>OZ024671.1:8840488-9023288 GCA_964016965.1 Diacarnus erythraeanus
TAAATGGTTGGTCTAAGTTTGGCTTCTGGTTATCATTTAGGTTAGGTACTGAATATTAATAGCTTACTCTCTCTTCCAAGAGCCATTTGTCTCTTTGCAGGTCTGTAATACGACTGAGGAGTCCCTGTGTTTCGTCTGTAATGGTGCTTAATGCCTGGTATAAAACATAGAGGGATAGGTCTCTTTACCATCAAGGGAAGAAAGTGTGAATGAGTAATATAGCTACCCCTTCTGTAAAAAAATTCCTACACAACTTTCCTTTATACATTGTCCGAAACAAAAGCACTAACCTGATTAGACGGACTGGGTAGAGATGAAGCACCTCCAGAATAATCTGAATAGTCTTTGTTCAAGCCTCGAATTGAAGACAAACTGCTTTCTCTAATCCAACAAAATATATATGCTCTATACTATCACTATGGAAAGACACATGTCCTCTTTTTGTTGGTCCTTGACTGTCTATATTATCACTATGGGGAGTGACATGTCTTCTCTGTGTTAGTATCTATACTATAGAGTTACATAAGCCCTTGATTGGAAGGAGGGAGAGGGATTTGCATAAATCTAATGATAATAGTTACCTGCTATGATTAGATGAAGTTTCCTGACTAATTTCTTTCTGTAACTCCAGAGCTGCAATAATAAAAAAATTATTACCAGAAAGAAATGAAGGAACAGTAGACTCTCATCAAAACTTCTTCTGTCTGAAGGGAAGGGGTGGGAGGAATAGGGGAAGAAAGGGGAGTGTCATATGTATTGTACCTTCAACCCCTCTTAGTTCTGCTAATTGTTCCTGCAATTTCTCCTCTCTCTTTTTCATCTGTTGGAGTTGTCTTTTCAGATCTTTCAGCTACAGATAATAGCAACAACAGAACTCATGTTGTTAGTAAAAAATACTAAAACACATTGTTAGGAAACTGCTTTTTTAGTATTTACTACAAGTGGAACTTCTCTATTCCAGACATTTTGGGGAAGATTAAAATGATGGTCTTATTTCAGGGGGTGGAAGTTTTTAATGTGAATGCACAAATTTGGGTCATTGATATTTCCATGTGAAAGCTGTTAACATTTAACGTTAGCACACAAGCAGCTTATGAAGGACCTCCGGTTTATAGATAACTTGTAAATGTTAGAGCAAGAGATATATAGACTCTTTTTCAGCGAAAACCTATGAAGCGACTTACCAGGCTCTGTGACTTCCTCTCAACTATGCGTACAGATTCCTGCTTGTCTTCAACTGCGGATTCCAGCTCCTTTATCTTCTCCCTACTCTGTTCTAACTCAACACTACGTGACAACAACCCCTCTTCAAGGGTCTGGAAGAAGCAAAACATGCAAAACTCAACCATCTCATTGTCTGATTAGTTAGTACATACTTCCTAGAGATACTGTGAGGAGTGTTCTGACCAAAAGAATGTGTACATATTTGATGCCCAAAAATCATACTCCTAGCCAATTCATGTACCTTTTTCTCCTCAGAATGGAGGTTGATTATCTTCACTATTTCATTATCCTTTTCAGCTCTTTCCATACAAAGGGTTTCCTCCAGCTCTTTGACATGCTCCTCCAAAGACTTCACCTTCTCTGCCTCATCCTTGTTCTTCTGATGAAGTGTAGGAACTTCCTCCAGTAACTCAGTCAACTTCCAATTATTAGACTACAACAGGAAAAAAGAATTTATAAGGGGTATTGGGTTATTTGAATATTGGATGACCTGAATGTACTATTTATGACTCAAGCTCAAGAAGATATTAGATAGAGCATATATCAAAGGGATCCCATTCCTTCAGCTTTACCAAAAAGCATTTTAATATTTCATTGTATCTTTGTTTTGACTAACAACTGATTTTCTAATTAGAAATCTCATGGAGTACACAATTCCCTATAATAGAAATTTGTACACAATATTATATTATACAGGAAACTACTGAAATTTCAAAATATTCTGAAACTCATTATAGCTAGCTACATTATTATTACAATACTTAGATACATGCTATTGTACATTTCAGAGATTATCATAAATTCTCTATTTAGTAAAGTTCAAGAGTACAACTAAAATTTAACACTATATACAAGTTAATATATACAGCTACTAACAATCAAAGTCATTACACAGAAAAACCTGTGTAGTTATAAGCACAGACAACAGCAGCGGAAGAGCAAGCTTGCTTAACATTACACTGGCTGCAGCATTAGGTTGACAAATCCCTGGGGTTTCAAGACCACAGAGCATCCAAAACTTATAGGCTAGAATGGGAATACCGGGTATTTCATCGAAACTGTTATTGAATACATTATTGATGCAGCATCCTGCAAATGATTTCATATTTTGTAAAGCAACTTTGCAGTTTTCACTACATGTGCTAGTATTGATGCAATTATTGAAGGAATTCTCAAGTTTTTCTCTGATGGCTTCCAGTTCTGTATAGCAGAGAACACCATCTTCATTTACACTGCAGGACTTACTATAATGACTGCATGACGTCTTTGCAATCATCTTCATTGGAGAGTGTTTCAAGTATGGGTTTTGTAAATATACTGGAGCAAAGTAAATTAATGCCACGCTGAAAAAAGATGGAGTTATTGCAAGTCGGCCCTATCTGTGGAGATGCTGTAATTGGTGAAGATGTGCAGTCATCAGGTACCAGTTTAGGTTCACAGAAGGATAAGTCCATCGAGAAAAAAATTCTATGCAGCAACCAGTATCTTCATGGATGGCCAATAAGAGGTTTTTGCAATCTGTGGAACAGTTTTCTGAATTACAAACCTTTTCAACCTCACTTTCATAGACTTCTTCCACTGCACCACAGTAAATTCCCATCTCGTTCTGTCGACAGGCATCTTGTATACTCTGAAACTCTTCAGTTAGATTCCATTAAAGTGCTAAATTGGTTAACTCTTGAATCTCGCCACCATTACTGCACTGCTGAGCTACAATTATATTCTCACACCGTAGACACTGGTTAACATCAATAGTTTGTCTTTTGTGGACACTATGGCGTTCTGTTCCTCTCCCCACAGCATATGAATTCAGCACTAGAGAATTACCATATCTAGCAGTGCCATGGACTTGACAGGCAGCCCAAAAAACCAACAGAACTTGGCAAAACTTCATTTTCCTTGTTGCAGGCAAAAATGGCTATGCTCCACACAGTAATTGACTATAGATTAATAGCTGCTATTTTTATAGAGCTAAATGCTAGACCACAACTATTTTAAGTACAAATTATGTAGTCTTCATTTGAACTCCAGGTGTAATGGTTGTGTAGTCCCAGGCAAATAAAGTACTAGTATTGTACTAGGATTCTTCCCAACAACTATATCGGTTGGCCCTTCTCCGCCACCGTATATGTATACTCCTGGATATTTTTGTTACACCAGGACTACATATATTGACACCAGGACTACATATATGGATGTATACGAATGCCATGAAATTCTCCACTAAAAGAAATAGCTAACTCCGTTTTTGAGTAGGTGTCTGCTAGAGAATGTCTGACTATATAGTGTTAGTTTGCTATGGAGAGAGAAAGAGACCTGTAAAGCTAAATTCACCAACATTTTCTGAACTGAAGAAGAATGTTTTAGTTGAGTTCGCTGATGTTTTGCCTCCAGTATCGGAACACAATCTGTCGTTTCAAGTGAAGGAGGAAAGCTAGGGTGAATTTATTGACATTCGTAATCCAGAGGAAGCTATTCAAGACAGATGTACCGTTGTTTGTCAAGATGTTTGAAACTTAATTTTGTTTTTGGTCAAGATGTTTGTATCTATATTAAATACATATTAATAAAAAAATATTGTGAAGTGCTTAAAATTAGTCAGGCACATAAATTATTATAACTAATCCTAGAATAAAAGAATTATTTATAAAAGAGGATAATACTCATTTAAAAAATACAAATCTTGTACATAACCCTTCCCTTCCCGTATTATTTGACAAATCTTGTACATAACCCTTCCCTCCCCGTATTATTTGACAAATCTTGTACATAACCCTTCCCTCCCCGTATTATTTGGTTGGGGATTTGTACTGTCTGGTCACTCCCAGGAATGGGGAATTTGCTATGTGGATAGTGCAAATCCCCAGGATGTCCCCACCCCTTTCCGACTTTGGAATAGTGGGGCATAATAATGATAGGCGCATAAATGGCCTGAATTATTCCAATATGAGACAGGTCATAGAATTAGACATCTATCAAACAATTATTTTTGTCAAAACAATGCATCAGGCTCTGGATTAGTAATCAGTGACATCTATAATATGCTAAAGAGGTTACAATTCTAGCAGTAATAAATTTGACTATAACAACCTCTCTGGAAACGGACATCTACACAGCTGATTGAGAGAAGTAGAGACAATTCTAGCAGTAATAAATTTGACTATAACAACCTCTCTGGAAACGGACATCTACACAGCTGATTGAGAGAAGTAGAGAAGTTCATTTTTGGTTTAGAAGTGCGGTAAACTATATAACTCATGAATATTATTATTAAGTTATTAGTTGCGTAATCATTTATTTTGCCGGCTTTTATAACACGCTGTGCTTTGTCGTTATGTCAGTTCAGTCTGTTCAGTTTAGTTCAATTCATTGTTGTGTGTGCTTAAAATAAAGACTTTAAAACTTATGAGCATCCAGTATACAATACCGGTCAAAACAATATTATGTTACCATTGCCTTTGACATTATTAAAGCACATGACTAAGTTAATTGTATAAAATGGGCAGGAATATGACCTTGTAACCCCTTGCCATGTAGCTACATAGTAAGAAAATTCAACAGTTGCTAAGGAAGGAGCCGTTATGTTAATTGTTGCTAAGGAAGGAGCCATTATGTTAATGGTTGCTAAGATTTCATAGGCTTGCTCATTATGCTCAGTAGTCTACATGTATGTATGAGGTGCTACCTATGTGCAGAATACTTTGTAATTGATTTATACAAGCATGTTACCTATAGCAGCTGTTCTCAGCAGCTATTACAATGGTAAAGAAAAAGAACTTGAACATTGAACAGAGAGCAGCAATAGTCACTTTGAGCAAAGAGCAATACAGTGGCCATGCTATAGCTAAAAAAATGAAAGTAAGTCTTTATGCTGTCCAACAAGGAGAAGGAAACAGGATCAGTCAGAGATAGAAAAAGATCTGGTCCTCCTGGCTCTACAACTGCAAAACAAGATAGGCTTCTCACTCATTTGTCACTTACCAATAGAAAAGCAACATCAAGGATGCTAAAGAGAGACTTTGATGATGCCACAGGGGCTATTATATCACGCAGAACTGTCAGGAGACTTCAAATATCAGGGTTAAAAGGTTGTGTGGCTGCTAAGAAACCTCTTCGCACACAAGCTCACAGGAAAAGACGACATACTTGGTGTCTCGAACAGAAGGATTGGACTACCGAGCAGTGAGGAAAAGTACTTTTCTCAGATGAATCTACTTTTGAACTTATACCATCCAGGAGCGTCTGGGTAAGGAGGAGAAAGGGGAGAGATACCATCAAGACTGTATAAATTCTACTGTGAAGTTTGGGGGAGGCAAAATTCAAGTTTGGGGCTGTATGTCATCAAGTGAGATTGGAACTCTTAATGGTCGTCTAGATGCACATGCTTATGTTAGGCTCATATGTTGGCATATTCAGGCTGATGGCAGTAGACTATATGGAAATAATTTCATCTTCCAACAAGATGGGGCACCATGCCACACTGCCAGGTACACACACGCCTGATTTCAGCGGGAAAAAACATCAATTTATGCACATGGCCACCTCAAAGTCCTGATTTGAATCCAATTGAACAGCTCTGGGAAGAAATGAAAAAAAGACGATAGCATAAGCCTTGCAAGAACTTAGTTGAGTTAAAGGAAGCAATATTTCTGAGATGGAAAGTAATGTGACAGAGAATTTATGCCAAGATGCTTTGCAGCTGTCATTGCAGCTCGAGGAGGTCATATCAAATATTGACATAAGTAGAGTCTATCTCCCACAATTCTAGCATCCTTGTGTTATACATCTGTTATTACTTCATTTATAAAGCAGAATATGAAGGTCAAGCATTAGTAACTTACATGTATTTTCGTAAATGTCACTGTGATCTAAAACTTTTGACTGGTACTGTATATAGATAACTTTTTCAAGGTTATCACATCTGGTGGCGAGGATAAAAACAATGGCCACTACTGTAGTCATGATGCATGGAATGGTGCCTCCTATTGTGCACAGCAGAGACAGCTGGAGCATCTATGCAGAGCAACTCAACCATTACTTTACGGCCAACAATGTGAAAGACAAGGACAAGCAACAGGCCATCTTACTAGCTATCTGTGGTGCTACTACCTACCAGCTGATCAGGAGCCTACTAACAGAAGAACAGCTGAAAACAATTACCTTCAAAAGATCATTGCATTAGTACAGAACCACTACCACCCGAAACTGTCGATCATTGTTCAAAGGTTCAAGATTAATACGAGGAACCAAGCAAAAGCAGAGTCCATTGCAACTTACCTAGCAACACTTCAGCACTTCGGGCACTACACCAGTTCTCTACAGTCAAAACCATCAGAAAGAGATATTGAGCAAGCAATGAAGAACCTAGTGAAAATACATGAAGATATTGCTGCTAAAGGTACTTTGAACATTTCAGAGGCACAAAAAATGCAAAAGGACTAATATGATCAAAAGCATGCACCTATATCAATAAACAAAGGTGTGCAGGTTCTAACAATGTTTATTTATTACAGTCAGCAAATGATGCCTTGCAGATAAAGTTGAAGCATGCTAGGTAAGATACTCTTCCCTTTTTGAACTTTTGCTAAATGGTTACTAACAAGATGGGTACTCGTATGCCAGATTACACAGCTTTTTGCAGCAAATTTCTCTGACTTGTCTACAGGAATCCTTCCAGCACTTCCCCAGTTAGCTGCTAGTGGTGGAGACCACTTGGCTCCTGTTTGCAAGTTTAAAGATGCTTAGTGTCATTTTTGTAAGAAGAAAGGCCATATAGCTAGAGTTAGTAAGAAACGCTTTAAAGAACAGAAAAGACAAAAAAGGGAAAAGCATATTCAAGAGGATAAGCCCTAAGATGCTGAACATGATGAGCATACTTAATCTACATTCACGGTTCAAGATGGACCAGGGGACCCTATTACTGTGCAAGTCTCCATTAATGATTTCCCAATAGAGATGGAGTTAAGTTAATACTTGTGGTTCAAAACCACATGCAGTATAGAAGCTCTAGGGATGTCATATGCACATCAAAAGGAGGCAGAGTGTACACACTTTATCCAAGTCAGGAAAAACCCTCTGTAATGCCAACGCTTTCAGCTGTCTCAATCACAATTCCAGAAGAAATCTGTACTGCAGGAGATGTGATCCACCTAGTTAACCACCTTTCAACTACTACTATTAGTTCAGCTAGTATCAGGGATTGGACCAGCAGGGATACTATAATCTTGAAAGTAAAGAGATTTCTCTTATTAAGCTGGCCTACTACCCCACTTGGTGATGACTTTAAGCCATTCACTACCACGAAAGAATGAACTCAGCTTACAGGATGGTTGCATTCTCTGGGGATCTCGCGTGGTCGTCCCATCACAAGGCAGACAACAATTACTAGCAGAGCTTCATGACACTCACCCAGGTGCCAGTAAGATGAGTCATTGGCATGACAGATACATTTGGTGGCCAAAGATGAATGCTGAAATAGGACACTTAGTACAAACCCTCAGTGTGTGTCAGGAGACTCAGCCATCAACACCTAGAGCCCCATTACACCCTTTGGAGTGGTCCTCAAAACCTTGGTCCTGAATTTATATGGACTTTGCAAGTCCATACCTTGGTCATATGTTCTTAGTGATAATTCTAAATGGATGGATGTTCAGCTCATACAGTCTATCACATCTACAAAGTGCATTGAGAAACTCCGTGATAGTTTTGCAACCCATGGACTACCACAAAAAGTTGTCACTGACAATGGTAGATCTTTTACTAGCTCTGAATTCCAGGATTTTATGGATCAAGCATGTCACTTCTGCTCCCTACCATTCCTCCAGTAATGGCCTTGCATAGAGGGCAGTTTAATCATTCAAGATGAGAATAGAGAAAACTTCAGGGAAGAGCATTCAAGAACGTCTTTCCAAGTATTTGTTCCAGTACAGGATCATCTCTCACTTGACTACTAGTGTTCCACCAGCAGAATTACTGATGGGACAGAGACTACGATCAAAGTTGGATTTACTATATCCAGACAAAGTCGTAAAAGAACAGTTTCAGGGAAACCTGTATAAAGTTTTCAAGCTGTAGATAAAGTGTATGCACAGAATTTCTCTAACACTGGACCAAAATGGTTGCCAGGGACAGTTGTGGATGTCATTGGGCATTGTCTTTATCATGTGGAACTAATGTCAGACCCAATCCTATTTCCTGACATTTCATCCACAGTATCACCTGTCTCTTCAGTTCCGAACCAACCTCCTCCACAGGAACCAAGCAGTAGTCCCCCATAGCAACAGAATCCACCTCTGAAAGAGTCTAGTACTCCTTCATATGATCAGAATATTCCTTCATTACCTCAGTCACCGCCTCCTTCTCCATTGTGTTGTTCAATTCAACAGAGACATCCTCCAAATTACTATACATGAGAAGCCATCTTATGTATACATTTGAGAGGGAGGAGTGTGGTAAATTGTATATAACTCATGAATATTATTATTATTAGTTACGTGATCATTTATTTTGCCGGTTTTTATAACATGCTATGCTTTGTCATCAGTTCAGTCCGTTCAGTTCAGTTCATTGTAGTGTTGTTCAAAATAAAGATAAGAGCATGCAGTATAATTATATAGATAACTGCTTTAAGGTTATCACAAGAAGGCCTCTCAGAAGATGTCAAGAAAGGTAGCACAAATGCCTCTGAGCTGGATGAAGCAATCCTTTGTAGGAGAGAGACGATATCCTTCAATTATCGATATCACTTTATTATCAATGATATCCCTCTATTACCAATGACATCCTGATGATATGCCTCTGATATATCTCCAGTATACAGCAGTTATTCTTTATTTCCTACCACTAAACCTCACAAATCTGACCACACAATTGTTGAACCCAGAACAAGATATGGCAAGAAATATTAGTCAGTTAATCATTCTGTGTTGCTGTAATAAAAGTAATTAAGTTCAAAGTTCAGGTTAATTATTCATAGCTTTAATCAGAAAGTAAATGATAAAATTTCTTCCTTACTGAATATTTCAGGCTATATAACATAACATAGTATGTTGGGCTATAAATGTAACTTACTCTTTACCCTCCCAAATGCTATACCATAGAGAGCTATCAACATAACTATATTCGGGTTTATCTGGTTTATCTAGTTTAGAAATGAACCACTGTCATTAGTCATACTTCCTTCCTCCTTCATTATCTTAACCACTCACACCTTCATTATCTTAACCACACACACACACACACACACACACACACACACACCTGCTCCTGCTGAAGTTGTTCTTCCAATCTTGATATTTCATCCTGTACATGTGTATACAACAATGCAATCATAACTACTGTACAATGAAGCCCCTCTATTCCAACTCCCTGAAGTGATATACTCCTCTAATCCAACACCCTGAAATGAGGACACCTCTGTATACAGTGGAATCTCTCTATTCCAACACCCTGAAATGAGGACACCTCTGTATAAAGTGGAACCTCTCTATTCCAACTCCCTGAAATGAGGACACCTCTGTATACAGTGGAATCTCTCTATTCCAACACCCTGAAATGAGGACACCTCTGTATACAGTGGAACCTCTCTATTCCAACCCCCTGAAATGAGGACACCACAAGAATGTAATCTCAAAATCCCTTAAACCACCACACCAATGGAATTTCTCTATCCTAAGACACCACATGGACACCTCACAGCAACCTCATGCCCAATAAATCAGACAAATTAGATATACAGACGTCCCACAGTATACCAGGGGTTCCACCGACAGAAAATAAAAATAGTAGCCAAAATGGCTAATTTATTAATTTTCCTTTAGCCATTTTAGCCGTACTACCATTCAATGCAGTAGAGGCCAGAAAGATTACATAGATGGTAGAGCTTAGATTTTGGAAGATTGCTGCAAGCTGTGGTAAAGTAGGATTATAGCCATTTTGGCTAATTGTGCTAGTCCAACTGTAGCCAAAAGCTACTAGAATTACACAGGCGTAGGAACCATGGGGGCTGAGGGGGCTGTAGCCCCCCCCCCAATATTTTGGTCAGCCCCCCCCCCCCCCCAATATTTTGATCAGTCCCCCTAGACCACCCCCTAATTTTAATTTATGGTATGGTAATGGTCATCAAGGATCATGAGCCAGTCACTGCACATTGCAGCATGGCAGCATTAAAAAAGCAAAGCACTCTTTGTTTTCAGAAGGCTGTCTCAGCTTCAAGTTCTAGCCAGCCTTTGAGCTTACCTCCCAGTAGCTCAAGAGAAGTTGAAGACAACCAGAATGATTCAGAGCTGAGAGAGTTGGAGAGTGATTATGAAGAACTTGGTAGTGGTGACATATCTATGTGCTCTTCTAAATGCTGTGAATTAAGTCATGAAGGACCTAACCAACCCAAGTGTAGTAAGATTCTTGCTGGTACCAAGCGATATCAAGGTAAAGGGAAGGCGAGACAGGCCAGATGTGTCCAAGCAACTTGGTTCAACCAATATCCATGGCTTTCACTCTGTGAGTCTAGGCAAAAATTATTTTGCTTTTATTGTTTATTATTATTGCTAGTAGCCGTAAAGTGATGACCTTTAGTACTAAATCAGACAAGGCTTTCTCACAATCCGGCTTTAATAACTGGAAGAAAGCTTCTGAACGATTCACTAAGCATGAATCAAGTCAATCTCATTCTGAGGCGTACCTGAAGGTCACCAGCAAAATGAATGTTGCATGCATGCTAGAGTCTGCTCGAATACAAGTGCAAACAATGAGACAGCGAATGTTGCTTAAGCAGTATCATCACTGAAATACCTTGTTCGTCAGGGGTTGGCTATTAGGGGGCATAGTGAAATTGAGGGCAACTTAGTTCAGTTGATGAAGTTGCGTGCTGAAGATGATGGTGAACTGAATAAATGGCTGTCAGATGGTAATTATCTTTCTCCAGCTATTGTGAATGAACAAATAAAACTTATGGCAGATAGCTTACTTCGAGATCTCCTATGTGAGATCAGATCAGCTCCTTGGTTTGCAATAATTGCAGACGAGGCCACAGATATTAGATACAATGAACAAATGAGCATTGTAATCAGATGGGTAGATGAAAGTTACGAAGTATTTGAGGAACCACTGGGATTAATTCAGGTTCCTAAAACAGATTCATCAACTTTAACTGATGCTATAAAAGATGTCCTACTTCGCTGTGTACTCCCACTTAACCAGTGTAGGGGACAGACTTATGATGGTGCTTCCAATATGTCTGGTCACTTTACTGGAGTTGCAACTAGAATCAAGTCAGTAGAGCCCAGAGCTCTACATGTCCACTGTTTAGCGCATTGCTTAAACTTGTGTCTTCAGGATGCTACCAGAATATGTGTTCCCATTCGTGATTGTCTTGAATTGATCAAGGAGCTGGTTAAACTGATTAAATTTTCTCCTAAAAGGGCCCATCTGTTTGAAACACTAAAGAAACAATTGTCACCTGAAAGTGCTGATTTACGACCCCTATGTCCTACCAGATGGACTGTCAGGACATATGCAATAAAAGCATTGCTAGATAACTATCAAACCTTGTACTACATTGGAAGAAGTGCATGCTACTGGACGTGATGAATATGCCATGAAGGCAGGAGGATTCTTGAGCCAACTGGAAAAATTTAGTACATTCTTCAGTTTGAAATTGGCTTACTTGGTCTTTGGTCCAGCAGAGCAGCTGTCTTACACATTGCAGGGTAAGACAACTAACATTCAGGAAGCAAAGCAGGCAGCAAAGCTTGCTGTAAGCTTTTTTCGGAGTCAAAGGACAAATGCTTCCTTTAAACGATTTTATGAGAGTGCTGTTAAAGAATCTCAGAGTTTAACGGAGGAACCAGGTGCCGGAAACTGCCAAGAAGAATAGATGATGGTGCTAATTCACACAGATTCTAAACTCCTTGTGATTATTACCGGAAGTTGTACTTTGAAGTTTTGGATATTATCTGCAATGAAGTTTCAAGAAGATTCCACCAAGAGGATTTTGATGTGGTTCTTGACATTGAGAAAACTTTAATAGGAGCCGGAAGTGGAGAAGTTGTTGTTATACCCAACACAATATTGACTAAATACAGGGATGATCTAAACATGGATAGACTGCTTACTCATTTGAAAATGGTTCCTGATATAGTGAAAAGATATTCATGTGAAAGTGGTATCACTATAAAGAAGATTACTAATGTTTCCACATTATGTGACATAATGAACAACCTTCGGCCTGGTGTTAAAGCCCTATGCACAGAACTTCACCGTTTGTTACAATTATTCTTGACCATACCTGTGGCTACAGCCTCCTCAGAAAGATCTTTCTCTGTGTTAAGAAGGCTAAAGAATTACCTTCGAGCATCAATGACACAGGAGAGGCTCAATCATGTTCTTTTATTGCATTGTCTGAAGTCAAGGACTGATAATATAGACTTAAATCAAATAGCAAAAACCTTTATTTCATCTAATGACAGGAGGTCTAACTACTTTGGAAATATTAGCTAATTATGCACATTTTGGTTTTTTCAATAAAGTGATTATATTCATTGATCCTGCATGCCTGTATGTACACAGCTCATGGGATTCAGCCCCCCCCCCCCCCCCCCCCAATACAAATTTGCTTCCTACGCCTATGAATTAGCCAATGGCTAATTTGGCTAATGCATGGGGAATCCCTGGTATACAGCCAATTCCCACCATACCTCTCTATAATCAGCAAACTTTTTGTTAAAACCCACTTAGTTGAAACGTAGTGAATTATGAGAAAGCAATAGATTTATTTGTATTATCAGAAAATTCATTAATCTGTACTACCTAATAGTTCTAGGGAATAGCAGTGAGTTTATAACAATAAATGCTATTCCTAGCCCCTAAATGTGTACTGTGAAACTACATTCATACATCACAGACACTTTACAATGTGTTTTAACTAGTGACACCACTCCATTCACAGACACCTTACAAAGGGTGTTTTAACTAGTGACACCACTCCATTCCCATCTCATTCATATGTACCTTACAAAGAGTGTTTTTAGTTAATGACATAACTCAATTCCTATCTCACTGAAGGTACTTTGTATAGACCTAATATCACTATTATTATTACGCTGAAGTGGACTAATACTAACTAATATCTGGTGATCCAAGAGGAGCTATACTTGAAGTAAATATACCATTAGAAAGCTTATTTCAAGAGCTACATTTTGGTACCAAAACCAATTTCATGGATGGTTTCATTCTAGAGTTACGAGGTCAGGTATGCAACTCCGTCAAGATTTTGTACTATCCTAAAAGGAAACTTTTACTTTGAAATATCCTAAAGAGGATTTATATTATATAACAATACCTTGAACTGTTCTTCTATTACTCCAACCTTCCTTTGCTGCTCAGTGGCAGATTCCTGACCCTTAATTGCCATCTCATCAAGCAGGGTCTTCCTCTTTTCAGCTAACTGGACAGGGACATATCATTGAGTAGTTAAGACCAATCATAGAGTATAGTTTGAACACCTTCTATTCCAACCCCCTGACACCTCTGTATACAGTAGAACTCCTCTATTCCAACTCCCTGAAATGAGGACACCTCTGTATACAGTGGAACCCCCCTATTCCAACCCCCTGAAATGAGGACAACTCTGTATACAGTGGAATTTCTCTATTCCAACACCCTGAAATGAGGACACCTCTGTATACAGTGAAACCTTTTAAGGCCACACCTGTATTTAAGGACACTCAAATGTGTCCTAAATAAAAGCATGTGTTAATATCAAGGGTATTGTCATGTAATTGGATGATATGAGCTCATATTGCATGGAGGAGAGAGAGCTAATAACTGTGTTGTCGTATCTCTGACACAAGTAGTGGTAGGTTCGTAACCGGGAACACTAGATAGCTAACATGGAGCAGTCTCTACTGACTTTTGCATACAATATTAATCTCTAATAATGATCATTTCTATTAACGTGCACAACAGTTAAATAAGACACAGACAGGAAATGACATAAGATGACATAAACTAAAATCACAATACAAGATACTACATTCCTCCCCACTAAACATGAAAGTAGTCTATTGAAATCAATAACACATATAACCTGTTCAATGTTTTGGACGATAATAATCCGGAGGAACTCGATTCTTTCTTAGGTCAAATGTTTTTTGTATAGGAACTTCACTTGACTTTTGAGGTTGTCCTCTCTGTGGTAAAAGGTTTACAGTAGTAGGTGTGTTGGGTAAGGTAGCTGATGTGTCCAGTGATGCTGATTCAGCAACATCCATTGGCTGTGATGGTTGCTCTGGCTCTGGTTGGGCATCCACAGTCGGTAAGGGATCATCCACAGGTAAGTTAACTATTTCCAGTTCTATTTCTGGCTGAGAGTGTGTTTTGTCAGACTTCTCTGGTTGAGAAATACCTGTTGAGACAGCTCGGCTTTTTAAATGATCCACATGTCTTCTCCACAACTGTCCATCTGTAGTGTCAACCAAATAAGAAAGGGGTCCCAGTTTAGCTATAATGTTTGCTGGTAACCAGTCAGGTCCAGGTCGGAAATTCTTCACAAACACAGCGTCTCCCACTGAGAACTGTCGAGCTCGGGTGTGGTGATCATGATCAGCTTTCTGTTGTAACTGTTTCTCAATCACACGAGCTTCTGTGTCAGGTTGAAGAAGATCCAATCGTGTTCTAACTTCACGTTTCAGGAATAATGAGTTTGGAGTTACTCCAGTGGTTGAATGTGGTGTACTACGATACATCAAGAGAAAATCACAAAGTCGGTGTGACAAACTCATTCCATTGTTCTGACTTGCTTTCAGGGATTGTTTTAGCGATTGTACAAATCGTTCAGCTAACCCATTTGTGGCTGGATGGTATGGGGCACTTCGGATATGTTTCACCCCACATGATCTCATAAAAATAGCAAATTCTTCTGAAGTGAACTGTGGTCCATTATCAGTTACCACTTGTTCGGGGAAGCCATATCTGCAAAACATAGAACGAAGACAGTCAATGGTTTTACATACAGTTGTGTTCTGCATCATAAAAACCTCTGGCCATTTAGAAAAGGCATCAACAGCCACCATAAACATTGCTCCTTGAAGTGGTCCAAGGTAATCCACATGAACTCTCTGTAATACTTTAGTTGGCCATGACCACGGTTGTAGTGGTGCCGAAGGTGGCTTATACTTCACTGCTTGGCAGTTAGGACAACTTCTGGCTAGCTCTTCGATACGCTTGTCTAGCCCTGGCCACCAAAAATAACCTCTGGCTATGCTCTTCATTTTGCAGGCACCAGGATGGTTTTGATGGAGTTCACTCAGCAACTTCTCCTTCCACTTATTAGGGATCACGACTCTCGTCCCCCACAAAACACAACCACCTTCCACTGTGAGCTCATCCTTCTTGGTGAGGAAGACACTCAACTCCTTCACAGGTTTGGAGGGCCAACCCTTGGTGATGTACCTGTAGACAACACTCAGAACTCTGTCAGTACGGGTTGATTGGGCTAATTGTTTAGCAGTTACAGGAAGACTACTAATTTGGTGTTTATTAAAATGGGCAGACTCAGAGTTGTACCCGATATTATTGACACAATGTATAGGTAGCCTGGATAAACAATCAGCATTAGAATGCTCTCGGGTACATCTGAATTCAATCTCATATGTGTATGCTAACAATCTAATGGCCCATCGTTGTAACCTAGCAGCTGTAACAGGCGGAATTCCCTTTTTCTCACCCAGTATGGTAGTTAAGGGTTTGTGATCAGTCACTAGTGTGAATTTCCTCCCATATAAGTAAGTATGGAACTTACTGACTCCAAATATCAATGAGAGAGCTTCCCGTTCAATTTGGGAGTAATTCTGTTCACTTGGCAGTAGGGTCCTTGAAGCGAAGGCAATTGGTCTCTCTGAGCCATTAGGCATGATGTGGGAGATAACAGCTCCTACTCCATAGGCGGAAGCATCTCCAGCTAAACGAATTGGAAGATCAGGATCATAGTGGACAAGCACATTTGGTTTAACAATCTTAGCCTTAGCTGCTTGAAAGGCATCATCACATGACTTAGTCCACTTCCATGGTGTTTCATGTTTTAGTAATGAGTTGAGTGGATGAATAAGTGAGGAAAGGTTAGGTAAAAATCGACCGTAATAGTTCAGAAGGCCAAGAAATGATCTTAGCTCGGTTACATTTTTGGGAACAGGTGCTTCTGTAATGGCTTTAACTTTATCCTCAGTTGCATGTAATCCTTCTGCATCAATGCGATGTCCCAGATACTCTACACTTGTCTTCATAAAGGTACACTTACTCCGTTTCACACGAACATCATGTTCCCTCAGGCATTGCAGAACTTTAGCTAAGTTCTTCAAATGTTCCTCCTCGGTCTTCCCAGTGACCATGATGTCATCCAAATAACAAATCACATTGTCTATTCCTTGAAGGATGACATCCATTGCTTTCTGGAATATGGCAGGTGCTGATGCTACTCCGAAAGGTAACCTTGTATACTGATATAACCCTCGGTGGGTATTTATTGTAAGATATGTTCTGGAACTAGGATCAAGCTGGATCTGATTATAGGCATTCGATAAGTCTAAAGTGGTAAAGTATTTGCCTCCGGCCAATGTAGCAAATAGATCTGTAGGACGTGGTAGTGGATATTGGTCCACATCCAGGACAGGATTCACTGTCACCTTATAGTCTCCACATAATCTCACTCTACCATCCTTCTTGGGGACTACCACAATTGGGGCTGCCCAGTCACTATGGTCAACCTTCTCTAGTACCCCAGACCTCTCTAATCTGTCAAGCTCTTCCTCTACAGTAGATCTCAATGCGAACGGCACAGATCTGGGTCTATAAAACTTTGGTCTGGCTGTAGCATCTACAAGCAATTTAGCCTGAAATGGTTTGATTAAACCCAGTTCATCTGTGAAAACATCCTTGTAGTTGTCTAAAAGTTCGTTGAGTTGAGCGATCTGGTTGCACGATACTGTCTTAATACTGTTCCAATCAAGGCGGAAGGCTCTCATCCAGTCCCGACCAAGTAAGGTTGGTCCAGCACCCTTGGCTATGACCAAGGTCAGCTGCTGTTGCTGTTGCTTCTGGTAACAGACACGAACTGATGCTTCCCCTAGGATATCCATAGACTCTCCAGTGTAGGTCCTCAGTTTAAGCTTGGACTGCTTAACACGATAACTAGGGAACAGACTCTTAAAAACATTTTCCGACATTATGCTAACAGTTGCTCCAGTATCCAGCTCAAAAGTGACTTGTTTTCCTGAGACTTCCATGTCAATCAGAATAGGGGGCTGTGGTAAGGCTCCTTGCACTACATAGGTACCCAGGTCTTCATTAGAAGAAGAATCAGGTGAGCAATTAGATGAACAATCAACACCTAACCATCTGGCTCCAACACAACCAACAGACCTCCCTCTGTTTACATAACGCTTCTTCTGTCTTTTGATAAAGGACTGGCTTGTGGGTGTTAGTGCCTTCTTTGAAGAGGAGCGACACACAGGCGAAATATGTCCCATCTTGCCACAGGTGTGGCAGACTGCATCTCGGAACTTGCAAGTATTATCGCTGTGGCGGCGTCCACAGTGCTTGCACAACTTCCTTTCTGCTTCAGTGTAGTTGAGACCTTCTAGGGACACAGGTTTTACACATCCCTTTAACTCTCGAGCATTCTTCTCTGCAGCTTCTATACTTTGTGCTAACTCTAAGGCTTTTGCAGCCGTCAGTCCGTCTTCAGCGAGGAGTTTCTTCTGTATTGACTCACTATGCACCCCACACACAAAGCGATCTCTAATGGCCTGATCTAGGAACGTGCCAAACTCACAGCGAATGCTGAGCTTCCTCAGATCAGCCTGAAATTCAGCAACAGTTTCATTAAACTTCTGACTCCTACGGTAGAAGCGAAACCGTTCTCCGATCACCAGCGGCTTGGGATCAAAATGCTGCTTGAGAATAGTTATTAGCTCAATAAAACTCTTTTCCTGCGGCTTTACTGGTGCGAGCAGGCTGCGAAGGGTGTCGTAAACTTGTGCTCCAATCACGGTAAGTAACACAGAGACTTTCCTTGCAGCTTCAACTGCATTTGCTTCGAAGTATAGTTCCAATCTCTCAAGGTAAGTAGACATGTTGTTGACACGAGGGTCAAACTCTTGCAATCTACCCAGCACTCTGGGCGCTATCAGTGTCTCCATCCCGTCTCTCGTCGCCATTGTCGTATCTCTGACACAAGTAGTGGTAGGTTCGTAACCGGGAACACTAGATAGCTAACATGGAGCAGTCTCTACTGACTTTTGCATACAATATTAATCTCTAATAATGATCATTTCTATTAACGTGCACAACAGTTAAATAAGACACAGACAGGAAATGACATAAGATGACATAAACTAAAATCACAATACAAGATACTACATGTGTGGTCAACTACAGCATGATTATAGATAGCGTAATGCACTCATATATACGTACACATTAAAAATATTTTTTGTTCATATCTTATGTTGCTGTATAAGTAATATCCTTGAGTCAGGAAATTGTGCATGCATGGGTGCGCGCGTGTGTGTATGTGTGTGTGTGTGTGTGTGTGTGTGTAACTTCACCTCCTGGCCCTAGTACCTTGTTTGAGGCTTCAAGCTCCACTGATAACTTGTGTTTCTCCTCACTTGTCTTCACAACCTGGTCGGCCAGCTGTTCTTGTGACATCTTAGCTTCCTGGGGGCCCAAGAACAAGGCTGTCAAGTCAAGTAAAATATACAAACAGATACATAGATAGGGAAAATGGAAGATAATGTAGAGATGGATGAAACCACTGTCAGAAGCATGGAGATATAAACTCTCTGGAAATATTGCATTGACCGGCTGTCCCTTTACCAGCCTCATATACAGTGGAACCTCTCTATTTCAGACTGGGACCAATTAAAGTGTTCTGATTAGAGCGGTCGAATAATAATTGTGTTCCTGTGTACACAGTCTATGGAAATCCATGAGAACGAAAATGATAAGAGTGGAGGGTGTAGAACATGGAGAGTAGAGAAGTGAGGTGTAGGATGTGAGGTGTGGGAGTGTGGAAGGTGTGGGAGTGTGGAAGGTGTGGGATGTGAGGTGTGTATGGGTGAAGAGGCAGGAGTGGGTAATGTGGGTCATATGAATATATCTTTATTGTACCTCTAGTTGATCCCTAAGGTCCTGTGAGACCTTCTTCTCCTCCCCAACATCAGCTTTGGCTTGTTGTAATTCCATCCCCAATTCTGACAGTAGCTCCTGTAGCTCGGTTCTCTCCTTCACCAATACCGCCTTGTCCTACAGGGAGATTCACCAGCAGTAACACTAATCTCCTGTTAATGATCACTATTGATTATTATGTGAGATAATACTTAATTTTCAGTCCTTTGGAAATTTCCATTTATCTGTGTCTCCATTTAACTACACATTATCTACACTTCCATATCTATTTATTTCATTTCCTTTATTCATGATTCACTGCATGTAATATACAGAACATGCCTCTGTGAGAATTGAACAACGAAGGTTAAGTTCTTCGTTACTTCTCTTGAGTGAGTCCAGTTCCTTGGCAATGTCCTGATGTGATTCAGTGACCTAATAATAAATAACATAAGCTAGACTAAAGGAAAAAAGAGGTTTGGAAGGAAGATTTCGTGAATAGATTCAAACAAAATGGACACATTCTTCTCTGTCAAAACACCCAACTCTCATCCACCCACAAGGCTGTAACTGTAACTTTCAACCTTGTGGACATAATCTTTTCTGCTAGGATATCACACTTCCTCCCTTGGAACCATATTCATGATTGTTATAGAACTTCAAACCTCTTCTCTGGCGTTTAGGTCCCTCTGTGTCTGCTCTAAGTTGGTTTGCAGTCTTTGAATCTCGTGATCTTTAACTCGGACCATCTCATCAAATGCTGCCCGATTCTCGTGAAATTGTCGTTCTTTCTCTTCCTGCAGCTGCACCAAGCTAAAGGGAAGAGAGTGAAGATCAAAATGAAGATAAACTTATCAAAGTTCTCTCTAAGATTTTACTGAGGGCACTACCACTAATAAACTAGCTATTAGGTGTTAGGACGTCTATGTTATGCAATACAATAAAAGATTGAATTGACAGTGTTCAGACATCTAGAACTGACTTCAGGAGGGGTGGGGAGGGGAGGAGGAGTGGAGAGGGGTGAGGAGGAGTGGGGAGGGGGTGGGGGAGGGGGTGGGGGAGAGGAGTGAGGAGGAGTGGGGAGGGGGTGGGGGAGAGGAGTGAGGAGGAGTGGGGAGGGGGTGGGGGAGAGGAGTGGGAAGGGGATGGGGAGGAGGGTTCCAAGAAATAATTCTAGGGTTTGGAAAAAGATAGCCTGCACAGAGAGTCTGTAGATTAAAAGATGATGATCGCATCAAGGGCTCACTATACATCAAATGTCATTGAGTAAGGGAAAGGAACACTGTATCAGTATATGCTGTATCCCCTGAAAGGTAAAGAGAACAAGACTCGGGCTGCTAGCTACTAGATTACTCACCTATCCTGTTTCTTCTTAGCCTTGTCTGCCCACTAGAAAAATATACAACATTAGTGAACATCACAGGAAGAACACTATGATATAGGGAGGAAAGGGGTTAAGATATTATTACATTAAGATATTACTTAGATGAAGGAGTTAAGATATATTATTACATGAAGGGGTTAAGATATTATTATATAAAGATATTATTACATGAAGGGGTTAAGATATTAGATATTATTACATGAAGGGGTTAAGATATTCAGTCTATAACTCCTTAGTTGAAGGAATATCTTGATCCCAGCCCAGGATTAGTCTATAATATACAGGTACATAAGGTGTACTACTCTCATATCAAATATGGTGGACATTAAGCAGGAGATATGCTCAAACAGGCTGTATTAACAGAGAACAAACCTTCTCTAGTTCACTCTGAAGTTCAGCTTGTTGTAATCTGGCTGTTTCCTATAGACACAAAATTAATTAATAAATAATTTATTACTTGGGAATTTTTTCACTCAATGCTTATTTATTCACATAATAATTAAATAATTCACTTTTAATTCTTAGGGGTTAATTTATGACTATCAAAACTATAAACTCATGATCATGAATAAAGACTAAACTGGAGATTAAATAGGATCTCTTACCTGCATCTCCGCCAACCTGTCATGAAGAAGCTTTTTCTCTTCCTCTTCAGTGCTCAGTTTTAGCTCCAGTTCAAGCACTGCAACATTATTATTAAAGGAAAGACATTTGAAACCAAGGTGTTCTCTCCAGGATACAGCTAATTAATGGCAACTAGACAATATAGTAATGTATATACAGGTGAGTGGGGGGGGGGGGGGGGGGGGGTGAACTACTGAGATTACATCTTTAATGTTGTCCAATGAGGTCCATCCCATCACAAAGAACATCTTGGCTTTTTCATTGATGTCCCCTCCCTTTTTCCCCTCCCCCTCTCTCTCCCCTCTCCTGCCTCTCCCCTCCCTCTATCTCCTTCCTCTCCCCTCCCCCTCTTTCCTCCTCTCTCCCCCCCCCCCCTCTCTCTCTTCTTCCCTCCCACACACACATCATCTTCCCTGTATTCTCACTATGAAAGTTAAAAGAAGGACAGTGGGTAGATGATAAGATGAAGTTTCACACAAAATCTATTGTATAGCTTCACCAGCATAGAAGTCTACTGTGCATTAGCTAACTAACTATCCTGGAGAGAAAATTAGAGAGCATCTCCTCACCTCTATCACTACTGGTCTGAGGAGAAGTCCTGGAATCATCCATCTCACTGTAGACAGAAAAAAAACATCTTGAATTATGTCATTTTCACGCATCCCTATTTAGAAACTAACTCAGCATTGGAATGATTCTCTATAGATAATCTCTCCTTCAGCGCTGGATAAACAAAAACCTATTTTATTACATGTCACAGAACAGGAAAAGTGAACAAAAATGAGAATTTCACTGAACAGACAACTGATAGAAATATTTCTTCTACAATAATAATAATAATAATAATAATAATAATAATAATAATGGATTATTGACATTTGTTCTATTTTAGTCCATTTTGTGAATATTAAAATCTTCAGTTAATTAAGAGAGAGATACTAATCCAGTCATTACAAACCTTGCATTGATTTCAACAGTGCTGCATTCTCTGCCTGTAAATGTGTCACCTGATCAGACACACCCACACCAACAGCCCCTCCCTTTGAAAGTTGCTCCACCTCAGATCCAAGTTTATCTTTCTCTTCACAAATCTAACATGATATATCACATAACCTGGGACAAATCTAACATGATATATCACATGATCTAAACACGAGATATCACATGACACTAGGAAACATCTAACTCGAGATATCATATGATCTGGGAGATCACAACCTTTCTTGTTTACCATCTTACCTTTGCTATTTCTTCCATGAGGGTTGTATTCTGGAGACGAAAGTCCTCCTCTTGACGCTGGTAACCGAAGAGAGATAGGAGTAACATTAGGAGAAGGGAGGAGAGGGGGGGAGCGAGAGGGGAGGGGAAGGGAGGAGAGGGAGGGGAGCGAGAGGGGAGGGGAGTGAGAGGGGAGGGGAGGAGAGGGGGGAGAGGAGCGAGAGGGGAGGGGAGGAGAGGGGGGAGGGGAGCGAGAGGGGAGGGGAGGAGAGCAGAGGGAAGGAAAGGGGAGAGGAGGGGAGAAGAGGGGTGGGGAGGGGAGTAGGGAGATATAAGACACAGTACCTGAAGTTTTCTCTGAAGGTTGTCATTTTCTTCTACCAACGTTGAATATTCCTAGAATATACAGAGAGAGAGACTGTTACATTGAGTGATGGTGAGTTGGGTGGAGTTTCAGAACACATGAAGCTACACACCCACACTTACATCATAGGCACGGTGACCTAGTGTCCTCTCCCCAGGAGAGTACGAGGATGAGGTGGTGGAGTTTCAAACCACATTAAAGCACTTAAATCCACCCAAACTCCACATCAAGGGGAACTGTCCATGCATGTTTAGATATAGAGAAGAACCTAACATAACTCTCTCCAAGCTTCCAGGATAATGAATGCAAAATGATCACAAGATATGCTTTGATCTATGAGACCACTCACTTGTATCACTATCCTAATTCCTGGGATTACACTGTGTGTATGTTACACTGTGTGTATGTTACACTGTGTGTGTGTTACACTGTGTGACAGTGTGTGTTACACTGTGTGTTAATAAGTAAACAGATTCATGCTGATCTATCAATGGTAACCATGTAAAATGATTTTAGGACCCTGACAAAGTTGAATGAGGTCCTGATTATAACAAGGAGAGATCACATACCAACTAACACACATACCTTTGCCTTCTTACTTCGCTGGATAGTCTACAATATAAATATAGAGTTAAACCATATTAACTGTGATAGAGGAGGAGGAGAGGGGGGGAGGGAGGAGAGGGGGAGAGAGGGGAGGAGAGAGGGAAGGAAAGAGGGAGAGGAGAAAGGAGAAAGGGAGGAGAGAGGAGGGAGAGGGGGAGAGAGGAGGGAGAGGGGGAGAGAGGAGGGAGAGGGGGAGAGAGGAGGGAGAGGGGGAGAGAGGAGGGAGAGGGGGAGAGAGGAGAGGGGGAGAGGGGAGAGGGGGAGAGAGGAGAGGGGGAGAGAGGAGAGGGGGAGGGAGAGAAGAAGAAAGAGATGAGGAGGTAAGATGTAGGACTAGCTACCTAGAAAATACAAACCTTATTGGCCTTTTCCAACTCTCTACTCTGTGATTGGACAGTCTGTTGTAACTGAGTCAATTCTACAGAGAGAAGAAATCAGTTTAATTAAAGACACAGGCAGCAGGATTCTCCCCAGAAAAAAAAATAGATCAGTTAAACAGTTAGTCAAGCCCCAAACCACACCCATTTCCTACAGCCACACCCTCAACCAACCCTGCATTCATAGTCTCTAACCCTTGTTTCTAGATCTCTTCAAGTATTCCCTTAAAACCATCAGCAAGGACATATTTATTGGGAGAGGGACAAGGTTTACTTATATAGCTAAGTGTAGGAGGTAAGGTAATGGTGACGTCCCACTACATTCATAACAGGTGTTAGTTCAGAAGTTTTATTGCCACTGAAGAGTCAGGGGTTCATGACAGGATTCAGTCTCTATTCCAGTAAAGTATGTCCCAGTACAGTCTCTATTCCAGTACAGTATAGCCCAGTGTACAGTCTCTATTCCAGTACAGTACAGCCCAGTGTACAGTCTCTATTCCAGTACAGTACAGTACAGTACAGTCTCTATTCCAGTACAACCCAGTACGGTCTCTATTCCAGTACAGTATATCCCAGTACAGTCTCTATTCCAGTACAGTATAGCCCAGTGTATAGTCTCTATTCCAGTACAGTACAGCCCAGTGTACAGTCTCTATTACAGTACAGTACATTCCAGTACAACCCAGTAGGGTCTCTATTCCAGTACAGTATATCCCAGTACAGTCTCTATTCCAGTACAGCAGTTATCTACATTATAGTCTAAAATGTAGCCTCTATTTTTAAGTCTGTTAAATACTTTCCAATCAGAAGATGATAATACTGTCTGAGGTTACGATACAGTGTAACTTCTGAATTGGGATCAGGTCTACTGTCCCTTGTAGTACAGTGGAACCTCTGAATAAAAGACACATTGGGATCAGGTCTACTGTCCCTTGTAGTACAGTGGAACCTCTGAATAAAGGACACATTGGGATCAGGTCTACTGTCCCTTGTAGTACAGTGGAACCTCTGAATAAAGGACACATTGGGATCAGGTCTACTGTCCCTTGTAGTACAGTGGAACCTCTGAATAAAGGACACATTGGGATCAGGTCTACTGTCCCTTGTAGTACAGTGGAACCTCTGAATAAAGGACACATTGGGATCAGGTCTACTGTCCCTTGTAGGGAGGCTGTAACTAACAGATAATTTTTAACTGTCCTTTATAGATACAAGGTTGTCCATATTTCAGAAGGTCCTTTATCAAAGGCTGCTTTGTATGTATGTACCTACAGTCTGTTCTCTCTAATAGTCCACTGGTGGGCGAGGGGTCCCAAGGTGGACTATTAGGGAGAATAAACAATAAGAGAGACTACACATAAGGCCAATTATTTACATGTCCATAGGTTGCTCAATGTTACTACTACAAAAAAGTCAGTTTGCCTGGAGTTTAAGGCATACTTTTCTTTCTTTAATTCCTACTGGATGACTATGCTGCTGTTCCTATTTCTCCCACCACACACTTGATGCTTTGAAATAAGTTTCACCTAAAGATTTAGTTAGCCAATCTTCAGCTTTTGCCTTGATCATGCTAAAAGAAACAGGAAAGGGGTTAGGCCTGTTGTGAAGCAGAGTAATGAATTCAACTACTTTCTCTTCAATTGCTCAATACTGTGTAGATCGACTATGCTTAAGACCAGCAGGTAACTTGAGAAATTTCTGCTTCAGTTCTTTGGCTTTCCAATTGTCTTTAAATTAAATTCTTTAGCAAGGGTTTGATTGACCCAATTTAGACTGGAAACCTCTTTTCTTAGCTTCATCAATGATAGCTAGCACACTGACTTCTGTTTGAGGGTCAGTTCTATTTTAGGCTTTTTAGCTTAAAGTTCTAATGATGTTTACTTCTTTCCTTTTCTGGAGGAAGGAGCTTTAAATTAAGCTGGTAACTTCATAGCCAAGCTACACAGCTAGCTAGCTAGAGAGCTATCAGCATGCACTGCTGCTGCTGAGCATGTACAAGGTACACAGTGCACGTACAGTTATATATACATAGCTACAAAGTGCTGTTGAAGCATGGAATGGCATCATGCAAGCATGATGAAAAGTGGGTCAGGCTGGTCAGGGTGGACTATTGTAGAGAATGGACTATTAGGGCTATTAGAGAGAACAGACTGTACTGCTAATATGCCCCAGACAGACCTGTTTGTTCTGGAGAGGGTATCAAATATCAATAAATCAGAGACTCCCTTTGAAGTCTGGGTTAAAGTCTGAAGCCCTCAGGAATCTAACCTCTAGTAATAGTAACCTCTTTGGAACCCAATAGATTACCTCTATACTTCATAGAGAGGTTCTACTGTATAATTAAGGACAACCTCTATATAAAGGACAATTTCCAATGTGACCTTTATATAGAGGTTGTCCTTAATTCAGAGATAATACAGTGGAACCTCTATATAAGGACACATTGGGACCTTGGAAACCGTCCTTTATATAGAGGACCAGGTTGTCCTTAATTCAGAGGTAATACAGTGGAACCTCTCTATAAGGACACATTGGGACCTTGGAAACTGTCCTTTAATATAGAGGTTGTCGTTATAAGAGGTAAGTAATCTATACTAGGTAAAGGGTCAGTAAAGGTTACCATGCAAGCATTATGCATAACTTAGGAGGACTCACACCTTCCCACTATGACCATCCCTTACTCCCAAAACTCTAATCATGTGTATAATATATCTCAGAGTGGACTCTATACTCTATTAACTAGGAGTGCTGTCAGATAGGGTTTTCCCAGGTGGAATGGAACACAAAGAGATGTTGACAAATTGAGTTAAGTGTTGGAATGTGCCTCACAATTTAATATACCATTCAACTTATAATCAGGTGAAAACTGTTACATCACTGACAAACCTTTACTGTCAAAAGGCTAGGAATGGCTGCTAAAGAAAGTGTAACACATACAAGATTGGCCACTTAAATATAACCTAGGTGAGGTTTACTACGGCTTCCCAAGAGGGGGGGCCTTACAGGAGAAGATTAAGAATACACAATTGATTATTAGACCCCAAGGAAACCACTCCAAGTTGTCAACACATTGTCAACAAATTCACGATTTATTTATCCCCAGGAAAGCAAGGACACAGTGTTCTATAAGGGGTCAGTAAGAGAACAAGGTAAGAAGGTGAGAAACTCTATCCATGCCCAGCTCCTACAACTCAACCAAAGGGGGGGAGGTTTATCTTGAATACCCAAGGGAACCTGCCATAAACTATCCCAGCAAACCACCACCCACAGCAGGTTTACAGGTTTCTCAGCTTACGCCTCAGGATTAGAGAAGTTCACTAACATGCACAGGACAATCACACACAGACAAAGATCATTCCAACACAATTACCATCTAGATTATTAACATTGCTGCGTGTTAGTCCACTCTGTAAATATGAACTTAATTATAAAGAAATCTTGTTCATGAAATATATTTAAGTCTGGCCCTATAGAAAATAATATACACCATCATAGACACTTCCTATATCAACAGAGGCTCCCTACCCCCAACAGAGACCCACAACAAAGAGACCCCTACTTCAGTAAAGAGACTCCCTACACCAGCAAAGAGACTCCCTACACCAGCAAAGAGACTCCAGAGACTCCCACAGACTACACAGTCTCTCTGCATATATTACTGTCTATACATATACTATATATACCAGAGGTTATCTTGGAGTGCTGTTCTTTCAGCTGGTAGTTTGTAGTACGAAGTTCTATCAACTGCAACTACAAAATTCATTATATGTAAACTTTTACTTCATTCATTTCATGATCTTCATAATGGCCACCATAACTGGTCAGGAGGAAGCTATTTTTTTTTTTGACTAATAGACAGGCAGCATTATGATTACAGCACCAAGTTAAAGACACTTAATATAATCTGGAGAGTGGTTGGAATTCTCCACCAATTTTGTTAGCTAAGTAACTGGCTACCCAAATTAGTCCAGACCAATCAGACTGCTTCCTCCAAGGCTGCATAATAGTCCTTAAATTTACCACACTGCCATGTTTAAACTCAATTCACATATTTCACCACCTCTCATGCTCTCAAAGGTAGCTAGCTATCTTCAAGGACACCTCACTACAATTACTGCTAGGCCAAAGGTTACAAGGTTTACATGGAGCTAGCTAGCTAGCTAGAGAGGAGAATAAGTCCTGAGAATTGAGCTGAAAATGTGCTCCCAAAAATGTCTCCAAGTCCCTACTTATTAAACAGAAGCCAGCCATATATAAGCTTGTCACACTGGGAGGTTAATTCTCTGAGGAAGGGGGTGGGGGGAGTTCTGCCACCAGAGTACCAATGGCATTGTTATCTATTGCAAATTAGTGGTTCTACGTACGGGATGAATACCTGAAGTCTGTCAAACTCTGAGCGATCTATGGAGAACGTGGAATTGTTTGCACCAGTATTCGCCATTTTTCCTGCACACCAGACTGTAGTAGCGCGTGCGTAGGCCATGCCTCAATTTCAAGTCCTTTTCTTTAATAATTATAAACTAGGCGACCAAATTGCCAAGTTGTGCAGAACACAGTCAATCGAGTGTCTTGTTTTTGTTTAAAATGGGTCTCAGATGCCATTTTGTTCTATATTTAATAGTCACTTAAAGAAACACTAAAGTTTGTATTATATATAGCTAGATGTGCTTGAAGATGTCAAGTAGCTATAGCAGAGGGAACGTACAGGTGACAGGAAAGATGTTTGTTTGTTAAAGAGAGCATCAGATATGATATAGAGTGTAAAAGTATTCACTAGAGAAAAGACAGATTTATGGGGAAAGCATTGAATAATAATTTAAAGGTCAAGGTTAAGCAAAAGTGAGCATGACAAAGTAATTCTTCTCAACACAGCCAAAATCAACATTAGGAACTAGTGAATTATAATTCCACAGCCATTGGGAATCATAATACCCATAGTCTGATATTTCCTGAGAATGACCCACATTAGTCCCAATAATAATTATTCCATCATATTGGTTTTGGGAGCAAAATATTGTGAAGCTGTGAAGCCATTGTTTAATCTACAGCTAGGTCATAAGCAAATGAAGGATTTGGAAGGGAACAGCTATAATGTGTATGCCATTAGACTTTTGTAAAGAAAATTCAAACACAGTGATGGTTTTAATAGGTAACCTATGCACCAAAGGTTTTGTTTGTTTGTTTGTTTGTTTGTTTGTTTGTTTGTTTGTTTGTTTGTTTGTTTGTTTGTTTGTTTTAAAGAATAATAATCTTGTAGCTGAGTTAATTATTTCTAGTCCTTAAACTACAAAATACCATAGATCCGGTTATTTTCAAGACACTTTATTTTCACTGATCTCATAAAATCTTGTATTATGAAGCAATTCACGTTTTTCATTTTAACTGGATTTCAATTAGGTAAATGCCTTTGAATATGTACTTATAATTTTATAATATTGAAGTTTTTTATTTTCACTTTCATTTATCTACTGTGAAAATAGCGAAATTAAAGTGGCAGTGAAATTAACCGGATCTACTGTATGAAGGTTAGCTACTAGCTATGAAAACATGCAGCTGCTCACACTTTTTATGCTCATGCATTGTCATCAAATCATTATAATGACTTCCCAAAAAAATTCTTGGGATGGGGCAAATTCCAGTTCTACCACCTCACCATATGAAACCCTGAATAAAGTTTAAAATAATTCTCCATGAAAAAAGTAAAATAACACACATCTTATTATCTAGAAATGACAGTACACAGCTATGTATTAAAACTGTATAGTTTTTAAAGTTTCACAAAATGTTCTAAAAGTAAGCAGCCATGAGAATAGGCAGTAGAATTAAAGCAAGCTTGTTGAGAACTGTGTTGGTTGAAGCACTGTTGAATTGAGGTTCACAGATCCCAGGAGTGGCAACACCACATCTCCTCCAAAACTCATAGGTTAAAATGGGATGCTGAGAACCAAATAGTTCTGTTGCAGAGCCATTGAAGATGTTGTTGATGCAGCATCCTGCTGATGACCTGAGACCAGCTCTGCAGCCTGCACTGCAGCTAGTACTAGCAGTAGTAGTAATACAAGCTGAAATTACTTTCCTAGATATTGAGGTTGCATTAACTGCATAGCATGGAACACCAGCTTCATTCACTCCACACAGCTCATGTATCAATGAAGAGTAGATTTCACAGTCATTTTCATTTGCCAGTGCTTCCAGTTCAGGTTCTATGTAGTGAGTAGAACAAACTATGTTGTTTGTACGTTGTGTATAGTCAGAAAGAGTACAGCTGGAATCTACTGATGTAGGTCTTTGTATAAAAGTACTCTTCATGCAGTCGTTTGGTACTGGCTCAACTCCACAGGATGCCCATAGTGAATATCTAAATACAGTGGGGTTATAGAATCGACTAGAGGTGTCATTAAGAATCACGTTTATGCAGCAACCAAGTTCATTTCGAATATTTATCAAGAGATTTCTGCATTGTGAAGAGCAAATACTCTACAAGCAGATAAAATGGCATCTTCTTCTCCTGTTATTTCATGACCAGTGGCTATACCACAGTAATCTCCCATTGGGTTCTTTTGACATCTATTAAACAAATCTTGAGCAGCTCGAAATTGTCCACACTGAAGTGCTAAATCAACCCTAGATCATTGGTACACTGCTGAGTCCAGATAGTGCCAATGCATCTCCTAAATTGCTCAGGGTCAGCTTGTCGTTTGTGTATCTTGTGGTATTCCACTTGCCCTTTAGACTTGATGGCTGCATCCACAAATAGAGAGTAGATGGAGTTGTCATATCCAGCAATGTTGTGTATCTGTTAGATAACAACACAACTCATCAGTAGAAATTGGTAAAAGCACTTCATTTTGCAAAATATTTTGCTGGGATACTTGCAAGTGCACAGACTGTTCTATTTAATGCTGCCTCTATGAATATCATTATTATAATAGTAAACACATAGTGTATAGTCTCTCCATGTGACTCTATGAACTAGGGAGTTTTATAGTCAAAATATTGTGCTGCACATAGGCTTTAGTTTACCCACATTCTTTTGGGACTGAAATTTCACACTCACTTGAGATCCGAGAATATGACACGGCCTTCCATTCAATGGCCTTGTTTATCCGTTGGCTTCAATATTATATTTACTTTTGGGAGTTTTATTAATGCCTTAATTGTACAGCACATAATTTAATTTACTCATGCTTTCAGACTCTCTGTAGGGATTTGGGACTGAAATTTCACACTTAATTGTGGGGCCATGGAATGATGAATTGGCCTTGTTTACAAGTATGAGAGGATGTGCTGATGTTTCTATTTTCAGAATCAGAATCTTGTATAGATACCATAATCAATGGAGTGACTGGATCCCTCCATTTTTATACATTGCTCAACTTCCTCGTCTGTGAAGTATTCCAGACACTGGGTTTTGTGTTAATACTCTAAAGGGTCCCATACACCAGGTAACTTTGAGACAACTTGCATACTTTTTAGAATCTTTTATAGTGAGATGTGCATGTGTAACTAAATATATACATACATAGTTGTGTATAAAGTTTAGTTCTTTGAGCATTGTTTGGATGTAGCAGCACCCTTCATGGGTGTTAAGTTAAAAGATGACTTAGCTACTTTTCTTCATGACAGAGGGAACCAGATCATATAATCATCCTGTGATATAGCAATGTCCTTATCTGGCTCTGATAGTGACTGACTACTGTACTCCATTATCTCCATGTGACTAAAAGTGACACAATAAGCATAGTCCAACTGACCCTTTACCCTGCTTGCTATCTACAGTGAGAAAAATAAAGTAGCTTGTGAGACTGTGAGAAAAGGGCTAAGACAGTGAGAGTTGGTAACTATGAACTTGGTTGCTGGCAACTAGTACCTTTGCAAACAACAATCAAGCAACAACCAGGTTGCTTGGAACACCATGTAGCTACTCTGACCTTTGACAATGGATGATAAAAGTCAAGTGCTATCTGCTAGCTCTATTCTACTGGCTATATATCTAACAAGGAGGAAGAGATGGCATAGAAATAGAGTAATTTGGACCAGAGAATGGATACAGAAATAAGAAACACTGGGTGCTTTTCATCAGCTGCTGAATGAGCTTCAACAACTTGATACTTCTAGTTGCAAAGTTATATGTGCATGGTTGCTCCTATGATTACTCATAAAGACACAATGAGGGAGGCCATAACGCCACTAGTGGAGCAATTAGCTGTGACATTACGCTTCTGGCTACTGATAAATATTGCCCCCTGACTATTTAATTGCTCTTTTTCAGGTGAAACTCGGAAAGTTTGAAATTTTTATATAGAATTCCTTCTCAAACAAAAAAAATTGTTCCAGAAACATGTTCTGCAATTGTGAATGCTTTGTCTGGTGGGTGACTTCATGAAAGTATGCCTAGGTACTGGCAAAATACATTATGGGAAATGTAGTGTAATTAGCTGAGCTTGGGTGATCAGGTAGAGGAGAGAAAGAACAGTGGGATGACCAGTTAGTGATGGAGAGACTCTTGGGTTTCAAGGGAAAAAGGATTCTGATCCACTAATGTTCGGTGGTGGAGGGGAAAAAATGACTCATAGAATATGCAGATCCATGGCATGTGGCGGTATATCAGGTTCATTCTGAACATTGTAAAGGATATTCTATATTTGCAGCTTGTCCCACCTTTGTGCATGTGAAGATGCTATAGTCCTTAGTTCAGAAGCAACATATCGTCCAAAGATTTCCAATCCGTCTTCTTTGTTTTCAGAAATGTGAGAGGATTAATGGGAGCAGAAATGTGAGAGGATTATGGGACATCCCCTCCCCCCCCCCCCCCCTCCCCTGGTCTCCCAAGCTAATTTTGACAAATTTGATGGCTATGCAACCATGCAGCTACTCACACTTTTTAGGAATTTCCAAGCCAATGCATTATCATCAAATCATTATGATGATTTCCCAAAAATTCTTGGGGTGGGGCAAATCTTAGTCCACCCACCTCACCATATGAAACCCTGACTATAAGTCTACAAAATAATAAAAAAAGGAAATATTATTATACCCAAATCCAAATTAACACATCTTATTAACTAATAGAGAAGGAAACACTTCCAATGATAGTGCACAGCTATGTATTAAAACTGTATAGTTTTTAAAGTTTCACAAAATGTTCTAAAAGTTAGCAGCCATGAGAATAGGCAGTAGAATTAAAGCAAGCTTGTTGAGAGCTGTGTTGGTTGTAGCACTGTTGGTTGTAGCGCTGTTGGTTGTAGCGCTGTTGGTTGTAGCACTGTTGGTTGTAGCACTGTTGGTTGTAGCACTGTTGGTTGTAGCGCTGTTGGTTGTAGCACTGTTGGTTGTAGCACTGTTGGTTGTAGCGCTGTTGGTTGTAGCGCTGTTGGTTGTAGCGCTGTTGGTTGTAGCACTGTTGAATTGAGGTTCACAGATCCCAGGAGTGGCAACACTACATCTCCTCCAAAACTCATAAGTTAAAATGGGATTACTGACATCAGCAATTTCATTTGCAGTGCCATTGAAGATGTTGTTGATGCAGCATCCTGCTGATGACCTGATACTCTGGAGACTAGCTCTGCAGCCTGTACTACAGCTAGTAGTAGTAGTACAAGCTAAACTTGCATCCACAAACAATGAGATCACATCAGTTGCAAGGCATGGAACACCAGCTTCATTCACTCCACACTGCTCACGGACTACTTGAGAGTAGATTTCACAGTCAGTTTCATTTGCCAATGCTAGGTTCTATGTAGCGAGTAGAACATGCTATGTTCCCTACACGTTGTATATAGTCAGAAAGAGTACAGCTGGGATCTATTGATGTAGGTCTTCGTATCAAAGTACTCATGCAGTTGTTTGGTACTGGCTCAACTCCACAGGATGCCCATAGCGAATATCTAAAAGCAGTGGGATTATAGAACGGACTGGAGGTGTCATTAAGAATCACGTTTATGCAGCAACCAAGTTCATTTCGAATATTCATCAGGAGATTTCTGCATTGTGAAGAGCAAATACTCCCTCTACAAGCAGCTACAATGGCATCTTCTTCTCCTGTTATTTCATGACCAGTGGCTATACCACAGTAAACTCCCATTGGGTTCCGTTGACAACTATTAAACAAATCTTGAGCAGCTTGAGATTGTCTACACTGAAGTGCTAAATCAGCAAGCTCTTGAGCCTGACCATTGGTGCACTGCTGAGCCCAGATAGTTCCTTGACATCTCCTAAATTGCTCAGGATCAGCTTGTCGTTTGTGTATCTTGTGGTACTCCACTTGCTTTTTAGACTTGATGGCTGCATCCACAAATGGAGAGTAGATGGAGTTGCTATATCCAGCAATGTTGTGTATCTGATAGATAACAACACAACTCATCAGCAGAAAGTGGTAAAAGCACTTCATTTTTGCAAAATATTTTGCTGGGATACTTGAAGTGCACAGACTGTTCTATTTATACAGTAAATGCTACCTCTATGAATATCATTATTATAATAGTAACTCTGTGAACACAGAGTATAGTCTCTTCATGGGCTTCAATGTTATTTGGGAGTTTTGTTAGTCAAAATATCCTGTGCTGCACATAGAATTTAGTTTACCCACATTATTTTGGGACTGAAATTCTACACTTTCTTGTGTGGGACATGGCCTTGTCTATCCATGGGCTTTAATATTACATAGCTACACTGTAGAGTTACTTTTTTGGGAGTTTTATTAGTCAAAATACCTTGTGCTGCACATAGACACTTTTATATCCACATTCTCAGACTCTCTGTAGAATTTGGGACTGAAATTCCACACTCACTTGTGTGGAATAGCTAATACACCCATAAAATGATGCAATGGCTTGTGTATCCATGGGTTTCAATATTAATTAAAGCTACACTGTAGAAGTACTTTTGGGAGTTTTATTAGTCAAAAATACCTTGTGCTGCACATAATTTAATTTACCCACACTCTCAGACTCTCTATAGGATTTGGGACTGAAATTTCACACTCAGTGTCTGGAATACTACACAGATGAGGAAGTTGAGCATGTGGGGTCCACATGTCCCATTATGGTAGCTACCTATGCAAGATTCTGCTTCTGAGAATGGAAACATTAGCACATCCTCTCATACTTGTAGCTACTCAAGGCCAATTCATCATTCCACGGCTCCACAAGTGGGTTGTTATTAGCTAATATTTGTCCACTTCAGGGGAACTTTGTTTATGAGTTTTATATAACTACTCAACACATATAATATATAAAGTTGGTCATTGAGAACACAGGGACTGTGTGATGATATGTCATTCATAATACTGATTATCCATAATTTGTGTCTCTGATGACTCAACATATTTTGACTGATTCACAGGAGACTAACTTATCCAATTACACAGGCACACAAATCAGTGCCTGAATAAAATTATCACTGCCCAATTAATTGCTTAACAGAAAAAAAACCTTCTAACAGCACAGGAACAAGTTGAAACATTCAAAATTCTTAGGGTAGATTAATAGTTAGAACATTGTGTAGCAGGAGGAGCATTAACCGGATGTGTACTGGGAGCTTGAGCTACGTAGAGCCAGAGCTCCAGTGTTTGTCACTGCCCAATTGCACTTTATCACTGCCCAATTCTGATTTATCACTACCCAGTGATAGTAGACTGTTTCCTGCCTCAACCACTTGCCACAACTGTAGCTTCTTTCATTAAACCAGAAGGTCCAGCCGCAATGAGAGCTAATTTCTCTCTCATAAGAACTGTTAGCCATCAGGAATCTGCCAATTATTATCATTTTACTGAACTGTTTTACTGTGCAATTTCTTTTTTGTTATGTGCTGCTGACATTAATAAAAGTTTAAAAAAAAAAAAAAAAAAAAAAAAAAAACTCTGTCATCCACATGGATTAACCTTTGAACTATAATATAGTCAATACAGCTCTATTTAAGCTAGTAATGATACTAACATGGTTCTATTGTTGGTGTTTAAGGATGGCCGAAATCTTGGTCCAAGACTAGGAGGGTGTGGCAGAGGGATGGGCCTTGTCCAGTGTGAAGCAAGAAGGCTAGGTCTGATTTTAATTCTTTATCAAGTTGAATAATAATGATTTGCTGGAGATCCTGACAAGAAACAAGAAAGCTGGTCAGCATTTCCATGAGTTGTAGTGTATTATTTTTTCTGTCAACATCTCTAGACTTTTGTACTCAACATATTAAGATATTTCTAAGGTGTTTATGAGACAATCTACCGATTAATAGTTACTGGCTAATGACTGGACACACAAAAGTTTCTAAAGACATCTTTTGATGGCAGTTTCTTGTGTTTTTTCCTGTTATTATATAGTCATACCATCAATGAAAATGAGCATGAACAGTAGAAGTATAGCAAGCCTGTGTTGGTTATAGCACTGTTGAATTGAGCTTCACAGATCCCAGGAGCGGCAACACCACATCTCCTCCAAAACTCGTAGGTTAAAATGGGATCTTGAGAATCTAATAGTAAGATGTTGTTGATGCAGCATCCTGCTGACGACCTGATACCCTGGAGACTAGCTCTGCAGTCTGCACTGCAGCTAGTAGTAGTAGTAGTATTACAAACTAATCTTACATTCACAAAGACTGCAGTGGCATCAACTGCATAGCATGGAACACCAGCTTCATCCACTCCACACTGTTCTGGTATCCATGGAGAGTAGGTTTCACATTCAGTTTCATTTTCCAGTACTTCCAGTATAGGTTCTATGTATAGCGAGTAGGATATCCTATGTTGTCTGCATGTTGTATATAGTCAGAACGAATCTATTGATGTAGATCTTTCTATTAAAGTACTCATGCAATCACTTCGTACTGGTTCAACTCCACAGGATACCCATAGTAAAAGCAGGGGGGTAGGGGGTATAGTGTTCACTGGAGAAATTAAGAATCATGTTTAAGCAGCAACCAAGTTCGTTTCGAATATTCATCAAGAGATTTCTGCATTGTGGAGTGCAATTACTTCCTCTACAAGCAAATAAAATGGCAATTTCTTCTCCTGTTATTTTATGACTAGCGGCTATACCACAGTAAACTCCCATTGGGTTCTGTTGACAGACTTTAAGCAAATCTTGAGCCTCTTGAGATTGTCCACACCGAAATGCTAAATCAGCCCTCTCTTGAGCCAGACCATTGGTACACTGCTGATCCAAGAAAGTGCCTAGACATCTCCTACCAGCTTGTCGTTTGTGTACCTTGTGGTACTCCACTTGCCCTTTAGACTTGATGGCTGCATCCACAAATGGAGAGTAGCTAGATGGAGTTGCCATATCCAGCAATGTTGTGTATCTGATAGATAACAAACACAACTCATCAGCAGAATTGATAAATGAGCTTCATAAGTAAGCAGTTTTCATTATGACATAAGATGTGTTATTGTTTACATTTTAATTATTACTAACATGCCGATTTTGCAGATCTACAGCAGTTCCTGTGGAACAAATGCTGTTGAACTAAATGAATCATATTAGCTTTAGGGGTAGTGTGGAAGAGGAAGGGTATCTGACCCATCATGCTATTATAAGGCTTTAAGAGGGAGGGGACCTGACCCAACATGTGCTATTATAACCACTGTACTGGGGCTTTAAGAGGGAGGGGACCTGACCCAACATGTGCTACTATAACCACTGTACTGGGGCTTTAAGAGGGAGGGTACCTGACCCAACATTGTCACTTTTTAACCTTTAAGTCTAAATCCTCTCTTTTAACTCCCTCAGTTATTTTTATTTTCACTGATCTCATAAAATCTATTATGCAGCAATTCACATTTTTTATTTTCACTGGTGGGGAGGGATTTCAATTAGGTTATGCTTTTGAATTTGTACTTATATATATTTGAAGTTTTTTATTTTCACTTCCCTTTACCTACTGCGAAAATAGCAAAATTAAAGTGGCAGTGAAATTAACCAGATCTACTGTATGTAGGTTACTAATTGGCTTATAATAAATCACTGTTTTAGTAATCACCAGCTGTCCCTCCCAAGTCACATTTTCTTCTTCCAACATCACTTCTGCAAGAACAGAATCCAATGAGGAGGACAAACCCACAAGCTAAAAAAGTGTACACCTACTTACATTTAGTAAAGTATTCACCAGGATACTGTTTGCTCTCTGCTCACATACCTCACTAGCTACCTTATTTCTGAAGGCTCCATAGCTAATCCTTATTTTTTGTGGGAGGTGAACAAATCCATACATTGAGTTTAGATTTGGCTCCTTCTCCATATAACAGATTATTTAGATTACATCATTGTCAATTGTACTATTGCTATGGGCTAAGGCTAGGGCTAGATACAGTACAATAACAAAAGTACATATTGACAACGATGTAATCTGCAGTAATCAGCGTCCCTACTTGATCTCCTCTCAAGAATACACACAGGGCGGGAGGGGGGAGATCTAGTGGTGCATCAATAAAGCACTGAAATGTGAGGGGTTTATGAGGCATCCCACCTCACCTGGAAAAAATTTTGGGGATTTGGTCTCCCTAGCTAATTTTGACAAATTTGATGGCTATGAAAACATGAAGCTGCTCACACATTTTATGCTCATTCAGCATTATCATCAAATGATTTTCCAAAAATTCTTGGGATGGGGCAAATTCCAGTTCCCCCACCTCACCATATGAAACCCTGAATAAAGTCTACAAAAAAAGATTCTCCATGAAAAGGAAATATTATTATACCCAAATTATCTAGAAATGACAGTACACAGCTATGTATTAAAACTGTACAGTTTTTAAAGTTTCACAAAATGTTCTAAAAGTAAACAGCCATGAGAATAGGCAGTAGAATTAAAGCAAGCTTGTTGAGAGCCATGTTGGTTGTAGCACTGTTGAATTGAGCTTCACAGATCCCAGGAGTGGTAACACCACATCTCCTCCAGAACTCATAGGTTAAAATGGGATCACTGACATTAACAATTTCAAGTGCAGTGCCATTGAAGATGTTGTTGATGCAGCATCCTGCTGATGACCTTAAATCCTGAAGACTAGCTCTGCAGCCTGCACTACACCTAGTAGTAGTGGTACAAATTGAGGTTGCACGTGAAAATCCACTTGCCACAGTAGGTCTGATTTCATAGCATGGAACACCAGCTTCATTCACTCCACACTGCTCACGGACTACTTGAGAGTAGGTTTCACAGTCGTTTTCATTTGCCAGTGCTTCCAGTATAGGTTCTATGAAGCGAGTAGAACATACTATGCTGCCTACACGTTGTATATAGTCAGAAGGAGTACAGCTGGGATCTATTGATGTAGGTCTTTGTATCAAAGTACTCATGCAGTCGTTTGGTACTGGTTCAACTCCACAGGATGCCCATAGCGAATATCTAAATACAGTGGGGTTATAGAATCGACTAGAGGTGTCGTTAAGAATCACGTTTATGCAGCAACCAAGTTCGTTTCGAATATTCATCAAGAGATTTCTGCATTGTGAAGAGCAAATACTTCCTCTACAAGCAGCTAAAATGGCATCTTCTTCTCCTGTTATTTCATGACCAGTGGCTATACCACAGTAAACTCCCATTGGGTTCTTTTGACATCTATTAAACAAATCTTGAGCAACTTGAAATTGTCCACACTGAAGTGCTAAATCAGCCCTCTCTTGAATTAGATCATCGGTACACTGCTGAGTCCAGATAGTGCCTGCACATCTTCTAAATTGCTCAGGGTCAGCTTGTCGTTTGTGTATCTTGTGGTACTCCACTTGCCCTTTAGACTTGATGGCTGCATCCACAAATGGAGAGTTGATAGAGTTGCTAGATCCAGCAATGTTGTGGATAACAACACAGCTCATCAGCAGAAAGTGGTAAATGAGCTTCATTTTGCAAAATCTTTTGTTCAGTTACTTGCAAGTGCACAGATTGTTCTATTTATTTATACAGTAAATGCTGCCTCTATGAATATCATTATAGTAACTCTGAGTATAGTCTCTCCACGGGCTTCAATGTTAGCTATTTGGGAGTTTTATTAGTCATAGCTAATACCCTATGCTGCACATAGAATTTATATTTTTTTGGGACTGTCTTTTTATGTCTATATCCATGGGCTTCAATATTACATAGCTACACTACTTTTGGGAGTTTTATTAGTCAAAATACCTTGTGCTGCACATAATTTAATTTACCCACATTCTCAGACTCTCTGTATACTTTGGGATTGAAATTCCAAACTCACTTAATTGGAATAATACCCAATGATGCAATGGCCTTGTGTATCCATGGGCTTCAATATTATATAGCTACACTGTAGAATTACCTTTGGGAGTTTTATTAGCTAAAATACCTTGTGCCACACTCTCAGACTCTCTGTTATATTTGGGACTGAAATTTCACACTCACCATGGAATGACGAATTGGCCTTGTGTATAAGTATGAGAGGATGTGCTGACATTTCCATTTTCAGAAGTGGAATCTTGCATAGGTAGTTATCTATTTCATTGTGGTGTGTACTATTTAGAGTAATCTACTCAGAACCAGAGTTCAAGAAGTGCACACTGTACAAACAGACACATCACGTGATCTACCCAGGCTAAATTAGTAGTAATTTTACCACATCATTATCTAAGTTTATATAATTAGCCAATTTTACTTGAATCACTCACATATGCTTTTCTCTCTCATAAAATTTGAGACAACACTATTAATCCCATATTGCTTGAAATGAATGAATGTTATTGTGGCACTGGTTGCTGCCATAAATGCTTAAAGGAACCTCTAGTACTGTCAGGAAAGGTCCTACCAGGCTCAGTGGTTTGAAGATTATTTATTCCTTCTTTATGAAGTAGAGGGAGATGCTGTTGGTTTTTTTTTTTGTTTGTTTGTTTGTTTGTTTTTATTTTAGTCAATTATAAACTGGTGTGGCTTGGATGTGATCATGAAAAATCCCTCACCCACCTCACTCCCATGGTCCACCCAATCCTCCACTGGCTAAACCACCAGCCATGTGTACCTCTGCTCTAATCATACTAACTATGACATATATAGCTAGCTACCTCATCACAACTCAACTCTACTTCAATGATCAAGGCATTACTCCGAGAGAAAAGAGCATCACCTGATGAATATGTCACTTCTGGGTTGTTACAAGCAGCTAATAGCTAAAAATGACTTTTTAGTTAGCTACCTTGCTAGAATTCTGAGTATGACTGATAAGAAGTCTAAAAAGGCTGTTGAAGCAGCTGAAGCTTATCATTATGGCAGATCTAGTGATGCCTACCAGTTGAGAATGAACATCAAAGCTGGTGTGTGTGGAACTGATGAAGCTATATGCTTGCAGTTCAAGTCCCTCCTAGATCTTCGTTCTATTTTTGACTCATTAGTCTACTCTGGTAGAGATTTGAAAAGGTGCAAGGCTATCTATCCTCAGCTGGCAGCTAGACATAACACAATTAACCATCACCATAGAACCACTTTAGTGGCTGCTTATAAAACATACATCCATTGCTTATAAAACATACATTCTTCATGCATTTGCTTCAAAAATTTTTATGAAGTTGTATTAATGTTAAAGTTCCTGATTATACTAAAAAACTATTTTTTGACCCTGAGCCATAAAGTTTGGATTTTACTTGAACCACTCAGATTATTATAATGGGAGAGATCTAATGCAGGTTAGGATTGCTCTTATGAAATATTAAATTGAGTTATGTCATGTTCAGTTGAGAGAGGGATTATTGTTATGTGGGGTGGAAAGATGTCTATCTTTTACCTTTTTTCTACTGTTGAAGGTATATATAGCTAGTTGTATATTTAGGAGACAATGCCACATGTCTGTTGCATGCAATACACTTATTAATGAGGTAATGGTAGCTACTCTATTAATTACATGGTCAATAAGGGTTGCATTAGTCAGTTATATTATTGTAATCTGATCTATTGATATTTTCATGATCAATGTTCTCCCATGGTAAAAGTACAGTTGGCCCCTGAGCATTTTCTTTGAGGAGCTTAAGTACTTTGATATGGTTCCTCATCACTATTCCTTCAGCCATTCCTAGGGAGAACATTGATGATGTCTATCATATTACGTATACTTAAAGGTCTTTTCTTTCAAGGTACACATTGATGCACTTGCTGTAACAACAAAATTTACTTAAATGTTTGCATCAAGTTGTTTACACAAGAGTGTGACATCGTGGATCTTTAAATCTGCCAATTAATATTATTGTGCAATTTTTGTTGTTGCTGATCTTGTGGGTTGCTGACAAATAAAATTAAAAACTAGTACATATGTAACTCTGTCATCCTCCATATAGGATCAGCAATCAATACAGTTCTATCTAAGCTAGTAATGATACTAACATGGTTCTATTGTTGGTGTTTGAGGATGGCCGAAATCTTGGTCCAAGACTAAGAGGGTGTGGCAGAGGATGGGCCTTATCCAGTGTGAAGCAAGAAGGCCTGGTGCTAAGATTTTTGATTTTAATCATTTATCAAGTTGAATAATAAAGATTTGCTGGAGATCTTGACAAGAAACAAGAAAGTTGGTCAGCATTTCCATAAGTTATAATAATTTTTCTATTTACGTACATCTCTAGCAAAATTTCACTAACCATATTTTTGTATTCAAAATAATATTATTAAGATATTTCTGAGACAATCTACTGATTAATAGTTACTGGCTAATGACTGGACACACAGAGTTACTAAAGACATCTTTTGATGGTAGTTATTTATGTTTTTTTCCTGTTATTATATAGTCATACTATCAATGAAAATGAGCATGAACAATAGAAGTATAGCAAGCTTGTTGAGAACTGTGTTGGTTGTAGCACTGTTGAATTGAACTTCACAGATCCCAGGAGTGGCAACACCACATCTCCTCCAAAACTCATAAGTAAAAATGGGATGCTGAGAACCAAATGCAGAGCCATTGAAGATTCTGTTGCTGCAGCATCCTGCCAATGACCTTAAATCCTGGAGAGTAGATCTTTACAGCTAGTACTAGTATTACAAACTGACCTTGCATTCACAAATACTGCCGTGGCATCAACTGCATAGCATGGAACACCAGCTTCATTCACTCCACACAGCTCATGTATCACTTGAGAGTAGATTTCAGAGTCATTTTCATTTGTCAGTGCTTCCAATATAGTAGCGAGTGGAGCAGTAAAGAGACCCCAGGATAAAGAAGTACAGTTGGGATCTATTGATATAGATCTTTGTATCAAAGTACTCATGCAGTCATTTCGTACTAGTTCAACTCCACAGGATGCCCATAGTGAATAATAAGCAGGGGGGATATAGTAATTATTAAGAATCACATTTATGCAGCAACCAAGTTCATTTTGAATATTTGTCAAGAGATTTCTGCATTGTGGAGTGCAATTACTCCCTCTACAAGCAGCTAAAATGGCATTCTCTTCTCCTGTTGTTTGAATAGTGGCTATAGCACAGTAAACTCCCATTTGGTTTCATTGATATAATATTGAGCATCTTGAGATTGTCCACACTGAAGTGCTAAATCAGCCATCTCTTGAGCCAGACCATTGGTGCACTCCTGAGCCAAGATATATAGTGCCTTGACATCTCCTACCAGCTTGTCGTTTGTGTGTCTTGTGGTACTCCACTTACCCTTTAGACTTGATTGCTGCGATAGAATTTCCATATCCAGCATTGTTGTATATCTGATATAACAACACAACTCATTAGCAGAAATTGATAAATGAGCTTCATTATTCCTGCAGAAATCTTTCCTGCATGCTACAAACAGGTTTTGTTATAGTATTTTGATTAAATTGGTTTTCTTAATTAAGTAAGTAGTTTTCATTATTATGACACAAGGTGTTTACATTACATTACAGGCCGATTTAGCAGATCTACAGCATGCAGTTTCTGTTGAACAAATTACAGGCTATGCTGTGGAACTAATGTAATTATAGCTAATCATGTTAGCTTTAGGGGTATAGTGTTGAAGAGGGAGGGGACCTGACCCAACATGTGCTATTATAACCACTGTACTGGGGCTTTAAGAGGGAGGGTACCTGACCCAACATGTGCTATTATAGCCACTGTACTGGGGTTTTAAGAGGGAGTGGACCTGACTCAACATGAGCTAATATAACCACTGTACTGGGCTTTATAAGAAGGAGAGGACTTGACCCAACATGTGTTATTATAACCACTGTGCTGGTGCTTTAAGAGGGAGGGGTCCTGACTCAACATGTGCTATTATAACCACCGTACTGTTTTAAGAGGGAGAGAAGTCTAAAAAGGCAAACTAGAGTCTGAGAGAGATCTGGCATTATAATAACTGGGCTGTTTCTCTAAGTGGAGTAGTAACCATACATTTTACCAATGAAGTGGGATGTTACAGTTTCCAAGATAGAGAGGTATGAAAGAATAATAATAACAGTTTATCTGGCCAGCTTTACTGTTCAGTTTTGGTAGAGTTCATCCTAACCAGCACATAATTTTGCATTCTGGTATGTAGGACTTGAACCTTGAAAATCAGTTGATATGTCCCTTCCTCCAGATGTCATTCCCCTTAATTGGGGAGGGGGGGCTGAGTGTGTGTGTGTACATAAATTCCTACCTGCATGCATCACACATACCCGATGGCTAAAAAAAATCAGGCTCTGGCTACTTAGCTAGGTGTCTGTAGATTTCCATGAGGTATATGTTCTACAGACAGTGTAGTTCTATAGTTAAGTTCAAGTATTCTCCCCTTACATCCATCAGCAAGGACATGATTATTATAGAGGGGGTGAGGTTTACATTGCTAAGTGTTAGGAGGTATGTTAACAGTGATGTCCAACTATGGACATTGGGTGGGTTCATGGGCAGGATTCATGGCTGGGGTTTAGTGGGAAAGATCTATGTTCTACATTCTCTGGGAAGAGTGATAATGATCGATATTTATTATTTCTGAGTCGTGTAATGTAGAGCCCTATATTCAAGTATTTAATCTAGTCCTTATCCTAGTCCATCCCAGTCTCTGTTCCAGTCCATTTCAATATGAGTATTTATAGTCAACCTCTGTCTCTGCTCGATATTCTATTCCAGTACAGTACATCCCAGTCTCTATTCCAGTACAGTACATTCCAGTCTCTATTTCAGCACAGTACATCCCAGTCTCTATTCCAGTACAGTACATCCCAGTCTCTATTCCAGTACAGTACATCCCAGTCTCTATTCCAGTACAGTACATCCCAGTCTCTATTCCAGTACAGTACATCCCAGTCTCTATTCCAGTACAGTACATCCCAGTCTCTATTCCAGTACAGTACATCCCAGTCTCTATTTCAGCACAGTACATCCCAGTTTCTATTCCAGTACAGTATATTCCAGTTATTTAAAATGTAGTCTCTATTTTTAGTCTGCCTAAAACTTTCCAATCAGAAGATGATAATAGTGACTAACCCTCTATTCAAGCCATCTCTTATGTATGTACCTATTGTTAATATGCCCCAGACAGTACACTCTGGCTCTGTTTGTTGTGGAGAGGGTAGATATCAAGAAATCTTAATTCTTGTGCCTCTCCTGTTGGCGATAGGTAAGAGAAGACAGATCTTTTGTGATATGGGTCACTACTTCTCCAGAGGAGGTTATTCCATTGATTGTGTACCATACTCAGGCCAGGATAATGTCTCTGTCCACTCCATAATCTACAGAGACTCCTTTGAAGTCTGGGTTAAAGTCAGGAAGTCTGAAATACCACCTCTAGTAATACTAACCTCTAGGGAACCTCATATCTTCTTTAGTATATTAACTCAGAATTAAGGACAACCTAAGATGGTTTCCAAGGTCCCTATATCTAGGTTCCACTGTATATTACCTCTGAATTAAGGACAACACAGTTTCCAAGGTCCCAATGTGTCCTTTATATAGATTATTGTACACACAGGATTATTACAATGTGTAATGGAACATCTCTATAGACACATGTATTTGGGACCTTCCCTTTATATAGAAGGTTATTCTTAATTCAGGGGTAATATACAGTGTAACCTCTCTATAAAGGACATATTGGGACCTTAAAAATCATCCTTTAATAGAGGTTGTCATAGAGGACACATTGGGACCTAGGAAACTGTTTTATATAGAGGTTGTCCTTAATACACTATAAAGGACACATTGGGACCTTGAAAACTGTAGAGGTTGTCCTTAATTCAGAGGTAAGTAATCTATATTAGTTAAAGGGTCAGTAAAGCTTACCATGCTAGCATTATGCAGAACCTAGGAGAATTCACACCTTCCCATTGTGACCCTCCCTTACTATCAGTGTATCTCAGAGTGGCAGACTATATAGTAGTAATGTGGAGAACTGAGTTGTTGACAAACTGAGTAAGTATTGGAATGTGCCTCACAATTTAATATACCATTCAACCATGAAAAACTGCTACACTACTGGCAAAATGCACTGTCAAAAGGTTAGTAATGGATGCTAAAAGAAGGTGTAACACATACAAGGTTGGCCACTTAAATATAACCCAGGTGAGGTTTACTATGGCTACCCAAGAGGGAGCCTTACAGGAGAAGATTAACCCTATGCCTGCTGACAGTTGTGGTCAAAAAACCATACTTTTGAGAGGACTATACAATAAGCTCTATATCTCATTAATGGTAGGTGATAGATATAGGAACATCATATATCATTGTGTTCATCATTAATTTTTACATCTGAATTTGACCACAATGACATCATATGATGTCATCAGATTATGTAATGATTATGTAATTCCAAAAATTGGGTATTTTTTGACAATTAAAAGTATAGATATAAGTAAAGGCAATCACATTTGAGTCTATAAATTAGGAAGTCATAGATAGTTGATTAGTACTTTTGATAATGATACCATTAGATAGTTGATTAGTACTTTCAATAATGAACTAGATCTAGAGTAAGAACAAGAGGGAGGAGAAGAAAATGGTTTAGGGGAAGTAGATGGCAGAGCTCCACCACCAGACAGTGGCACTTAATCTATGAATGAAGGGCTAGGTAAAAGGTAGAGCAATCTCTTCCTCATCCTTAGGGCTGCCAACCTCCTGTCTTTAAAAATCTTGAGAACACGCCCTCCCCCTACCCATTCCCTGCTTCTTTCAAACTACATAAAAAAGAGATGAGGAGTTATTTAGACTTGGGCATGTCATTGTATTGTTTAGTTGCACCCTTCAGGGCAGATTTCAATAAATTTTTTTTCTGGTTCCCATTGCACACGAGAATCATGATTTGCTAATTTCAGTTGAATTAGGGAGGATGGAGTTCCCATATCACTTACACTAACAAACACTATCATCGCTATCCATTCTGAGCAGCTGGAAAGTTAATGGTTTAGAATAACCAAGGTTGTGGCTTTGACAACCATTACCATTTAATACCTAGAGTGGGATCATGGGTGTAGCTAGTCTTCTAAATCTATTCCTAATAGTAGTAATCTAACAATTGTAGTGAGATTTAGTAGGACCACAGTGAGATCTTGAGAAAGCACCAAACAATATCTGGAGTCTCACAGAAAAATAGTGAGAGTTGGCAGGACTGCGATCTATGTCAAACAGTCCAGCTTCATCATCAGCTCCAACTAGTTCAAGTGCTTCAGCCAAACTAAATCTAGCTTCAGTCATAGTAAAAAACTTTTACATTGCAAATTGCTTGTTTTACATATCAAAATGAAGCACACCATCTGCTCTATCACATGGAGTATATTATTGAATGAAAATTTAGGAAGATAAGCTTGCCCAAAAGTGGACACTTACTCTAGGGTCAAATTGATTCACTAGAGAAAGACAGATTTATGGGGAAAGCATTGAATAATAATAATTAACATTAGTATTTAAAGGTCAAGGTTAAGCAAAAGTGGGCATGACAATTAAAGTAATTCTTCTCAGCACCTCCTTTTCCAAGCCAAAATCAACATTAGTGAATTATAATTCCACAGCCATTAGCTAGGAATCATGTGGCATACTAACACCCATAGTCTGATATTTCCTGAGAATGACCCACATTAGTCCCAATAATTCTGTTACCATCATATTGGTTTTGGGAGCAAAATATTGTGAAGCTGTGAAGCCATTGTTTAATTTATAGCTAGGTCATAAGCTAATGAAGAATTTGGAAGGGAATAGCCAATGTGTGAGCCATTAGACTTTTGTAAAGAAAATTAAAACAGAGTGATGGTTTTAATAGGTAACCTATGCACCAAAGGTTTTTTTTTTAAAGAATAATAATCTTGTAGCTGAGTTAATTATTTCTAGTCCTTAAACTACAAAATACCATAGATCCGGTTATTTTCAAGACACTTTATTTTCACTGATCTCATAAAATCTTGTATTATGAAGCAATTCACGTTTTTTATTTTCACTGGCGGGGAGGGATTTCAATTAGGTAGTTTGTACTTATATCTTCACTTCCCTTTATCTACTGCAAAAATAGTGAAATTAAAGTGGCGGTGAAATTAACAGGATCTACTTAGGCTTAAGGCTAATGTGCTAATTTTTTTACCTATTATTCTATTCTGCACTGCTCCAGAAATGTACCTATTATTCCCATGCAATTTCCCAATATTCTCAAGTTGTGCTCATTAACTGATAATAAAACATGTGCTCATAACTGATAGTAAACATTGTGAGTATAATACAATAGAAGAATTATGAAATTGGGTTAGTTTATAGCAGCAGGAACTGGTGACTTCAGTCTATCCAATACAGTGTCACTATCACTTTCGTCCACTAAATCAGAGGATTCAAAGTCAGATGTGCTAGTGCTTGGTAGTGATAGAATGCTTTCAGATGCCATTCATTGACAAAAATTATCAGCTGTCTAATTAGACTAGTGTCTGGTAAAGCATCGCCTGGATTGTGGGTACCATGAAGCCATTATGCTGCAAATTCCAGCCTATTGTGCTGGCACTATGCTTAAGTCAACTGAAGCCCTATTATTCTCATTATTATGCCGGCATATTAGCCGCATGCCTAGATCTACTGTATGTAGGTTACTAATTGGCTTTAATCACTGTTTTAGTAATCACCAATATTACGCAGCTGTCCCTCCAAAGTCACATTTTCTTCTTCCAACATCACTTCTGCAAGAACAGAATCCAATGAGGAGGACAAACCCACAAGCTAAAAAGGTGTACATCTACTTACATTTAGTAGCCATTTATAAAGTACTCATCAGTTTGCTCTCTGCTCACACAACCTGACTATATACGTACCTTATTTCTGAAGGCTCCATAGCTAATCCTTACTTTTAGGAGAATTTTTGTGGGAGGCGAACAAATCTATACATTGAGTTTAGATTTGGCTTCTTCTTTATGTAACAGATTCAGATTACATCATTGTCAATTTTACTATTGCTATGGACTAAGGCTAGGGCTAGATACAGTACAATAACAATAGTACATATTGACAATGATGTAATCTGCATCATGTAATCTCTACTATTACATGTATTTATACTCATCAGCATCCCTTCTTGATCTCCCCTCAAGAATACACATGGGGGCAGGAGGGGGAGAGATCTAGTGGTGCATCAATAAAGCACAGAAGTGTGAGGGGGTTACGAGGCATCCCCCCTCACCTTGAAAAAATTTTGAAGATTTGGGTCTTCCTAGCTAATTTTGACAAATTTAATGGCTGTGAAAACATGAAGCTGCTCACACATTTTATGCTCATGCATTATCATCAAATCATTATAATGACTTCCCAAAAATTCTTTGGCCGTGGGGCAAATTCCAGTTCCCCCACCTCACCATATGAAACCCTGAATAAAGTCTACAAAAAAAGATTCTCCATGAAAAGGAAATATTATTATACCCAAATTATCTAGAAATGACAGTACACAGCTATGTATTAAAACTGTACAGTTTTTAAAGTTTCACAAAATGTTCTAAAAGTAAACAGCCATGAGAATAGGCAGTAGAATTAAAGCAAGCTTGTTGAGAGCCATGTTGGTTGTAGCACTGTTGAATTGAGCTTCACAGATCCCAGGAGTGGTAACACCACATCTCCTCCAGAACTCGTAGGTTAAAATGGGATTACTGACATCAGCAATTTCATTTGCAGTGCCATTGAAGATGTTGTTGATGCAGCATCCTGCTGATGACCTGATACTCTGGAGACTAGCTCTGCAGTCTGCACTACACCTAGTAGTAGTAGTACAAGCTAAACTTGCATCCACAAACAATGTGATCACATCAGTTGCAAGGCATGGAACACCAGCTTCATTCACTCCACACTGCTCACGGACTACTTGAGAGTAGATTTCACAGTCAGTTTCATTTGCCAATGCTTCCAGTATAGGTTCTATGTAGCGAGTAGAACATGCTATGTTCCCTGCACGTTGTATATAGTCAGAAAGAGTACAGCTGGGATCTATTGATGTAGGTCTTCGTATCAAAGTACTCATGCAGTCATTTGGTACTGGCTCAACTCCACAGGATGCCCATAGTGAATATCTAAAAGCAGTGGGATTATAGAACGGACTGGAGGTGTCATTAAGAATCACGTTTATGCAGCAACCAAGTTCATTTCGAATATTCATCAGGAGATTTCTGCATTGTGAAGAGCAAATACTCCCTCTACAAGCAGCTACAATGGCATCTTCTTCTCCTGTTATTTCATGACCAGTGGCTATACCACAGTAAACTCCCATTGGGTTCCGTTGACATCTATTAAACAAATCTTGAGCAGCTTGAGATTGTCTACACTGAAGTGCTAAATCAGCACCCTCTTGAGCCTGACCATTGGTGCACTGCTGAGCCCAGATAGTTCCTTGACATCTCCTAAATTGCTCAGGATCAGCTTGTCGTTTGTGTATCTTGTGGTACTCCACTTGCTTTTTAGACTTGATGGCTGCATCCACAAATGGGGAGTAGATGGAGTTGCTATATCCAGCAATGCTGTGTATCTGATAGATAACAACACAACTCATCAGCAGAAATTGGTAAGAGCACTTCATTTTGCAAAATATTTTGCTGGGATACTTGCAAGTACTCAGACTGTTCTATTTATACAGTAAATGCTACCTCTATGAATATCATTATTATAATAGTAACCCTGTAAACACATAGCGTATAGTCTCTCCATGGGATTCTATGTTATATAGCTACACTGTAGAGTTAATTAAGGGAGTTTTATTAGTCAAAATACCTTGTGCTGCACATAGGCTTTAGTTTACCCACATTCTTTTGGGACTGAAATTCACACTCACTTGTGGAGAATCATGACATGGCCTTCTATTTATATACATATACGTGTACATATTATATAGTAGCTACATTGTAGGAGTTTTATTAGTTAAAATATACTTTGTGCTGCACTTTAATTTAATTTACGCACATTCTAAGACTCCCTGTAGGATTTGGGACTGAAATTCCATGCTCACTATGTGGGGAATCATGATGACCCATGGAATGATGCAATGGCCTTGTGTATCCATGGGCTTCAATATTATATTTACTTTTGGGAGTTTTATTAATGCCTTAATTGTACAGCACATAGTTTAATTTACTCATGCTCTCAGACTCTCTGTAGGGATTTGGGACAAAATTTCACACTCATTTGTGGATCCATGGAATGATAAATTGGCCTTGTTTACAAGTATGAGAGGATGTGCTGATGTTTCTATTTTCAGAATCAGAATCTTGTATAGGTATATACTATAACCAATGGGACATGAGAAGTGACTGGATCCCCCCCCCCCCCATTTTTATACATGCTCAACTTCCTCATCTGTGAAGTAAGACACTGGGTTGAGAACACAGAGCCTGTGTGATGATATCATATGTCCTTAATTTGGTCTGACTGATTCACAGTAGCCTAACTTATTCAATTAGCTACACAGGTACACAAATCAGTGCCTAAAATTGAAAAAAAAAAAAAAAAAAAAAAAAAAACTTCACATAGCTACTACTAACAGCACATGAACAAGTTGAAACATTCAAAATTTGACTTTGGGTAGCTAGATTAATAGTTAGAACATCATGTGGGAGGAGCATTAACAAGATGTGCGTTAACGTTGAGTTACAATACTGGGATTTTATTAAAGCCAGTGTTTGTCACTGCCCAATCATGCTGATTTATCATCATTGCCCAGTGATATAGTAGACTTTCTTTCATTAAAACGAAGGTCCAACCACAATGACAGTGCAGCCATGTCTCTTTTGATATTCTACAGCTAATTTCTTTCTCTCATTAGAACTGTTTAGCCATCAGGAATCTTGGATAGTTGAACAGTTGTAAAGTGAAATAATTATGTACATAGGCTACTTGTTAAATGGATGTTACTGTTATTATTAGCTATATAACAGCATTAGATTAGTAAGTGTCACTCCAATTTCCACTAATAATCAAGGGTGTATCCACGAAATTTTTAGTGGTCCGGTGATATCATGATTGTGTCAATTTTAGCTAATTAAAAAAAAAGTAACACTAGTCCAACTTTATTTTGTAGCAAAAATACATGATCAGAATGGTTTTGCATCAATAAATTCATTTGCAATAAGTTCTAAGTCTAACCTGTTTGTTAAATCTTCATAGTAGTTTGAGTATCATCAAATGATTAAGACGTGATTGGGTTCTTAAATCTGATTTATTCGTTTAAGTGTACTAAAGGACCTTTCAGCAGTGCAGTTCGTTGCTGGCATTACAGACATCACTGCCATAAAAGTTCAAATTCAATTTAACTCTTCCTATTGAAGCCTTTCCCAGCTAGCTTTGAAGCTACACTTTACTGGATTCTTCTTCCCATATTGGCATTTAGGAAAGCTAAAATTCATATTTTAATGTGGTTTCTCGGGAAGATTGGGCAAAGAGTTACAGCCAGCCACCTTGTGACACTGCCTCACACTTGTGCTAGCACCAGCAGATAGTATTGGTGTTTAGGAATTTAGCCCATGAACTAAGCACATAAAAAGTGGTCCAGTGAAAACCGGACCAACCCTAGTAGCGGATACACCCCATGCACTAATTAACCCTCCCTTATAATGGTGACTGCAGAAAATGTACCTTCTTCAGTAGAACAGAGTGAGTGACATGGAGGATTCACTAGACTATAACTGGAAGAAAACCCCAACCATAGACCTTATGACTAGTGCTTGACAAATTATTCCTTTTTTGGTGCCTATTATAATATTCCTTTTGACTATTCTTCTAAGTGTTACCCATTATTCTTGTATAAGTGTTGCCAATTATTCTACCTATTATTCTTGGCTAAAACATAAACTCTGTTGTTATATTGGAGCATAATAGACAGATATAGTTGGAGTTCTATTTGTGAGAAAATGAATTTTCTAGAAGTGAGAAAACATGTTCAGCCGAAGCTGATGATGGTTGCACCAATAAAACTAACTGCTGCAACTCACTGCAGCAGTGCAGTAGCATAATAATTATTGTCAATGAGTAATTATTCCTTTTGTTGCTGCCCATTATTCCCAGAAAATTCCTGTACCAGAAGGCTACCTATTATTCCAAAAATTATGCTGGCATAATTTGTCAAGCCCTACTTATGACACACCTCAGTTAGCTAGCTGTACTACTGTACAGTCGAATGGAATTATTATTTTTCTGTGATGGATGTTGCTAGCAGGATTGCTATATGGATGCTCAGTAATCAAGAGTTTTCCAAAAGTTCAATGTCAGACTAGACAAGCCATTGGCCACGCCCTCAAATGCTTGGCCATATGATATGCGCACGCGCTATTAAAGACTTCTTGCTGCTAGCTTAGATTTGTTGACTTGGCGTGTTGTTCATCTTTGTAGCGAGAGATTGATTCCTGTCAATTTTTGAACTTTTTTGGCCCTATTAGTTGTTGGTAGCTAAGGTGAGAAATATTATGTGTGTGGTGTATCCCTGTACATTATAGTGTATCTCTGTGTATCATAGTGCATGGGTGGGTTTACTCTGTATCTCTGTATAATTATAACATTAGTCTTACTGCTGGAGCATGGAATGTCACAGTGAGACTAATGTGGGGTCAACTGAGCATGACCACCAGAGGGTTAGTAACAGGTTACATCCCAAATAACAGCTTGTGTATCAGAATTAGCTCCCCCCTAAATGAGGCCATCCCTCTAATAATCAGGACACTTTAACCAGTCCTAAAGTGTCTGGAATAGAGGCTCTACTACAATACACCTTCAGGTATGGTCATTTGAACGTGGGAGACCAGATACTAGTGTGTTAGTCATTTATAAAACAGCAAAGTCTAACCTTAGCCATTATATATGGCAAAAAAGATAATTAAAAAACAGCATCTCTTTCTACTTCTTAAAGAGGGAATAAATAATCTTTAAACCACTGAGCCTGGCAAGACCTTTCCTGACAGTATCTTGCCACTTCCTTTAAATATTTATTTATGGCAGCAACCATGGTAATATTCATTCAAACAATATGGGATTAATTTATTACTTAAAATAGTCTCAAAATTTTATGAGAGGGAAAAGGTAGCATATAATGGGAGAGATCTAATGCAGACTAGGTTTCTAATTAAATGTCTTATGAAATATTGAATTGAGTTATATATGTAAAAGGTCATGTTCAGTTGGGAGAGGGATTATATATACATTTAAAATGTCTATCTTGTACCTTTTGTTCTACTATTGAAGGTAGCTATATAGTTGTATATTATGCCACGTGTCTGTTACGTGCAGTACACTTATTAATGAGGTAGTAGTAGCTACTCTGTTAATTACATGGTTGATATGGATAGTGTTAGTCAGGTATATTGTAATCTAATCATTTACATTGTCATGATCAATGTTCTCCCATGGTAAAAGTATAGTTGGCCCCTGAGCATTTTCTTTGAGGAGCTTAAATATGGTATTATCAGACCACCTGATAGACTTGGAACCCTCTCTGAAGGAAGGGAGATGTGGCATGTACAATATACTTTCATGCACCAGCTGTTATCATATTGCACATGGAAGTGTCAACTATAATTACATTGTACATGTGTGTGTTAATAGTTAGCTACATTCTAGTTATATTATGTTTTGAGACTTTGATTCAGTTGAGTATATAAATGTGTGTCTCAATCCTAAATACTAAGTCACATAATACTACAGCAAACTTTGCTGACTCAGTGCCTAAAATATAGTACTATCACTGCCCAATTGGGCAATGATAAATCAGAATTGGGTAGAGATAAATTGCAATTGGATAGTGACAAACACTGGTTTGACTGACACAAGCTCTAGCCAGTACTGCAGTAACTCAACATTAACCACATCCTTAATCCTCCTCCCACACTAGTACATTCTAATTAATAGTTTCTACCCAAAGTCAAATTTTAAATTGTTCATGAGCTGTTATTAGCATGTGAAGTTTATTAAGCAATTAATTGGACAGTGATAATTTTATCTAATTTTAGGCACTTCGGAAGAAGTATGAATGTAAAAAGACTACCATATATACACATCAGAGTAATTATCTATAATGATAAGTGAGAAGGAGTTTGTGCAGATTGAAGTCCATATGAAGTGATAATCATGTACCAGGTTTTCAGGTGATGAGAAGAGTGACTGACTACATGATGACATTGAGTCACATATTCGAAGTTTAAGGGCACTGAGAGTGGAGCCCACTGCATATGGGTCTATGCTTGTACCTGTTCTATTGAACAAACTCCCACCAGATGCACGTTTCATCATTAGTCGAAGGAATGGAGGCTCAGAACCAGATATTGACCAATTATTGAGGCAGGTGGAAGAAGAACTTGCTGCCAGGGAACGTTCATTTTTCTTCACCTCCAACTTGCCAGACAGAGAAGTGGAAATCAAATTCCACTGCTCTTCTTACAAACATGAAGCAAATTTATGCACCATCATGCTGTTATTGCCATCAAAGGCACTTGCCAAGGGATTGTATAGCTGTAACAAGTATTGCTGCTCGAAAGGAAATACTACAAAACAGTGGTCATTGTTACAACTGTTTAACGAGAGGACATCTGAGCAGAGCCTGCCGTTCATTGGGAAGATGCAGCAATTGCCTTGTGTTTCCATGGGTTTCAATATTAGCTACACTGTAGAATTACTACATTGACCAGGTAGCTATAAGAAAACCCAGATAAATAGATGAGAAAATTATGCTTATAATTGTCCACAGGATTGTTTTAGGAGGCAGTGTTATTGATATAATGACTGATGACTTGACACTTTGACCAAAGCATGGCATGCTTATTGCAGCTGTGGTTCTTCTGAATGCTGCCAATGGTGAAAAGGTTGAATTACCAGAATTTCAAGCATACAGTGATTTTGACCTGTGACAGGTAGTCTTTCAAAGATGCTGTAAACTGTGTTACCAAGTTGCTGTCTAAAAAAATCCACAGAGTTGTGTGGCCAAAGGCCACTGCAAGGGGGAGGATGTGGGAAGGGAGGAATGTGTTCCCTCCTGCATGAAGCTATGGAAACCACCATCTTCTAATCAAAACTTTGACACTGAAAGCCATTATGAATGGTTGTTTGATTGAGTGAAATGTGCATCAGATAGAGGTGTACTATTAGAAAGAAATTTCATAAAGGATTGAATAAAATCAGCAGTAAGCAGAAAAATCCACAGAACTCTACTTTTGGTCTTAGTTTATCCACAGACAATTTTCTGTCCCAAAAATCCAGATTCTGGATAAATCCATGAACCTGACAACACAGTGTAAAGCACTGTAGAATTGAAAAGACTCTCTCAGCTGCAACATATCAGTCTTAGCCCATTTGGGGAGCTCCAAAGTTCTGAGACTTCTTCACTGGCAGCCAGTGTGAATGACAGAAGAATTAAACAATAACACTGATTTAAGTGTTCTTTATAAGTAGGGTTCATAATTCTATATTATGTAGCTAGTGCCTCCCCAACCAAAATTTGCTTCCTACGCCTATGTATTGTGCACATATGACTATTGTAGCCACTATAATAATAATAATAATAATAATAATAATAATAATAATAATAATAATAATAATAATTAGTATAATTATTTCTCTATCATAGTCATGAGATGGAATAGATTGAGAGGCAATGCCTCCACTAAGTAAGAACACTTTAATCATGTACCTTTCTTTAATCATCAGATATATGTTAACCATAACAGGTTTTTTAAAGCATGATTTGTAATGACATTCATTTCTTTATCCATTTATATCTTTTGTTTGTTTATTTATTTATTCATTAATATTAATAATTAATCACTAACTACTAGCTAATAGCCCATATTCTGATTCAAATTTTAAGACTATATCTTATGTTCAGCAGCTGCAGTTTAATTGATTTTTAGGGAGCATGCTCAGTATCATTTTGTGTTTGTATTTTAACTCTGTGTTTTCAATTAAAGTTCAGTCTGTTATAAGTCTGTTAGTCTGTCAGTCTATCTATAATAATTGTGAGTTTTTCCATGCTCGCGCGCGCGTTATCATCAAAATTATCATTATAATCATTTCCCAAAAATTCTTGGGGTGGGGCAAATCCCAGTCCCCCCAACCTCACCCCATGAAACCCTGACTAACGTAAAAAAAAAAATAATTCTCCATGAAAAGGAAATATTACAATACCCAAATCCGAATTATTATAATTATAAAATTAACACATCTTATTAACTAATAGAGAAGGAAACACTTTCAATGACAGTACACAGCTAGTCAAGTAAATAAAACTGTAGCTATGTACAGTTATTAAAGTTTTACAAAATGTTCTAAAAGTAAGCAGCCATGAGAATAGGCAATAGAATTGAACCAAGCTGGTTGAGAGTTATGTTAGTCGTAGCACTGTTGAATTGAACTTCACAGATCCCTGGGGTAGTAACACCACATCTCCTCCAAAACTCATAGGTTAAAATGGGACTATGGACATTAGCAATTTCAAATACAGTGCCATTGAAAGCATTATTGATGCAGCATCCTGCTGATGACCTGATACTCTGGAGACTAGCTCTGCATGCAGCCTGCACTGCAGCTAGTAGTATTGGTACAAGTTAAAGTTGCATTCAAAAACATTGAGGTCACATCAGTTGCATAGCATGGAACACCAGCTTCATTCACTCCACACATCACTTGAGAGTGGATTTCACAGTCAGTTTCTTTTGCCAGTGCTTCCAGTATAGGTTTTATGTAGCGAGTAGAGCATATTAGAGATCGTTGACGATTTTTAAGGGTGTTGGGATTACAACTGGGATCTATTGATATAGGTCTTCGTATTAAAGTACTCATACAGTCATTTGGTACTGGCTCAACTCCACAGGATGCCCATAGTGAATAGCTAAAAGCAGTGGGGTTATAGTATTGACTGGAGAATCACGTTTATACAACAGCCAAGTTAATTTCGAATATTCATCAAGAGATTTCCGCATTGTGGAGTGCAATTACTCTCTCTACAAGCAGCTAAAATGGCATCTTTTTCTTCTCTTATTTCACGACCAGTGGCTATATCACAGTAAACTCCCATTGGGTTCTGTTGACAGTCATTAGACCAATCTTGAGCCTCTTGAGATTGTCCACACTGAAGTGCTAAATCAGCAAGCTCTTGAGCCAGACCATTGGTACACAACTGAGACAAGATAGTGCCTTGACATCTCCTATATTGCTCAGGGTCAGCTTGTCGTTTGTGTATCTTGTGGTACTCCACTTGCCCTTTAGACTTGATGGCTGCATCCACAAATGGAGAGTAGATGGAGTTGCCATATCCAGTAATGTTGTGTATCTGATAGATAACAACACAACTCATCAGTAGAAAGTGGTAAGAGCACTTCATTTTTGCTGGGATACTTGCAAGTGCACAGACTGTTCTATTTATCAGTAAATGCTACCTCTGTGAATATTATTAAAATAATTGTAACTCTGTAAACACATAGAGTATAGTCTCTCCATGGGCTTCAATGTATTTTATTAGTTAAAATACCCTGTTCTGCACATAAGCTTTTGTTTACCCACATTCTTTGGGGGAAATTCCACACTCCCTTGTGTGGGACATGGACTTGTCTATCCATGGGCTTCAATATTACATAGCTACACTGAAGAGTTACTTTTATGGGAGTTTTATTAGTCAAAATACCTTGTGCAGACACCACATTCTCAGACTCTCTGTAGAATTTGGGACTGAAATTCCATACTCACTTGTGTGGAATAGCTAATACCCATAAAATGATGCAATCCCAAGTGTCCTCCTATTTCTACTAATTATCCTACCTTGTAGATATTATAATGGTGACTACAGGAAATGTACCTTCTTCAGTAGAACAGACTGTGTGACATGGAGAAAAAGACATGATTTCAACTGGAAGGAAACTGCCTGTAGACCTTATGACACGCCTTAGCTGTACTTATTATTGTCTGTGTTGGGCGTTGCTAGCAGGATTGCTATATATAGATGCTCAGTGATCGCTAATAATAATTATTTAAAATCTCCAAAAGTAGCTATTTCAATGCCAGACTGGTAGCTACACCTGCTGCATACTGAACTCATGAACACTATATAGCTGGCTAGCTATAGCTAGCTATTTTTGACACTTGTATTAAATTTGTTCAAGATCAGATCTCCTCAGAACATTGCCCCTTGGCCCCGCCCTCAAATGCTTGGCCATCTGATATGCGCACGCGCTATTAAAGACTTCTTGCTAGCTAGCTATTGTCGACTTTGGCGTGTTGTTCATCTTTGCAGCTTAAAGAGAGATTGACTCCTGTCAGTTTTTGAAGACATATGGCATCCAAATTACTTTTTTTAGCCCTATTAGTAGTTGGTAGCCAAGGTGAGGAATATTATTATGGTGGGTACTATTTAGAGTTATCTACTCAATCTTTTATTAGCTGCTTGTAACTACCCAGAGGTGATATCTGAGACATATTCATCAGGTGATGCTCTTTTCTCTCGGAGCAATGCCTTGATCATCGAAGTAGAGTTGAGTTGTGATGAGGTATGTCATAAGTTAGTATGATTAGAGCAGAGGTACACATGGCTGGTGGTTTAGCCAGTGGAGGATTGGGTGGGTTATGGGAGTGAGGTGGGTGAGGGATTTTTCATGATTACATCCACTTTTATAAGCCACACCATTTTGTAATTGACTAGTCTAATAACATGCCTCGGCAGCTGATGAAGAACCTGACCACCATAACTATCATTTATAATGGCTAAGCCTAACTTATGATTCTTGGCCATTGCACTCTGATATGTATGGCAAAAAAGTAAATTAATAAAAAAACAGCATCTCTCTCTACTTCATAAAGGAGGAATGGATAATCTTCAAACTACTGAGCCTTGCAGGACCTTTCCTGACAGCACTAGAAGTTATCTTGTCACTTCCTGTGGCAGAAAGCATAGAAATGTTCATGAGAATAATTAGTGTTGATTTTATTACTTAAATATAGTCTCAAAATAACAGGTAGATAATGAGAGAGGTCTAATGCAGATTAAGATTTCTAATTAAATGAAAAGGTTATCTTATGGAATATTTGAATTGAGTTATTATGTAAAAGGTCATGTTCAGTAGGGAGAGAAATTATATGTTGGGAGGAAAGAAGATGTCTATCTTTTACTATTGTTGAAGGTAGCTAATAGTTGTATATTTAGGAGACAATGCCACGTGTCTGTTGCATGCAATACACTTATTAATGAGGTAATGGTAGTTACTCTGTTAATTACATGGTCGATATGGATAGTGTTAGTCAGGTATATTGTAATCTAATCTATTTACATTGTAATGATCAATGTTCTCCCATGGTAAAAGTACAGTTGGCCCCATAGCATTTCCTTTGAAGAGCTTAAGGACTTTGATATGATTCCTTATCACTATTCTTTCAGCCATTCCTAGGGAGAACATTGATAATGTCTATCATATTATACATAAAGGTCTTTTCTTTCAAGGTAAGTATATGTACACATTGATGAACTTGCATGCAACCTTTAAAGGTACTGTCTAGACCACACAATAATTAATTAATAATTTAAAATTAATTTTTTAAACGATATTCATGATGCATGATGTTGGAGTCAATATAGTCTTGCTTCTTAAGTGTATTCCTCTATACTCCTTATCTTCTCTATCAAATGTATTCATGATGTTTACATCAAGTTGTTTACACAAGTGTGTGTGTGACGTGGTGGATCTTTAAATCTGCCAATTAATATTCATTTTACTGAACTGTTTTACTGTTTAAAGAAAACATTAATAAAAGTTTAAAGAAACAAACTAGTAAATATGTAACTATGTCATCCTCATGGATTAGCCTTTGAACTATATAGGATCAGCAATCAATACAGTTCTATCTAAGCTAGTAATGATACATGGTTCTATTGTTGGTGTTTGAGGATGGCCGACATCCTTGTCCAAGACAAGGAGGGCATGACAGAGGTATGGGCCTTTTCCAGTGTGAAGAAAGAGAGCTATGTCCTTTTTTTACTTTATCAAGTTGAATAATAATAATTTGCTAGAGACTGACAAGAGACAAGAAAGTTAGCATTTCCATGAGTTGTAATAATTTTTATTCAACACATTAAGATTTTCTAAGGTGTTTATGAGACAATCTACTGATTAATAGCTAATGACTGGAGGCACAAAGTTACTAAAAAGACATCTTCGCAGTTATTTGTGTTTTTTCTTGCTATTATATAGTCATACTAGCAATGAAAACAAGCATGAACAGTAGAAGTATAGCAAGCTTGTTGAGAGCTTTGTTGGTTGTAGCACTGTTGAATTGAGCTTCACAGATCCCAGGAGTGGCAACACCACATCTCCAGAACTCATAGGTAAAAATGGGATCACTGACATTAACAATTTCAAATGCAGAGCCATTGAAGATGTTGTTGATGCAGCATCCTGCTGATGACCTGATACTCTGGAGACTATCTCTGCAGTCTGAACTACAGCTAGTAGTAGTGGTACAAACTGAATTTACATTATTATATATTGAAATTTCATCAAGTGCATAGCATGGAACACCAGCTTCATTCACTCCACACCACTCACGGGTCGCTTGAGAGTAGATTTCACAATCATTATCATTTGCCAGTGCTTCCAATACAGGTTCTATGTAGCGAGCGGAGCATGTTAGAGACTCTGAACGTTCATCATAGGAAAGAGGAGTACAGCTGGGATCTATTAATGTAGGTCTTAGCATCAAAGTACTCATGCAGTTGTTTGGTACTGGCTCAACTCCACAGGATGTCCATGTGAATAATTAAAAGCAGGGGGGATATAGTATTGATCAGAGGTGTCATTAAGAATCACATTTATGCAGCAACCAAGTTCATTTTGAATATTCATCAAGAGATTTCTGCATTGTGGAGTGCAATTACTCCCTCTACAAGCAGCTTCAATGGCATCTTTTTCTCCTGTTATTTCATGACTAGTGGCTATACCACAGTAAACTCCCATTGGGTTCTGTTGACAGACTTTAAGCCAATCTTGAGCCTCTTCTTGAGATTGTCCACACCGAATTGCTAAATCAGCCCTCTCTTGAATTAGACCATTGGTGCACTCCTGAGCCAAGAAAGTCCCTAGACATCTTTTAAATTGCTCAGGGTCAACTTGTCGTTTATGTATCTTGTGATACTCCACTTGCCCTTTAGACTTGATGGCTGCATCCACAAATGGAGAATAGATAGAGTTGCTATATCCAGCAATGTTGTGTATCTGATAGATAACAACACAACTCATCAGCAGAAAGTGGTAAAAGCACTTCATATATATATCATTATCATTATGTAATGCAACTCTGTCAGTCACCACCAATATTTTCAGGGTAGTTACTTAGTGTTCTCCAGATGTTGTTAATGGTGAGAAATGGTAGAATTAGTGGTTGATTGCCTAGAACGATTGACCCAGGTCCAGGGTGTTTCGTAAGTCTCTCTGTGTGGAGTTGGAATATAGTATCATTATTATACATTCACTAGCACAGCTACCACTAATAATAACAATAGCTAGTGTTTTTTTGTCTGTCGGTCTTTCTGTGAACTATAATATGGCTTCAATTTAGTTATACATAATCAGAATTCATCTCATCAGGTATTAATGTTTGTATGAAGATAAAAATATGAATTTTAAGTTGTATGAAGGATCCTGCTTCACTCCAAAAATTGAGCATCATCCATGACTTACTATCAGAGTACAGTATCAAAAATAATATCAAGCTCTTGATTTCTTCAACATTCCATGGACGCTGTGGTCTTTTCTCTTATGGAAACAGCTTCCTCAATAAATGTTTAGGTTCTCACTTAACTCCTGTCTTTTAACTGTTAGCTACTATAGCTAAAACTGTACCAGTGTTAGGAGCATGGAAGTATTGAGGTATTTCTAGGAAGTGCAGCTTGTAGGTAAGCTGCTATGGCAGTAGAGTAAATGAGGTGTGGCCACACTTGTCCAGTGTTGTAGTAGGAGGGTGGGTGGTAGCCTGTCACTAGACTCACTACACTTACAGACCTTCAGCCACCTGCTACCTATGTACATGTTACACATTTCTCAATAAGAAAATGTTCACTCCAGCAGTTCAACACGCATACATCGGCTATTCATAACCTTATGGGAGATTGTACAATCCCAATTCTTGTTTTCACTTGCAGGTATAATGCTTAAGTGGTGCTTGCAGGTAGCTTAGCTATATAGGATGGACAATTCAAAACATTAGCTAGTAGTAGGTGGAAAATGTGAGTGTAGGTAGACCTCTCAGTGACAGTAGCTCTCTTACATTGGTTGCTTGGTTCATTTTATTTATTTTTTTCCCCTCCCCCTATGCTGGTTAGTTGTGTACAACTTTGAAATCCTGGTGATCAGGCCTAAACAATAGACACCTCCAGTTCCACCCTCTGTGTCTGTGTAGCAATTATGACAACCTTCCCACTTGGCGTCTAAAAGATGTCTCTAGATTATTAGTTGCTGGCAGATGGTCAGGTCTTGGGTATAAGTTACTGGAGATAGTTACCAATCCTCTCTTCTGTTGTTAGTAGTCGTTTGTTTTCAGTATCACTCTTCTATAATAAGTGCAGTGTGTGTGACTTGATGTGTGATGTTTTGACTTCCTTACAAGTACCCACTATAACCAGGACACCACATAACCAGGACACCCAATATAATTTATCTGCTAAAATAATGTTATATACAGTATTCATGCTGTAGTGGTAGGCCACTATAACATAGGCACCATAACTCCTAATAATATTTCTAGTGCTATTCCTAGAATGAGGGCATTTTTCCTAGCCCCAAAAAGTAGCTTATACAAATTGACTGGTGGCTACAGACCTTTTGCTCTACAACAGGTTGTTGGGAAAACACTAGGGGAAGAGATAGTGCAAATCTCTTCCTTGTTAGCTATGGAGCTACTGTGGGAGGGGTCTTATGGGTGGGGCTTTTTCAGAGGCTAGAGCACTATATAGGTGAAAGTGCACTAGCCCTAGCCCTAGATATCTTATTCACACTTACATGACTAATGTAGCCACTATATTATAATAATATTAATATAATTAGTATTATATATAATATTAATATAATTATAATTATTTCTCTATCTAGTCATGAGATGGAATAGGTTGAGAGGCATTGCCCCCACTTAGTAAGAACACTTTTCTTCAACCACCAGCTATATAGTCTTAATACTTGTTTGAATCAGAATATGGCCTACTACCACTATTAGCTAGTAGTTAGTGGTAATTTTACCAATAAATGAATAAATAAATAAAATGTAGATAAAGAAAATGTCATTCCAAATCATGCTTAAAATATTTCAAAAAACCCTGTTATGATGAACTTACACTCAATGTTAATGGTTCTCTGTGTGTTGTGTGTAGGAGATCTCACTTCATGGACTGATTGGAAATGAACTATTACCTGTTGCCAGAAGTCTTGGCTCTAACAAGTATCAGGTAGGACCTGTTCTGTAATATCAGGTATGACCTGTTCTGTAATATCAGGTATGACCTGTTCTGTAATATCAGGTATGACCTGTTCTGTAATATCAGGTATGACCTGTTCTGTAATATCAGGTATGACCTGTTCTGTAATATCAGGTATGACCTGTTCTGTAATATCAGGTATGACCTGTTCTGTAATATCAGGTATGACCTGTTCTGTAATATCAGGTATGACCTGTTCTGTAATATCAGGTATGACCTGTTCTGTAATATCAGGTATGACCTGTTCTGTAATATCAGGTAGGACCTGTTCTGTAATATCAGGTAGGACCTGTTCTGTAATATCAGGTAGGACCTGTTCTGTAATATCAGGTAGGACCTGTTCTGTAATATCAGGTAGGACCTGTTCTGTAATATCAGGTAGGACCTGTTCTGTAATATCAGGTAGGACCTGTTCTGTAATATCAGGTAGGACCTGTTATAATTATGATTATGATTTTCTGACTGCCAACACAATTATACATGTCATGACCTCATGCATGTTGTGTGACAGGAAGAAGCAATTAGTGTAAACTTAGAGGATGTGGTTACACTTTCTCTGCTACAAGCCTAGATTCATGGCTGGAGTTCTCCACTACTTTATCAGTATTCATAGTTCAGCTGTATGTATCTATAGTACATGGTCTGACAACACAATTATACATGACATAAGTATTGGTACCATGGCCCATAGGGGCAGTGGGGGCACTTGTCCCCATTATCTGGCAGCTGTGGGGGCAGTGTCCCCATTCTCATCATTAAATACAAGTAAGGACAAATTGGATATTAATAAACTTGTAGACACCTTTATATGAGGCCTTGATATGATTTTATCCAAAATAGGCACAATCAAATAATTGTATTTAACTCTACTGGCTGCTGCTTGCAGTTGCGAATTAGTGCTGATAGTTTTGTTTTATTTTTAGCTGTGTTCTAGGTGCTAGCTGCTACTTCAGAACCTAGATAGTTTTCTAGATCAGGATGACCTCACTAAACTACACAGAATAAAGAAAATTTTACATAATTATGGCAGATAGTATGATGTATCTGTTCATCAAATTGATGACATAATCACCACCCCCATTAGATAGTGCGGGTAAATCCCGACCAGAAGCGTTAACACTGGCCTCATCAAAATCTCATAGACAAAATGTATTTTATTATTATTTTTGTTTGTTTGCTTTATGTAATTAATATGTAAAATGGCATTGCAAGGATGTAGACGGGTGGGAGGTTGGGGCTTAAGCCCCCTCCAGATTTTACAATTATAATACATGAGGCTCTGGCTTATTTTTTTCTACATAATATGATGTGCATTGCAGTGGTTTGGTTAACACCATGACAGTAGTGGTTAACAAGTAAGCATAGTAAGAGAACTGTTGACTCTTAGCCTAGTTGCTATTAGTGTCATTGTCTATGAGTTTCTAAGATAGTGGTTTAGCATTCCTTTGAAGCCGGGTGAATCAAATTTAAGGCCAGCTATCAGCCTGAATTAGCCAGCCTGAAATGGTGTATGGTTTTTAAATAATTATATATTTTACTAGATTGAAAGTGATGTTGATACAAAATCCACTATCTTCAAATGAAATAGAACCTAGCCTGTCCTTGTGTACATATCTTATTTTAATTTGCTCTCTTATACCCCTTGGATTTTGAAGAAAATTTTTGCTTCAGCACTTCGTGCAGGGAGGAGGCATATCCTGCCCCTCCCACACCCTCCCCCTTGAGCCGAATTACAGCTCCTTTGTTTTTACCTTCTTAGCCTTCTAGTCCTAAAATGTTGTTTACACCACTGCATTGAGTATGATTATCATATCAGAGAACTTGACCACAAATCTAGTTGACCTGTCCCCATACTCAAAATCATCTTCCTCCACCTATGCATGACCTCATGCATGTTGTGTGACTGGAAGAAGCAATTAGTGTAAACTTAGAGGATGTGGTTGCACTTTCTCTGCTACAAGCCTTGATATGGCTGGAGTTCTCCACTACTTTATCAGTATTCATAGTTCAGCTGTATGTATCTACAATACATGGTCTGCTGTTGTATTGCAGGGCCAATAATTGCAGTGTGACTGACCATTTTTATAACCAGGTCTGACGAATTTGTCTGGATTAAAATGCTCTATGTCAGTCATAGCCTGTGTCAGTCCAACTATTTTGAGTCCTGATATTATAAGTAGTGTGGTTACCTGGCCAGATACATGTCTGACCTGAGATGTCCTCATTTCAGGGGGTTGGAATAGAGAGATTTCACTGTATATAGAGGTGTCCTCATTTCAGAGAGTTGGAATAGACTGTATGCAGAGGTGTTCTCATTTCAGGGAGTTAGAATAAAGAGGTTCTTTCACTGTATAAACAGAGGTGTTCTCGTTTCAGTAGGGTTGGAATAGCACTGTATACAGAGGTGTCCTCATTTCGGGAGGTTGGAATAGACTGTATGCAGAGGTGTTCTCATTTCAGGGAGTTAGAATAAAGAGGTTCTTTCACTGTATAAACAGAGGTGTTCTCATTTCAGTAGGGTTGGAATAGCACTGTATACAGAGGTGTCCTCATTTTGGGAGGTTGGAATAGACTGTATACAGAGGTGTCCTCATTTCAGGAAGTTGGAATAGAGTATACAGAGGTGACCTCATTTCAGAGGTTGGGATAGACTGTATACAGGGGTGTCCTTATTTCATGGGGTTGGAATAAAGGTGTCCTCATTTCAGGGGGTTGGAATAGAGGGATTCCACTATATTGCTTTCATTTAATAGTTGAGTTGGACAGAAGATCATGACACATCCAAGACAGGCACAAGGACCATAAATTTCTACAATGATGAGGGAGCTACTGCAGTCAGAAAGGTATTTTGAGTATGTAGGCTTAAAGTAATAGTTGTTGATGGTTTGTGTGCAATGTAATTAATACACAGTCACTTCGTTATGGTGAAGAAACTTCAGCCAAGGCACTCTTTTCTGTTGAAATTAATAACAAGGTATACAAGGTATTTGTGTTAGTAATCAGTTTCTTGTTTATTCTACCAAATTTAACCCTCACCCCACCCAATTTTGGTAATCTTATACAGTGGAACCTATTCCAGACGCCTTGGGCCAATTTGTCCTGATTAAAGGGGTGACCTCATCTCATGGGGCTTAGTTCCATTAATGTTTATGTTATTATCCAAGTGTGTCCTTAATACAGAGCTGTCCTCATTTCAGGGATTGGGTTCCACTGTATACAGAGGTGTCCTCTTTTCAGGGAATTACTTTCATACTCTCATATAACCTTATAACATACTTTCCACTAGGGAGTGAGGCAGGATTTGTTGGTAGCACCTTCCTTCATTGCTGTGGTGGTAGCAGTGGTGATATGGTGGTTAGCATATGCCACAAAGACTAGGTTACAAGAATAGATTTTGAATTACAGGTGACTGTCAATGAATTAATAACTATGTGTTTTATATACATAATTATTATGTGTAATGGATATCACATTATGAAATATTCTGGCCTTTCTAGCAATGATACTTAGCTAACAGGTATCATGGAAATAAGCTAGTAGTTCCTGGAACATGTTATTGTTCACACAATAGCTATTGAGATTTTTTTTTTTTTTTTTTTTTTTTTTTTTTGTTTTGTTTTGTTTTGTTTTGTTTTGTTTTGTGTGTGTGTGTGTTTCAATGGCAGTGAAAGTGTTATTTACTGTGTGAATGTTATTAATGTCCTCAATAAATACCCCTTCTGGGTAAATAATAAACAAACAAATGACAATAATTATATATTTGTAACAAGAATCATTTCTAGAAGCAAAAATTGAACACAAGAGAGCAACACAAATCCTGCTTGAACTGCAGAATCTAAGACTGTCATATACTGCTACACAAAAGAGTTCTTCCCTTTTGACATAAATATTAATGTCAATCGTCACCATTGACAGTACTGACACCACCTGTTGGTCTTGATGGAGACTTGGGTCTTCGGTTTATAGGACCTTTAGGCTTGAGAAACAATGGTCTTTTTGGGATGAACTTCATCCATGATAAACTCTTCATTCACTTCACTTCCACTACCAATCTACATTCAGTAAAATTATGTGCTACTGACTAGACTGGTAGTATGACTAATAGCCACATTCATAGATAACTAATGTCACTATTGCAGGCATCTGGCCTTGAAGTATGTACCACATCCTCCCATTGGCAGTTGTTGGGGGTGTTTCACTGGGCAGCTATAACTGGTACTTATAGGGTGTTGATATGTCCCTTCCTCTAGATGTCATTGCCCCTAAGTGTAAGTGATAGAAAGGTCATGTGTGTGTCCCCAGTCTGCATGGTTCTGACTTCAGGTAGGAACACAGGGACAGTCAGTGCGGTGGGATGAAGGAGTAGCACTTGTGTTTAGGGAGCAGGCTTTGGCAGCATGGAGGCTTGGAGGACAGCAGTGGAAGGCTTGGAGTTTGAGATGTGTGTCGGCATTTTTGCAGGTGGATAAAAGACCATCTAGTAGGGTACACCTGGTTCTTGTTATGCACCCACTAGAGCAGCAAGCAGGGAGGCTTTTTTCAGGATCTAGAGCGCATCATTGCCTCAGTGCCATCAGGGGAGATGTATGTTCTCCTTAAGGACTTCAATGCCCATGTTGGGTCCAGGGAGAGTATTGATGAGGAGTGGAACAGTGTGAGGGTCCCACACGGATTTGGATGTATCAATGATTTTGGAAGGGAGCTTTTGTCCTTTCTTGCCTTGCATCAGGCTATGGTGTGCAACACTTGGTTAAGGAAGAAAGACGTCCACAAGCAGAATGGCAGCATCCAAAGTCCAAGCAGTAGAGCTGTATAGACTATGTGTTGATGAGGCAGCGGGATAGAGGTCTGTGCTTGGACATGGCTGTAAGGAGAGATGCCGAGTGCAACACTGACCACCATCTTGTGTGCATGAAGCTGAGGATGAAGAGGACACTAGGTGGGAGGGTGAACAAAGGTGTGAAGTGCAGGAGGTTTGAAGTGGAGAAGCTGAGGGTTAGGTCTACTGTTGATGAAGAGGAGAGTGTGAAGAGCAAGTATCTACAAGGAGTGCTAGAGATGACTGGTGTGACGGCGCAAATGTGGAAGGCAAGTGGTCAGCAATGAGGTCTGCTTTGGTCCACACTGCTGAGGTGTTAGGGAGAGTAGAGCACCTTCAATTTAACTGGTTCCGAGAGTCCATAGAAGCACTGCAACCACTCCTTGTTGCTAGGAATGCAGCTTGCTACAAATAGTTAGGGACAGGGAATACGAAGGACCTCAGCAAGTTTAGACAGCCTGGGAACACAGCTAGGAGAGCCATCAGGAAGGCAAAGAATGACTGGTTCAAAGAAAAGGCTAGTGAGAGAAAGGTTTGGGGGGAAGAAAGTGTAGAAAGCTATTAGAGAGATGCAGCATGGGCACGGGGGGTTACTCCCATGTAGGACGGCAGTCATAGATAATGAGGAGGGTATCCCGTGTAGCAGCAAGGATGCCCAGCAACAATGATGGAGAAAGTATTTCACCAAGGTGCTCAACCTCAGGGGTTAGTTTGAGGAGGAGGTGTTGGAGTCAGTGCGACAGAGGGAGGTGAACAGGAGCATAGCAGGCAAGCCTACTGCAAAGGAGGTGAAATCATTAGGGAAGCTGAAGAACAGTAAAGCAGCGGGTTATTCCAACATCCTGCCAGAGATGCTCAAGGCTGGCACTGGAAGTGAGGACTTTGTGTGCATGCTCACGGACATGATGAGTGCGGTGTGGGAGGACAGATGTGTGTCGCAAAAATGGGCAGATGCCATCCTCATTCCTATATCCCCAAGAAAGGGAATTTGCACTGCTGTGACAACTGGAGGTGCATAGCACTGCTGGATGCAGTGGGGAAGCTGGCAGCAAGGATCATCCAGAGCAGGCTGCAGTCTGTAGAAGAGCAAGAGCTTCCCAAGTCGCAATGTGTGGACGGGGGTACACTGACATGATTATTTGTCATTAGGCAGCTGATAGAGAAGGCCTTTGAGCACCAGATGAAGCAGTACCTGATTTTTGTAGATCTTCGCAAAGCCTATGATTCTGTCCCACGAGAAGCAATGTGGGTTGCACTAAGGAAGCTTGGTGTGCCTGATCTGTTGGTGGACATCATCAGATCATTCCACACCAACATGGAGGCCAGAATTAGAGTGGACGGGGAACTGTTGGAAGAGATAGTAGTGAACAATGGTCTGAAGCAAGGGTGCACGATGACCCCAACCCTGTTCAACCTGTATGCTGGTGTGGTGGCTGAGGAAGCAGTAAAGGATGTAGAGGATGTGGGAGTGGAGTTGCTATACAAACTAATACAAAATAACTTGAGCCGAATTACAGCTCCTTTGTTTTTACCTTCTTAGCTCCCATAGTCCTAAAAAGTTGTTTACACCACTGCATTGAGTATGATTATCATATCAGAGAACTTGACCACGAATCTAGTTGGCCTGCCCCCATACTCAAAATCATCTCCCTCCACCTATGCATGACCTCATGCATGTTGTATGACAGGAAGAAGCAATTAGTGTAAACTTAGTGGATGTGGTTGCACTTTCTCTGCTACAAGCCTAGATTCATGGCTGGAGTTCTCCACTACTTTATCAGTATTCATAGTTAAGCTGTATGTATCTACAGTACATGGTCTGCTGTTGTATTGCAGGGCCAGTAATTGCAGTGTGACTTACCATTTTTATAACCAGGTCTGATTAATTTGGCTGGATTAAAATGCTCTATGTCAGTCATAGCCTGACAGTGTCAGTCCAACTATTTTGAGTCCTGATATTATAAGTGGGTGTGGTTTATGCACACTGTAACCTGGCCAGATATATGTCTGGCCTGAGATGTACTCGTTTCAGGGGGTTGGAATAGATGCATACAGAGATGTCCTCATTTTCATATCCTGCTCCTGACTTTTCTCTCTTTGAGCCTTCCTGCTTCTTGTCTCTATCCTCCTTGCCTCTTTCAAACAGCTAACTGCACAGTGCAGAGGCAACTGTGGATTGTTTCTCTGCTAGGTTTGATTTCTTGTCCTAAAATGAAAGAATGCAGACAGTTTGCTACTTTATACTGGTCGGGTTACATGCACCGGTTCAGTTCTTGTCTCTTCAAGTTGAATGAAGAAGATGGAGGGGAGCATCTTCCCTCAAATGAAATACTTCTCTGGAATCTCTAGCTAATTGTTAGAATTGTCCTTAAATTTTAAGAGAAAAGGGTCAACTCCCACACTACCATCTCATTGAGCCTACTCAGAGTTGGTTGAATATCCTTCCTCCCTCTATACAACTAACTTGTTTTGAGTATTATTTCTTGTACATGTAACATATTACATGCACATAAAACAACTTGTTACAAGTAAATGCACACAAGAGCATCTCATATTTGATAGAAAACATTCAGGAAGACCAAAGAATATACTCCTAATGAAAGATAGGGCATTAGTGCACATATATGCCAGCAAGAGAGAAAGCTCACTAACCCCCAGTTAAAGAGAGAGTGGGAGAAAACTTGTGGGGTAATTAATATGTATGATGTGCTAGCACACTCAGAAAAAGACTTGATAATGCTGGTCTGTATACATTTTTGTAGTTATTCCAAGCTTTTTAGCAGGTTTGACTAAGCTGTTTAAGGATCCTCATACACCCTCTGCCCACACAATAACCACTCTTGCCAAGGAGAAATGACTGCAACTGCTTGGACTTGTAGTTAGAACCGGCACTGTGCATCATTAGAGTTGGAATGAACTGTTTTTCTCACTCCTTTCCTTTAGCTAGTGAATCACTCAAGGAATTAGTAACCTTTCACTATTCAATCATTAAAGAATGCATTCACATCACTAACAATACTCACCATTCAGCATCTATAGAAGTGGCAGTGTTCCCAGATATAGCTTTAGCCTGGCAGCTAAAAACAACTGCAAAAATGACTGTAGGAGATCCAGTTTAGTTGTGCTATGAATCTTATTCGGGAATCGGATCCATTATACTTGTGGTTTAACTTACTTGCCCCCAGTTGACAGTAAGTTATAAAATATCATTCTACAGTTCTACATTTTACTCACAATTGATGTTCTAAACCATAAATATAGTATTAACAGTTCCACTACTAACATAAGAATACAGCTATGTATTAAAACAATACAGTTTACAAATTTTAAAAGTTAGCAGCCATGAGAATAGGCAGTAGAATTAAAGCAAGCTTGTTGAGAGCTGTGTTGGTTGTAGCACTGTTGAATTGAGCTTCACAGATCCCAGGAGTGGCAACACCGCATCTCCTCCAGAACTCATAGGTTAAAATGGGATCACTGACATCCGCATTTTCAAATGCAGAGCCATTGAAGAAGTTGTTGATGCAGCATCCTGCTGATGACCTGATACTCTGGAGACTAGCTCTGCAGTCTGAACTACACCTAGTAGTAGTAGTACAAACTAAACTTACATCCACAAACAATGAGATCACATCAGTTGCAAGGCATGGAACACCAGCTTCATTCACTCCACACTGCTCATGGACTACTTGAGAGTAGACTTCACAGTCAGTTTCATTTGCCAATGCTTCCAATATAGGTTCTATGTAAAGAGTAGAACATGTCAGAGAGTGTTGACGTTCTATATGGCTGTTGATGTTGAGACTACAGCTGAGATCTCTTGATGTAGGTGGTCTTTGTATCAAAGTACTCATATGTACAGTCATTTGGTACTGGCTCAACTCCACAGGATGTCCATAGTGAATATCTAAAAGCAGTGGGATTATAGAATGGACTGGAGGTGTCATTAAGAATCACGTTTATGCAGCAACCAAGTTCATTTCGAATATTCATCAAGAGATTTCTGCATTGTGATGAGCAAATACTCCCTCTACAAGCAGCTGCAATGGCATCTTCTTCTCCTGTTATTTCATGACCAGTGGCTATACCACAGTAAACTCCCATTGGGTTTCATTGACATCCATTAAATGAAAATTGGGCTACTTGAGATTGTCCACACCAAAGTGCTAGGTCAGCACTTTCTTGAGCCAGACCACTGGTACACTGCTGAACCCAGATAGTACCTTGACATCTCCTAAATTGCTCAGTGTCAGCTTGTCGTTTGTGTATCTTATGGTACTCCACTTGCCCTTTAGACTTGATGGCCGCATCCACAAATGGAGAGTAGATGGAGTTGCCATATCCAGCAATGTTGTGTATCTGATAGATAACAACGCAACTCATCAACAGAAATTGGTAAAAGCACTTCATTTTTGCAAAATATTTGCTCGATACTTGCAAGTGCCACGGACTGTTCTATTTATACAGTAAATGCTGCCTCTATGAATATCATTATCATTGTCTCTTTGTAGACACATTTTCAGAGTATAGGAGTTTCAATGTTAGGTAACAGCTAGCTGCACTGTTAATCAAAACACCTTTTGCTATACACTTTATTATAGTGACCAAAATGCTCACACATTCATACGTATTCAGTGTCATCAGACTCCCAATATAAACAAAGAGTTTGGGACTTAAATTTCATAGTCATTTATGAGGAATCATGTTATAATAGAGTATCTTTGGAATTTTAGTCCCAAACTCTTTGTTCACTCATTATTATTATTATTATTAGTATAAAAAGGTATCTATGTATGGCAAAAGGTATTTTAATTAACTAATAAAGTAGTATAGTCTTAATATGAACACATAACTAACTATTCAATGCTCATAAATAATTCTTTAAAAGCAGTAAAGAAGCTGTAAAAATCAAGGGATTGTACCAATCCATGTCTTATTTACTAGGTTTCTTGTCTTGCTATCTGCTACAGTTTGTTTACTCATTATTTTAAGAGTTTGGGACTTAAATTTCATACTCACTTGTGAAGAATCATGTTATAATGGAGTATCTTTGGAATTTTAGTCCCAAACTCTTTGTTTACTATTTTGATTAACAGCTATAGTACTATAGTCTTAATAATGCTCATAAATAATTCTTTAAAAGCAGAAAAGAAGCTGTAATAATCAAGGGATTGTATCAATCCACGTTCTATATTTTTAGTAGGTTTCTTGTCTTAACTAGCTACAGGCACTAGCTAATATTCAGGTAAAATGAGCTATATAGTTCACAAAACAAACAAATAGACAACAAACATTATTATTATTATTATTATTATTATTATTATTATTATTATTATTATTATTATTATTATTATTATCATTATTATTATTATTATTATTAGTGATAGCTGAGTGTATATAATTCTATGCTTAAACTCCACACACAGACTCCAAAACTATCCTGTAAAACATTCTAGGCCATTAGCTAGCTACCACTAATTCTATCTATCCTCAAGCATTTTCCCCCATTAATGCAGTGGCGTAGCTAGCCTCTCGGAATTGGTGTGGCTGTGAACACACAATAGCTAGTTCAAGTTCATTAGTAGCTCCACACAACATTATATAAATCTTTGCACATGCACAAGGCTGTAGCTCTATAGCTGCTTAGGTGTGGCAAATGCCACACTTAGCCATACTCTATAGCTATGCCACTGATTAATGACAACAACAGCAAACCTAGTAATGGTAATTTTGATCAAAGCCATTGAGATGAAAGGTTAAAATGAATTCCAAAGAAACTCTATTGTACAACATGATTCCTCACAATTGAGTATGAAATTTAAGTCCCAAAACTCAATATGAGTAAACAAACTGTTGCTAGTTTAGTAGCAAAAAATACATTAAGACAGGAAACCTATTAAATAAGACATGGATTGCTATAGTTGATACAATCGCTTGATTTTTACAGCTTCTTTACTGCTTTTAAAGAATTATTTGTGAGGATTGAATAGTTAGCTACATGTAATAAAATACCTTTTGTCATACATAGAAACCTTTTTATATTATGGGTAAACAAAGAGTTTGGGACTTAAATAGTTGGGACTTGAATGGTTACATGTTCATTATAGCTTTGTCACAGGCCTTATTCACTGATTGACCACACTCCTCCTCTTATACCCTGGGCTCCTGGGCTGACCACTTCCAAATCAGTCCAGTTTACCTGGTATGCAACAATACGTTGCTTGAATAGTACCTATAAAGTATTATGTACAAAGATGGCTTAAAGAACTTGCTTGACTCTTAGCCTAGTTGCAGGTAGCTAGTGCCATATCTGAGTGATTTAGCAGTCCTTCATAGCCAGGTGAATCATTTAAGGCCAGCTATCAGTCTGAATTAGCCAGCAGTCAGCCTGAACTGATGAGCTAATAATATTAGGTTGTGTATTAAATAATATAGTTTTACTAGCTTGAAAGTGATGTGGAAGATGTTTCAGTACAGAATCCACTATCTTCAAATGAAATATAACCTAGCCTATACTTGTGTAAATATTTAAAAATATTAATTATGCATTTGTAATTTGCTCTCTTACACCTCTTGGATTTTGAAGAAAATTTTTGCTTCTGCACTTCATGCAGGAGGGGACATATCCCTCTCCCGAACCCTCCCCCTTGAGCTGAATTGCAGCTCTTTTGTCTTTACCTTAATAGCGTCCCCCCCCCCCCCCCCCAATACTAAAAAGTTGTCTACACCCCTGTGATGATGTTGCTATATCCAGTAATGCTGTGTGTCTGATAGATAACAACACAACTCATCAGCAGAAAGTGGTAAAAGTACTTCATTTTTGCAAAATATTTGCTCAGATACTTGCAAGTTCACAGACTGTTCTACGTATTTATACAGTTAATACTACCTCTATGAATATCATTATGTAATAATAGCTAATACCAACTCTATAACCACCAATATTATATTTTCAGGGTAGTTACTCCAGATGTTGTTATTAGTTAATGGTGAGAATTAGTGGTTAATAATGGCCTAGAATGATTGACCCAGATCCAGGTAGGTTATATAAGTCTTGGATCAGAGTAGCTATCACTATTATACATTCAATAGTGCACTTACCACTAATAATGACAATAGCTAATGTCTCTCTGTCTGTCTGTCTGTCTGTCTGTCTCTGTGAACTAAGTAATAAGTACGTATAATTATCAACTTTACCTGAACATATTAGCTAGGTTGTTGGAATGAGTTGTATAGTTTTGGGTAGTAAACTGACAAGGTGTATTCATTGGCAACTTTATTATCATGTCTTCTTGCTATACTACATTGCAATAAATATTTAGGTTCTCTCACATAAAATCGTGGCTTAACTCTTATCTTTTAACTGTTAACTACTATAATACTGTACAGGTATTAAATTTATGGGGTATTGAGGTATTTCTGTGAAGTGCAGCTTGTTGTAAGCATGCTGCAGTAAGTTTTTGCCTAGCCCAAAATAGTTCGCTCTTAGAAGTAGCTTGTACAAATTGACTGGTAGCTGCTGACCTTTGCTCTACAAATTTTTAAAAGGTTGTTGGAAAAAGACTAAGGGAAGAGATAGTGCAAGTCTCCTCCTTGTTAACTATGGGGCTACTGTGAGAGGGGCCTTATTATGGGACTTCTTCAGGGGCTTTATGGCTCTAGAGCACTATATACATAGATTTACTAGGTGGAAGTGTTGCACCAAAAGGAGTCTGACCTATATTAATTTTTTTGTAGATCCTGGTGCATGCCATAATGTGGAGAAGTGTCCATTTTGGATACTAAGTGCTGTGGTTTGTTGCAGCGTAGTGGTAGGGCTCTTGAATTGCATCATCATGACTCTGGGTAGACATGTATCTGACCAGAGGCATTATTACCTAGTGAAAGTACATTAGAGCTGTGAATATTACAATTTCACTGGAGGGGGAGGTGTATTTACCCCCACCACCACCCCCCTTTGTATTTTCATTGTCCCCCAACCCCTGGAAAGTTGGATCAACAAAAATAAAACTTTGAATGTCCACCTGAGAACATTCCCTACTATAATTTAACTATTGACATGAGAAAATATTCATGTTATACTACTAAAAGTATCCAGCTGCTAACATGAACGGCAGCAGAAAAAAGATCTTGTCAAGAGATGATGTAGTTGCAGCACCACTAGTAAAGCTAGCCTCACAAATCCCTGGAGTTTCAAGGCCACACTGCATCCAAAATTTGTAGGACAAAAAAGGTAACTTCCTAATACCAAAATACTCCAAAATGCTACCATTGTAGATATTGATGCAGCATCCTGCTGAAGACTCAAAATCTTGTAAAGCAACTTTGCAGTTTCCACTGCATGTGGTGGCAGAAGTACAGTTGTAAGCTGCATGCTGGAACTCCATCAAGAAAGGGTCTATCTCTGCAAAACAGAAACCATTTTCATTCACTCCACACAATTCATGAAAAGCCTGAGTATACAATTCGCAACCATCTATGTTTGACATTGTTTCAAAAAGTGGTTCTGCAAACTTATTAGAGCAAATTAGGGAGATAAAACGTTTCTGGTAGGTGGATTCGTCACAGCTTGGACCTACCATTGTTGTTGTTGTTATAGGTGAACTTTGGCAGTCATCAGATATAGGTTCTATTCCACAGGAGGACCAGAGCGTATAGTTAAATAGTGAGCTATCTTCTGTAGAATTGAGAAGTATATTGATGCAGCAGCCAAGTTCTTCATTGATATTCATCAGAAGGCCTCTGCATTCTGTGGAACAGATAGTTTCTGAACTCGAACAAATATTTTCAAGCTCCTCAATCAAATAGGCACTTGCTGCACCGCAGTACACTCCCATTCTATTTTGCCTGCATCCATCCAGTGTCGTTTGAGCTTCTTCAGTTAGATTGCATCGAAGTTCTTCATTTGCTATCTCTTGGGCCAGGCCATTAGTGCACTGCAGAGCCATAGATGCATTTTCACACCTAAGACGTTGATCTGTGTCAATAGCTTGTCTTTTGTGGATGCTATGATACCCAGTTTTCTTTCCAAACTTGATTGCTGCATTCAAATTCATCACTAGAGAATTACTGTATCCTGCAACGCTCCCGACTTGAACTTGACAGACGGCCAAAAACCCCAACAGCAGGAATTGGCTGAAGAGCATCATTCTCTAGTGGCAATATAAGCTTCTAACTAGTGCAGAGTAGCTTATCGCTTGAATGGTAGCTAGTAAGCTGTTAGCTGCTACATACTGCACAGAATTTTTATAGCAGCAGTTATTATACCCCCCACCGATGAGGAATTTAATCTTGCATGACATCACATCCGGGGTACATTCTGCGCAACCTCAGTGGAAAACTCTATTATCATTTCTATCGCTGCAGCACAAAAATTAATGATAAGAGTTTTCAGTAGAGTTCTATGGCAGAATCCACTGAGGTTGTACCCCGGGTGTGACGTCACGCAAGAATAAATTCCTCAGACTATGTTTCTGGCTATAATTAATATAAATTAGCTAATAGTGTTAAATATTAGAAGTTATCTGATTGGTTGTAAATATTAATTTAGGGATTAAATATTAGAAGAAGTTTGTCTGATCAATTTATTTTGGTTCAAATATCAGAGGAAGTTGTATGGTCAATTTGTAGGATATTAATATTAATCTGGTCATTTTGTATTGGATGTCTGATAAATTATTTAATAGTATTTACTGCAGCTGATATTGATTAGGAAGTTTCAACTAAGTGACTTGTAGTGAGAAGAGGGAAGGGGAAATGTTCCTTATGAATAAAGACTTTGTTAGAGCTTTGGGGAAGGGGGAGAAGGGAGAGGGGGAAGAGGGGGGGAGGGAGGGAGGGAGGGTTAGAAACAACTTATTGTGAACAATGCATATGTGATGAACACTTGTCAGCGTTTTGTAATAATACATAATTCTTTAATATGTATGATGTTAGCTATATCTCTTTCTTGGTTGGATTTCTTGTTGGTCAAACACAGCTTCATAGTATTAGGAATGGATTCTGCGAATGTTATAGTTTTGAAACACTATCAGAGGTAAGTAAGTGGCTATATATAGCAGCTGAAAATATACAGAAGCAGAGAAATGTATCTTATGTGTGACCCCTTGTCATTCCTAACCAGGATACCCAATATAACCACATAACCAAGGACACCCGATATAACCACATCAGGACACCCAATATAACCACATAACCAGGACACCCAATATAACCACATACATATAACCAGGACACAGGGTATTCTACATAACCAGACATATTAATGTGATAGAGATCTGGTAGGCTAATGTAATATTGGGCCATAACAGGTGTTAGGTTTGTAAATGGTTTTCCAACCAGTAATTTACTTTACTTCTCTATAGCAGCTCCTTTCTCTCCATGTCATAGGTTAGGCCTGTAAGGGCTACCACTACTTGAAGTTACCAGGCCAGTTATGATGAAATCTGAAACTAATGAAGTTTAGTGTCACAGGTAGTCATACGTGTCCATTACATGTCCATTTTGAATACTGAGTGCTGTGGTTTGTTGCAGCTTCATATGTAGTGGTATGGCTCTTGAATTGCATCATCATGACTCTGGCTAGACATGTACGTATCTGACCAGAGGCATTATTACCTAGTGAAAGTTCATTAGAGCTGTGAATATTACAAACTTTGGTATAATTTATTATGCATTGGAAATTAACAATAGGGTTTCACTGGAGAGGGGGAGGGGGGCCCTTTGTATTTTCATTGTCCCCCAGCCCCTTGAAAGTTAGATAACTTTGAATGTCCATTCCCTACAAAGACTATAATTTAACTACAGTCTGTTCTCTCTAATACGTACAAGTCCACTGGTGGGCGAGGGGTCCCAAGGTGTACTATTAGAGAGAATGGACAATTAGAGAGAGTAGACATAAGGCCAATTATTTACATGCCCATAGGTTGCTCAATGTTACTACTACAAAAAAAGTCAGTTTGCCTGGAGTTTAAGGCATACTTTAATTCTAAAAATTTATGATAAACTTTTGTTAGCATGTCCGCAGTGTCATCTTGCAGGAAAGAAGTAATGCTCAGTAAATTCTTGACCATCAGTAAGCTTTCATCAAGATTGGTTGAGTTTAGAATGAGCTTCAACTTCTTCATTGATATCATCGTCAAGATATGTGTTTGACTCAATTACTACTGGAGACTATGCTGCTGTTCCTATTTCTCCCACCACACACTTGATGCTTTAAAATTAGTTTCACCTAATGATTTAGCCACATCTTCAGCTTTTGCCTTGATCATGCTAAAAGAAACAGAAAAGGGGTTAGGCCTGTTGTGAAGCAGAGTAACGAATTCAACTACTTTCTCTTCAATATTGCTCCATATTGTGTAGATCGACTATGCTTAAGATCAGCAGGTAACTTGAGAAATTTCTGCTTCAGTTCTTTGGCTTTCCAATTGTCTTTAAGGTAACATTAAATTCTTTAACAAGGGTTTGATTGACCCAATTCAGACTGGAAACCTCTTTTCTTAGCTTCATCAATGATAGCTAACACACTGACTTCTGTTTGAGGGTCAGTTCTATTTTAGGCTTTTTAGCTTAAAGTTCTAATGATGTTTGCTTCTTCCCTTTTCTGGAGGAAGGAGCTTTAAATTAAGCTGGTAACCTCATAGCCAAGCTACACAGCTAGCTAGCTAGAGAGCTATCAGCATGCACTGCTGCTGCTGAGTATGTACAAGGTAGACAGTGCATGTACAGTTATATACACAAACAGTGGTGGATCAAGGATATTGAAAAGGGGGGGGGCAATGATATCTCTAAGGTGGATCTCAGGATTTTGGATAGTGAGGGGGGAGGAGGCCCTCGAGGGCTGAATTTGCTCTTTCAACTGTAGCAACAGTTACTAGAGTTACTGCAAGATATGAAACATTGTGCAGAGGAATAGCCAGGAATTTTTACATACTTAGGCAGGAGATAGGGTTGGGATTTGTGACCACATAGTGCAGTAAGTGCACCATCTAGGGGGGTCTGGGGGCATGCCACCCCAGGAAATTTTTGGATTTGCTATTGGGTTTTACATAGAAATTCTGGGTCTTCTTCCAGTGCTCCTAATGTTGTTTAGAGGTTTCTTAGGTATTAAATCTGGTGTTTGGGGTATATGGTAGCATTTACTGGCCAGAACCTCATCGAAGAGAAAGTAACTCAAATGGATGAAGATATGGGTGATTCAACAGAAACTCCCAAATGTGGATGGTCTAAAGTTGTTGATATAGAATGTTTGAGTAGACTGCAGATTAGTGTAGTAGTACTACCTCTACTGGAATCACCACACTCTAGAGGTGACACTGTGATGCAAAGAAGGAAGCTGTTTTCAAAGGAGAAAAAAACGACAGTATCCATGGAGTGTTGAAGAAATCATTATTTTTGATGCTCTACTCTGATTGTAGTCATGGATGATGCTCAATTTTGGGATCCTTCATATAACTTTAAATGTTCAAGTCCAAGAATAAATATAATTTTAATACCTAAAATTGTGATGAATTTGGATCATGTAATGACATATCATAGCCCTAACCCCCATCAAAATCTGATAGACATAATGTATTCTTTTTGTATTATGTAAAATGGCATTGCAAGGATGTAGACAAACTCCCCCAGATTTTTCATAAAACGAGATTAACTATAATACCCTAGGCTCTGGCTTATTTTTTCCTTGCAAACTGCATATAATGTGTATTGTATAGTTGTTTGGTTAACACCATGACAATTGTGGTTAACAGGTAAGCATGGTAATAGTGTAAAAGAACATTAGCCTAGTTGCTAGTAGCTGTGAGAGTTTCTAAGATAGTGGTTTAGCAATCCTTCAAAGCCAGGTGAATCATCCAATGAATTTAAGACCAGCCTGGATTAATTAGCCAGCAGTCAACCTGAAATGGTGAGTTAAAATTAGGTTTTTTGATGAGTGTATATAGAGATGTTGAAGATGGTTCCAGTACAAAATCCACTATCTTCAAATGAAATAGAGCCTAGCCTATCCTTCTGTATGAATGTTACTTTATTTGCTCTCTTAGATTTTAATTGAAGAAAATTTTTGTTTCTGCACTTCCCTCCCACAACCCTCCACCTTGAGCCAAATTGCAGCTCCTTTCTCTCTTTACCTTTTAGCCCCCCCCCCCTCCTCCTCCTCCCCGTCTACACCACTGCATCGAGTATAGTTATCAGAGAACTTGACCACGAATCTAGTTGACCTACCCAAATGCTCAAAATCATCTTCCTTCACCTATGCATGACCTCTGGCTCATGCATGTTGTGTGATAGGAGGAAGCAAACTTGGAGGATATGGTTGCACTTTCTCTGCTAGATTCATGGCTGGAGTTCTCCACTACTTTATCAGTATTCATAGTTCAGCTGTATGTATCTACAGTATGTATTGCAGGGCCAATAATTGCAGTGTGACTGACCATTTTTATAACCAGGTCTGACGAATTTGTCTGGATTGAAATGCTCTATGTTGACTGAGTCATAGCCTGACAGTGTCAGTCCAACTATTTTGAGTCCTGATATTATAAGTGGGTGCGGTTTATGCACACTGTAACCTGGCCAGATACGTGAGATGTCCTCATTTCAGGGGGTTGGAATAGATGTATACAGAGGTGTCCTCATTTCAGGGGGTTGGAATAGATGTATACAGAGGTGTCCTCATTTCAGTGGGTTGGAGTAGACTGTATACGGAGGTATCCTCATTTCAGAGGGTTGGAATAGACTGTATACAGAGGTGTCCTCATTTCAGAGGTTGGGAGGTGTCTTCATTTCAGAGGGTTGGAGTAAAGATGTTCTAGGTGTCATCATTGGAATAGAGAGGTTTCACTGTATTGCTTTCAATCCAAGACAGGCACAAGGACCATAAATTTCTACAATGATGAGGGAACTACTGCAATCAGAAAGATATTTAGTATGTACATAGCTAATGGCTTAAAAGTAAGGTTTGTGAGCAGTGTAATTAAAACACAATCACTTCTTTCTGGTGAAGAAACTTCAGCCAGGGCACTCTTCTCTGTTACAAGGTAGCTATACTCAGTCTCTTGTTTAAAAGGATATTCTACCCTCACCCCACCCAATTTTTGGTAATCTTACAGTGGAATTTCTCTACCCTACTCCAGACACCTTGGGACAAATTAAAGTGTCCTAATTAGAGGGGTGGTCACATCTCATGGGATGAAGTTCTATACACAAGCTGTTATTTAGGATATATCCAAGTGTGTCCTTAATACAAAGGTGTCCTCGTTTCAGAGGGTTAAAATAGAATGGTTCCACTGTATGCAGAGGTGTACTCATTTCAGGGAATTAGAATATCTTTTCATACTTTTATATAACCTTATAACATACTTTCCACTAGAGAGTGAGGTAGGATTTGTTAGTAGCACCTTCCTTCATTGCTGTGGTGGTAGCAGTGGTGATATGGTGGTTAGCATATGCCACAGAGACTAGGTTACAAGAGTAGATTCTGAACTATACAGATGACTGTCAATAAACTATTATTGTGTTACATAACTATTATTATTATATGTAGTGGATATCACATTATCTAGACATTGTGGAATAATAGACCTTTCTAGTTAATGGGTATAATATAGCATCATGGAAATAATATGTTATTCACACAATAGCTATTGAGTTTTTGTTTTGAAGTTTAGGGCTAGGGAGCTGGGGGTGGGGCTAGAGCTGGGGGTGGGGCTGGGGCTGGGGCTAGAGTTAAGACTAGCTATAACCACTTTGTATTGTGAGAATAATTATGGGTAAATGGTGAGTCCATATTTGGACAATAGATAGGAACTTTTTAATAATACTTTTTGCACCAGTGCTGTAGCCTTGCTCAAAAAATATTATGAAATGGCCGTATGTAGTGTTGGTGATTTCCCTCCTTTGGGTAAATAATAAACAAACAAACACAACTGACAATAATTATTTGTAACACATTTCTAGAAACAAAAATTGAACACAAGAGAGCAACACAAATCCTGCTTGAACTGCAGACTATAGATAATAACATCTAAGACTATCATATACTGCTACACAAAAGGGTTCTTCCCTTTTGACATAAATATCAATCATCACCATTGACAGTACTGCAGAAATCTCTTCACCAAGAGATTTCTGCATTGTGGAGTGCAACTACTCCCTCTACAAGCAGCTGCAATGGCATCTTCTTCTCCTGTTATTTCATGACCAGTGGCTATACCACAGTAAACTCCCATTGGGTTCCGTTGACAGCCATTAAACGAAAATTGGGCTACTTGAGATTGTCCACACCGAAGTGCTAAGTCAGCACTTTCTTGAGCCGGTACACTGCTGAGCCCAGATAGTACCTTGACATCTCCTATATTGCTCAGGGTCAGCTTGTCGTTTGTGCATCTTATGGTACTCCACTTGCCCTTTAGACTTGATGGCTGCATCCACATGGAGAGTAGATGGAGTTGCCATATCCAGCAATGTTGTGCATCTGATAGATAACAACACAATTCATCAGCAGAAAGTGGTAAATGAGCTTCATTATTCCTGAAGAAATCTTTCCTGGATGCTACAACAGGTTTTATTATATAATATTCACAGATTCTGCTATTGAACTGGGTTTCTTTTTTAAGTAAGCAGTTTTCATAATTATGACACAAGATGTGTTATTGTTTACATATTAATTATCAGCCCTATTCTGCAAAACTACAGCTGCTCCTGTTGAACAGGCTGTGCTGTTGAGTTTTAGGAGTATGAAAGAAGAATAATAACAGCTGCTTGTATCTGGCCAGCTTTACTGTTCAGAGTTGAAAGTTTACAAGAGGAAGCTACTTCATCGGCATAATGTAGTTAATGATTACCACTGCTCTTAGACACTATCCAGTTATATAATGCCAGATCTCTCTCTAGATGTCTAACCACTGTACTGGGACTTTAAGAGGGAGGGGACCTGACCCTACATGTGCTATTATAACCACTGTACTGGGACTTTAAGAGGGAGGGGACCTGACCCTACATGTGCTATTATAACCACTGTACTGGGACTTTAAGAGGGAGGGGACCTGACCCTACATGTGCTATTATAACCACTGTACTGGGACTTTAAGAGGGAGGGGACCTGACCCTACATGTGCTATTATAACCACTGTACTGGGACTTTAAGAGGGAGGGGACCTGACCCTACATGTGCTATTATAACCACTGTACTGGGACTTTAAGAGGGAGGGGACCTGACCCTACATGTGCTATTATAACCACTGTACTGGGGCTTTAAGAGGGATGGGACCTGACCCTACATGTGCTATTATAACCACTGTACTGGGACTTTAAGAGGGATGGGACCTGACCCTACATGTGCTATTATAACCACTGTACTGGGACTTTAAGAGGGAGGGGACCTGACCCTACATGTGCTATTATAACCACTGTACTGGGACTTTAAGAGGGAGGGGACCTGACCCTACATGTGCTATTATAACCACTGTACTGGGACTTTAAGAGGGAGGGGACCTGACCCTACATGTGCTATTATAACCACTGTACTGGGACTTTAAGAGGGAGGGGACCTGACCCTACATGTGCTATTATAACCACTGTACTGGGGCTTTAAGAGGGATGGGACCTGACCCTACATGTGCTATTATAACCACTGTACTGGGACTTTAAGAGGGAGGGGACCTGACCCTACATGTGCTATTATAACCACTGTACTGGGGCTTTAAGAGGGATGGGACCTGACCCTACATGTGCTATTATAACCACTGTACTGGGACTTTAAGAGGGATGGGACCTGACCCTACATGTGCTATTATAACCACTGTACTGGGACTTTAAGAGGGATGGGACCTGACCCTACATGTGCTATTATAACCACTGTACTGGGACTTTAAGAGGGATGGGACCTGACCCTACATGTGCTATTATAACCACTGTACTGGGGCTTTAAGAGGGATGGGACCTGACCCTACATGTGCTATTATAACCACTGTACTGGGACTTTAAGAGGGATGGGACCTGACCCTACATGTGCTATTATAACCACTGTACTGGGGCTTTAAGAGGAAGAGGACCTGACCCAACATGTGCTATTATAACCACTGTACTGGGACTTTAAGAGGGATGGGACCTGACCCTACATGTGCTATTATAACCACTGTACTGGGGCTTTAAGAGGAAGAGGACCTGACCCAACATGTGCTATTATAACCACTGTACTGGGACTTTAAGAGGGATGGGACCTGACCCTACATGTGCTATTATAACCACTGTACTGGGACTTTAAGAGGGATGGGACCTGACCCTACATGTGCTATTATAACCACTGTACTGGGGCTTTAAGAGGAAGAGGACCTGACCCAACATGTGCTATTATAACCACTGTACTGGGGCTTTAAGAGGAAGAGAACCTGACCCAACATGTGCTATTATAACCACTGTACTGGGGCTTTAAGAGGAAGAGGACCTGACCCAACATGTGCTATTATAACCACTGTACTGGGGCTTTAAGGGGGAGGGGACCTGACCCAACACTGTCACCTTTTGACTTTATATCTCTTTTCCAACTCCCTAAGGATAATAGCTAGCACATGTTGGGTCAGGTCCACTCCCTCTTCAACATAGCTATAACAATATACAGTAATATAATAATAATCTTTCTACATTATGTTCCATTCTATATACAAGAAAAGTAAGTAAACCATAACACTTTATTTTTGAGGTGCTTAATTATCAAGGTTTTGGTAAGAGTTCATCCTAACCAGGAAAATTTCAAACTGAGTTATGCAAGACCTGAATTTTGAATGAACTTTTTGACTGCAGCTAACCTTGAGAAATTTTAAGTGCTATATAATAGTATTTTCTCTGTAGTGTGTGGACTGTTTGACACATCTTATGTTTCAGTTTGGACAGAGTTCACTATGTATTTCCCTGCTATAGTGACTAACAAACAGCTAAATGGATTTCTAGGCACAATATTTACACAATACTTCCATAGCTATAATAGATCTGTTGTCACTTGCCATACATCCCCCCAAAATAGCTTGAACTTAACAATACTTTTGTCCCTTTCAGTCTCTATAAGGAGAGTACATTTGGAGGTGTGTCCACATAAGTTGGGTGTGGTTCCACCATCTTGGGAAGCAATGTGGTCCGTTGGATTTCCATAGAGTATAGTCACAAGTTTATGAACTAGGGAATTGACATTACTACCTGTAAGGGGGTCATTTTGTGAAAAATTACATTTTTGTGGTCTTACTTTTTTTGCTCATAACTTCCTTATACTAGTACCTAGAACATTGGTTTTTGTGTCATTTTATAGCTTATTAAATAAGCTATCTGATGATACCTATATTATGGTGGGGCCAGTCTGAAGTCAGCTCCAGTTGCAGGCTGTAAACTAAGGTCAATTAAAATTTTCTATTTTTCTCCACCTGCTTTCTCTTGAGTAGCCATAATTTGGACTATGGTTAGATCATAGCCATAAGATAAGTACCTTGTTGAGTTTTTTTTGTAATGATGCTTTAAACTACAGTATCACAACTTCAAATAAATCCTCTATATACATCCATGTACAAACATGCTTATATCTCAACATAGCAAATAAATCATCAAAAAGGGAGAACAAGAGGAGATTCTACAGTAAATGAGGATTCAAATGGTATAAAAGACATAAGGTAAAGGTATAGGAAAAAATTTAAAAAAATGTTTTAAAAACGTTTTTGAGAAACAAGCTTTATAATGTGGGCAATGACCACAACACAACACTTGATATTTTTCTTCATGTGAGTGATTTCGACTTAAATGGCTCAGGAATGAGGACTACCATCACAGAGCATGAAATAATGCTATAATTAATAGGTAAGCTCTAGCTAGGTTAACTAGCATGAATAGTAGCTAGTTTAGCTAGTCAGTAAAAATGACTCACCGTAGTACTAGAAGGTCTCTCTCTAGTATTAGCTTGCCTAGCCTTTCTTACAAGACTCCTTTATAATAGTTCTTGCATCTTGCTGCGAAGAAACAGAAAACTTCGGTAAAACTAACCAGCCACGAACCAACACGTGCTCAACTAGCTCGCGCGTGTGTGCGAGCGCGCCCATATTATAATGTTCTGCTCTTTCTAGAAATTTGGCCAATCTATAGATTGTGTTGCACAATCAGATTGGGTGCCAATCTATAGATTGGTATCCAATCTATAGATTGTGTACTGCTCATTCTATAGAGATTTCTCACAGATTGTGCAATATTTCTCACTGCTCATTTTGCAATTTGTGCAGAAGTGAGCACATGTACTCAAGCCAGTCCTTGTCAGTTCTCCTTCTGGATATAGCTTAGTCTGTTGTAGCCTTGTTGATAAACTGTGAAGAATATAGAGAGCAACATGTCATCTATGAAAGAACAATGAAATGTCTTTGAAAAATTCTGCCAGAAATGTTATGGAGGCTTTGGAAACAGTTCTCATGGATGTCCAAAGAGTAAGACAGTGACAAAATCAAAGGGGGAAAAACATAGTATTGAAGGAAAAGCATGGAATATCAGAATTTACACCACAATTCAAGCACTGGGTAAAACAGAGAGGTTTCAAGCTGATTTACTAAGTCTCAAGGATGTGCTCTTCCTTCAAAAAAGGTTAGTGATGTCACTCATTTAGAACTGGTTATGGTGTTCATTATTATCTTTCCCTTATATTTATCCTTAATAAAACAAAAAACACCTGTACGATCTACATATTCCTTTTAGGTATCAAAGATGTTCGACTGTTTACCATGAGCTGCATGTGAAAAGTTTGTGCAGTTATGCATAATTTGTCATTCTAACAACAAGCTACAATAGCACCTCTTAAACCAATATTATCATCTGGATTTATGACCAGAGGCCAGGTTTTTTTTTTTTTTTTTTTTTTTTTTTTGTGTGTGTGTGTGTGTGTGTGTGTGTGTGTGTGTGTGTGTGTGTGTGTGTGTGTGTGTGTGTGTGTGTGTGTGTGTGTGTGTGTGTGTGTGTGTGTCCAAGTATATTATGTGTATTGTGGAGCTTTTCAAACAGCTTAATCTTCTCACCAGCAGATTATTAACTAGGAAAATATCACAAGTGTTTTGCATGAAAAAATCAAGGGATGGCTATGGATATTATGCTGGTTAGAAGGTTAAGTGTGCATAGAGTTTCTTAAGAGGGAACAAGGAGAGCCTTATCCTTCATGTCTGAATGTATGTCTGAATGTATGTCTGAACTAAGCGTTTTTTCTGATATCGGCTTGACCCAACAGCACACTACTATCATGCAGTTTACACTCTGTCCCAGCACCATAGATTACTTATTTAAAAAAGGTGTAGTTTAGGTCAGCAATAGCATATCCGACCCCAAAAAAACAACAACCTTATATGAAACTTTGACATGTCCCATATAGGTAATATAATATGATTATGCACTGAATTAATACTTCTGTAGATCAGCTCAACCCCACTTTTCATGGAACAATGAGAACTACCCCATACGAACTTGTATTATTTGGTCAACCCCCCTCGTCAAAACATTTTCTGGTGTCCATGGCACTATGATCTTGGAAGAAGATGTGGAAGATATTTTACAAAATACCAATCTCATACTGACTCACAACAATCTATCCAGTTATAGTTATTCTATCCAATGAAATTTAAGATTACTCAATCACTATGTCACAAACTTAAAACAATTAACTATTATCAAATTTATAGATTGTGCACATATAGAATTCTTAGCACAATCTATAGATTGGCCAAATTTCTAGAAAGAGTGGAACATATATAGCTTTGGAGCTAGCATGTGCGAATAGCTGGTAAAGAATAGCCCTTAAAATAAGCTCTATTTTGATGTCTAAGAAGTTTGTAGTATGACGAAGTTACGAAAATTGGGAATACCTCGAGTGTCTTCAAATTCGATGTAGCATGATGAATGAAATGCATGCATATAAAAGCTTATAACTTTAGAATTGTACTTCCAATTGTTTTCAAATTTGATATTATGACTTCTTCATAGGTATCATTTAAAATTAAAAAGAATTTGGTATTTTTTATCATAATTTTGACAAAATGACCCCCTGTAAAGGAGTTTTTAGTGGTAGGCAGTTGGATGACCTGTTAATGGGTGGTAAGGCATTAATGTAAGCAGCCTAAGGGGACACTGTGAGAACTGATTAGCCAGGTATAGTATGACTAATAGCCACATCTATAGATAACTGATGTGACCACACTGCTATATAGCACCTGGCATGTACCACATCTTTCAGTAACTCCTATTGGCTGTTGTCAGAGGTGTTTTTGACACTAAAGTCTATTTGGGTTGACCTGGCACCACGAATATTTTGCTAAATTTTCATCCAATTTCAAAATTTCAAACACCAACAGTTAACTAATAATCGTAGAATTTTTCTGATATCTTTTATAAGGTTCTATGACTTCTGTATGTCCCATAAGCAAAGTACAGAGCATTCCATTAACCACCCGGAATGTGGTGTGCGTTATTTAGCTCAATTCCAGCAGTTTAGGTTGTAGTTACCCGTACATACCTTCGTCCACAAGTATTTTGCTAAATCAACTAATGATGCACTACTACGTAATCACACTCTACCGATACTACTTCGTGGGCAAGTGAACGCGAATAGACTTTAGCTTAAATTCCCACCTGCATGCATCACACATACATGATGGCTAGATAGTACATTCTTGTGATGACGTTTTTTTTTTGTCATCAAAGTACATACTTAGGTTAATAAGGCCTTCAAAAATCTTGCTCTGGCTACTTAACTAGGTGTCTGTACATCATTTCCATGAGGTATAATATGTTCTACAGACAGTGTAGTTCTGTTTGTTAATTTGTGACCATTACATATTACTAGATAATAGTCCCCACAAGTAACCAATAAAAGCTTGTGGTATCTATCTTTACTGACCATAAAGCATTGAACCTAACAACTAGACAGACCAGGCAGTTGCAGTCGCTGACCAATAATTCTAACTACTCACCTACTCTGCCTGCTTGCTCATCAAATATGTAACATTTTTATTGAAGTGTGTGTGTGTGTGGGTGTGGGTGTGGGTGTGGGTGTGGGTGTGTGTTAAGGGGGAGTTGCCTGACCAGTCATAAAGTGCTTCCTTTACTCTGCAACAATGTATACCAGACAATTGGTGTGAGGAGGCTGTGTGTAAACGTTAATCGAACCTTAATGTGGTTGCTACTGTTATAAGTAGAGACAGAAGCTCTATAGCTGGTTTACTGAGAGTTATGTTGGTTGCAGCATTAGTAACAGGATCTGTGTTGGTTACAGCAGTTGCAGCATTAGGATCTGTGTCCTCGCTAACAGTATATGTGTTGGTTGCAGTATTAGTAACAAGATCTGTGTTGGTCGCAGCACTGCTAACAGGTAATGTATCTGTTGTAAATGGGGGTTGACAGATTCCCGGGGTGGTAACACCGCATATCTCCCAGAACTCAGAGGTCAAAATGGTAATCTGAGTATTAGCAAGTTCAGCTGCAGAGCCATTGAAGATGTTGTTGATGCAGCATCCTGCTGATGACCTGATACTCTGGAGACTAGCTCTGCAGTCTGCACTACACCTAGTAGTAGTGGTACAAGTTAAACTTGCATTCACAAACATTGAGGTCACATCAGTTGCATAGCATGGAACGCCAGCTTCATTCACTCCACACTGCTCACGGACTACTTGAGAGTAGATTTCACAGTCATTTTCATTTGCTAGTGCTTCCAATATAGTTTCTATGTAGCGAGTAGAACATGTTATATTCCCTGTACGTTGTAAATAAGTAGAAAGAGTACAGCTAGGATCTATTGGTGTGGGTGTCATTATCAAATCATTAGTGCAGTCATCTGGTGCTGGTTCTACTCCACAGGAGGCCCATAGTGAGTAGCTAAAAGCAGTGGGGTTATATAACGGGCTGGAGGTATCATTAAGAATCACATTAATGCAGCAACCGAGTTCATTTCGAATATTCATCAAGAGACTTTGACATCTTGTAGTACAGGTACCTACACATTCAGTTTCAATCTCACTGGTTGTAAATGAGTGAGCAAGGGCTATTCCACAGCGATCTCCATTCTGATTCCTTTGACAATTGTTCTGCAGAAGTATAGCAGCCTGATTTTGATTACATTGAGATGCTAAATCAACTAACTCTTGGACCATACCACCTGTGCACTGTTCAGCCAGTACAGTACCTTGGCATCTCCTAAACTGATCAAAGTCAGAAATTTGTCGTTTTTTCATCTTGTAATGACCAGCATGTCCGGAATAGATGTCTGTAGTCACAAAATCGGTGTATCCTGAGATGTTGTGAAGCACATACCCCAACAGTAGAGCTAGGAAATAGAGCTTCATTTTCAAACTTCTGTGCTTAATGATTTGCTGCTGCCAGTGCACCACACCCTTAATGATGTTATGGCTGTTTTTCTATGGCTGCTATGTATGCGTACATCTTTCTACATATATTCCCTTTCAAGTGGTTTAATCTTTACACCCTGTAGTACATACACTTGGCCACCACTACTGAGGTGTCTCACTATCCAGACAATTAGACACCAGTTATGTAATAACTTAGCAGTTAGCTAGGTAGAGCTATTTTTGATCCACGTGGCTGTATAGTACTGACTGTAGGTATCTCTTGAGTATTTCAAATAATGATATCAGGCTCCACCAAGTAGCAACTGAATCTTAGAAATGTCTTATTTAGCAAGGTGTGTGAAGGGTGTGTGAAGGGTGTGTGAGGGGTGGAGCAAAGGAATACAAATTGTGATCATTGGACTATTGTACTTGTAGAGCTATAGCTACCTGATTTCTTCAGTGAAACTTCAAAAGAGCCTGGCCTTCTGAAACAATAACTAAAAAGTCTATTTCCTTTGCAGCTGATTTGAATTTCTATGTCAGACTTCCTTTCCTAGTTGTATAGTAACCCTCTGGCTTTAGCCTAGCTCCCAGGTGGTTTGCCTATGCTATCTTTAACCTTATCCTGCTCTTGACTTTTCTTTCTTTGCACTCCTTGTCTCTACCCTCCTTGCCTCTTGCAAGCAGCTCACTGCACAAATGCAGAGACAATTGTTTCCCTGAAAAATTTGATCTCTGGTCCTAAAATGAACGAATTTTGTTACTTTAAAATGTCGGGTCTAAACCAATCAACAGATGCTCAGCTTACACTAACTAATAATAATGTTTGTTTATCTATTTGTGTGTTTGTTTTATGAACTATAGCTCAATAATTACCTAGATTTAGTGCCTGTAGCTAGGTTAGTAGCAAAGGGTAGCGCTAAGTTCACCCAAGTTGATGTCTATCACGTGAGCATTAATTGATCTTTTTGCGCGTTGAGAGCTATTGCATTGTACATTAGTTACAGCTGTAAGCTAGCTAGCTAGCTAGCTAGGCTGCTTGTTAGCGTTATGGACAGGCCGAATTGGGCTGAAGGTTTGCATCCCCGTGGAAACTTTTATGAAGGGTATGTAGATAATCTACAGCATACTCTAGACCGTCATAGAAGCTCAACTGTAACGACTTATGGTGTGAGGAGGTCACATACTACCAATTTCAGATCAAATCCAGAAGAGGTATTATTAGCTAGCTATATTACGACATTTAGATGTGAATGATATGCATAAATAAGGGCATTATTCCTCAGGTAAATGCATCTCTCATAGCACCCAGAACTAGATCAAAAGTAAGTCTCAAAGATGCACCTAACTTTCCAACTTCATTTATCAAAATACAAGATTCATCACAAGCTTATTAACATCAGAACCTTGTTTTGAAATTTGTCTCGAGTGAACTGATTTTTTCCTCATTAATGGTAGCTTAGTTATGTGCATAAAGTTGTTTCCAAGGTTCCATTCTAAGCTAAGTAAGATTTTAAGCTTTCTGAGGCTACTTGTTCTTCAACATTCAACAAAAATGTGTTGTGCAACAGGCTGTTGTTACAGCAGATTATGCTCCTTTGTGGTCTTCTCACTACAGAGGGTTTTACATGCAATAGTGCCAATAGAGTAACAGGTCCATCAAATAGACTAAGTGGTGGCATGATGAAATTTAATTCAATGGGAGAAAATAACATTTTACTGTGCAATTTCTCTAGAGTGTGTCAGTATCTAAACTGTTTTGGAGCAAACGAGAGGGTGAAAGGACTGTCCAATTTAACGGAATTCCTTTTGCAGTGAACAAGGTTACTGTTCTTGATTGCCAATATGGAGATCATTATTGGAAAGAAAGAGAAAAAAGCAACAAACGATTACGATTACAAAATTCTAGGAAAGTAGGATGCAATGCACATATTGAGATTCATACATACACACTCTACCCAGACTTTCAAATCAAAACGACCAATCTCTCGAGTTATAAGCTTCGGCAAGAGAAAGAGCACCTTTTAGAGTGTGCAAGATCAGCCATAAAAGAAGGGAAAGCAAACCAGCTACTTAAGTACCATGTATCACTTCCCACTCTAACAGTACATTCTGGCCACCCAGTAGCCTTTGCTGCTAGTTTCTGTCAACGAGTCCACCCTACCATTGGAAAAAAAATTTCAGAATTGGTATCAAGTGGAATCACTGAAATCAAAGAAGTGAAAAAGGCACTTTATCATTATGTCAAATATAATGTACCAAGTGAACTTGGGATAACTCCTCTTGCATCTGACAGAGCATTTTATCCTTTACCTAATGACATTAAAAATCATGTTGTAAATGCAAAATCTGCCCTGGAACTGTCAAAATTAGACCAAGAAAATCTCCGTCTTAAAGTCAAAGAGTGGCATAAAATATCCCCACAATCAAGTCACTTCTTCAGGCCTTTCATTAAACATAAACAGGAAGATTCAGAAAATCAACCACCATCAAACATCACATGCAATTGTTGTGATCAGTAAGTTAAACATGACAGTACTAACAAAGGATACAGACAGACTCTACTTTGGGTCCACCAAGAGAACTGGCAAAAGGATTTACTAGTCAAATATGGTAATACAATGACCCTTATAGATGCTACCTATAAAACCACCAGGTATGACCTTGCCTTATTTTTTCTCTGTGTACGAACTAATGTAAACTATGCAGTGGTAGCAGAATTCATTATACAATCTGAATCTGCTGAACATATTTCGGAAGCTCTCTCTGTGATCAAAGGGTGGAACCCTAATTGGTCTCCAAAATTCTTCATGAGTGATTACTCTGAAGCCGAGCAGTTGGCAATTACTGAAACATTTCCACATTGTACAATATATCTCTGTGATTTCCACCGTGAACAGTCCTGGGAGAGGTGGGTAAAAAATCACCATCATGGGTTGAATAAAGATGAAGCAGAAGAACTGCTCCAGCTTTTGAGAGATTGTGCACATGCACCACCTCCTAAGCTACAGGAATCATTACCAGTTGATCACTATTATCAGCTAGCCATTAACAAGCTCCAAAAATCATCAGTTTGGATCAACAATGAACAAGTTTCACGGTGGTTAAATTCAACATGGCTGAATATACCTCAGGTAAGTAATGTTCATTGATTGGTAAGAATGTATCTTGAATATAGCACACCAACTTGTATATTCTGTCCATATGCATACACATGCACTTATATAAAATATAAAGGTTTGAAGTATAGATATCTTACAGTTACTAGCAGAAGACTTAGCAGACTTAGAATTATAAATTCTCTTTCAAATTAAAAGTAGCTATTATATAAACCTAGGTAAAGTATGATGACTCTGCATGTGGCATGAAGTGTTAACCATGATAAAAGTCTGTGAGGTGTGATGTGATGACTAAGACAGTGTGAAATAATTATCACATGCATAATTATACTACAGTAATACTTGAAGGTTTGTCTGTTGTGTAATACTTTGATTCATATTACACAGAGATGGGCAAGATCATACAGAGATGTGGTTTACCATGCAGCAATTGAAACTAACAATGGAATAGAGGCCCAAAACAAAGCTCTCAAATACAAGTTTTTACCACGTACTTCAATCTCCTCGTCCAATGTGGTCACAATAATAATTGAGCAGTTCTTACCTGAGCAAAATCGAAACTACTTGTTTTTGAATTTCCAAATGGATCCCACCTATAGAGGATACAGTAGTGAAGTGCCAACCTATTTGCATGGGCGTCCTAAGAATATCATTGTACATTGCTTAGCAAGAGAAGAAAAAGCACGAAAAACATTTTCTGAAGATGATATCTGTGAATCTGATGAAGATAAGGGAATTTTTATTGTCAAAGGGAAGTCTGGAGTTGTACACACAATTAATTTTGGGAAAGAATCAGGAAAACCAAGCTGTACTTGTCAAGACTGGACCAGACACAATGTACCATGTAAGCATTTTTTCCTCATTTTTATCACAAAAATTCAGTGGGGATGGACATCTCTTCCTCAAAGTTACTTACAAGGTCCTTATCTTTCTTGTGATAACAATGCTTTGGAAAGTATCCAAAGGCCATTGGATTCGTCATCTTCATTTACTGATAATGCTAATGCTGAAAATCATCCAGAAAATATTATGGACCAGCTACCCTATAAGGTAACCTGATATTTATGTACAGAATCTGTTGTGTGCTTTATGATGGTTTAGTACACTGTTATTTATTATTATTATTATTTTTTGTATATACATTCATGTGTTTCATACAAAATTTCATTTCTTCATTAGCTATGAAATACATGATTCAAACCATTATTACTAATAATATATCTACCCTGTAGGCACCATCTGCTAAATTATTACAACAGAAGATCAGAATTGCATTGAAAAGGTTGGAGAGCTTATCATATAATTTAGTGGAAATAGAAAAGTTGGAAGGGGTTCTGATATCTATTGAGCAACTGGAGCAATCTGTTCAAGACATGGTACCAAGTGAAACTGGACTTCTTATACGACCAGATGGAATGAACTCAGTTATTGCAAGAAAAATTAAGTTGAAATACAAGCAATGTGAACTTTGGAAGTGTTCAAGAAAGTATTCTGCTCTTCCAAAGACATGCAAGCGTGGGCGACCTAAAACAAAAAGGCTTCGTAAAAAGGCCAAAAAACAGTTGTAGAACTCTGTATGGATAGCAACAGTAGTGTAGGGAGATTATTTGGGGTTCATTCATTAATAACTGATATGTAGAGTGTAAATTGTCATGTGAATTGTCAGGGGAAGGGGGGGGGGGGGGGGGGGGGGGGGGGGGGAGCCCTCTGGATATATAATCCAAGCATCCTTAAGGAAAGGTTGGGCCCATGAAAGGTTCCACCATGTATAGCTATATAGAAATGGCTAGGAGATCTCCATCAAGGGCCACATCTTCAGTAGATATCTGTGATCTCATTGGTGCTGCACAAAGGTAGGTATACATAATTTGTACATGCTTAATGTACATGCTTTAGTAGTCAGATCATCAGCTTTTGACATGAATTCTAACTCTTCCCATGCATGCCCTACAAGTGCTCACAAAGAAGTGACGGCAACAGTTATTGGGGGGAACCACTATAATACATCCAAAAATATAGTGTGTTACTTTCAGATGGGAAAAGTAAAGAGAAGAGAACAAAACAATGTAGACAGTGTATTAATATGTAAAAGAAATGACTGTTGAATATGTGTGGGGATTGCTTGGACATGAAAAAGTGGGGGGGGGGGGGGGTCCAGGAAAAAAAAAAAAGAAATGCTGTGTTACAACAAAGTGTTGTTTGGCCCCAAATTCAACTCCGACTGAGCTCCACTAGCTAGTATGTAGCTATAATTATAATAATTAGTTATAATTATACAAGAAAAGTTATTCTTACCAGTGAGTTGCAGTGCAGAAGCAGTTTCTACGTAAAAATGACCACTACTTATTCATTTGAGGGTGTGACTATCTAGCAGTCACATGACTTCCGACATCAACTTGGGTGAACTTAGCGCTACCCTAGTAGCAAAGACTACTACATGGATTGCTATAGGTGATATAATCCCTTGATTTTTTTCTTTACTGCTTTTAAAGAATTATTATGAGCATTGAATATATAGTTTCATAAATAATTAAGACTAGCTATAATATATTAGCAACAGGCCTTATTCATTCTGATTGACCACACCACTTCAATATCTAGTAATGGTAATTTTGATGAAAGCCATTGAGATGAAAGGATTCCAAAGAAACTCAATTATAACAAGATTCCTCATAAGTGAGTATAAGTTTAAGTCAAAATAATATTAAAAATAATAGCAAGACAAAAAACCTAGTAAATAAGACATAGGTGATATAATCCCTTGATTTTTACAGCTTCTTTTCTGCTTTTAAAGAATTATTTATAAGCTAGCTACATGTAATTAAAATACCTTTTGCCTTACATACATACATAGATACCTTTTTATATTATAATAATGAGTAAACAAAGAGTTTGGGTTGGGATTTGAATAGTTATACTAGCTAAGTATGTATTTATAGCTTTGTCGCATTTATTAACAACAGATTGATTGACCACACCCCTTCACTTATACCCTGGACTGACCGCTCCAAATAAGCTAGCTACAGTCTAGTGTACCCAATATAATTGGCAATATGTTGCTTTGATAGTAGCTACCTGTAAAGTATTATGTACAAAGATGGCTTAACAGAGAACAAAGAATGTGTCATTTGGAAAAGAGCACATTCTATTTCAAAATATTATTGGGCAGTTGGGAGGGAGGAGACTGAGGGGGATCTTTTAGTCTAGGTGGCCAAATATTTCGGACTATAGTGAAATAATCGGACCAGTTTGGCTACATGATGGAGCTCCAGGTTACTTATTTTTGGGGTTTCCCAGGTTTTATTCATTTCATGGAAGTGAACATACCCATTAGGCATACCAACAGTACAATCATGACATAACTATACAGAGACCACGCCCATTGAGGGTATAGCAGAGGGTCTTATGAGTACACCTCCTTGGGTTCGTTCTAGCCGAGTTCAATAATCCAATATCCAAACAAAATTGCTGTAGTATAAGCAAACACAAAAGATTAATGAGGCCTGACTAACTACTGAGCATGCTCAGCAGTCTTTTGTGTCACAAATGTTGTATGTGCAGCTAGAGAGGTACGTATGTTATTATTATTATGCGAGGTGATAAGCACATGTTATGTTTCAATCAAAATAATGCACACATGCCGATACAGTACTTTTATCTTTGGACTGGTAAGGTGTAATACTTTCATAAAAGAATTCAGCTATACACTGAAATTTTGAAAGTGGTCAAGATGAAGAGGTGTCAGGTGAATACTTTAATCGTGGAGCTGCCTAACAAAAAATCAAGTTTCTTTGCTAAATATCGGAGGTTTCTTAGCTGTATAGTATCATTAGGCTGAAGCAAGATTACTATAATCGATGAAGCCTGAGGGTTGTTAGCTAGATGCTAGCTAGAGAGGTTAAACTAAACTCATATTGGTGCATAGGCGGTGGAATAGGGGGGGCAATCGCCCCCCCAAAAGGATATTTGGTGGGGCATTGTCCCCCCTCCTAAAAATTGCCATGGTTCTTGCCTATAGTACAGAGCCTCCAACCTGAAGTGAATAACTTCAGTATAAAAATAGCTCACTTTCTGTAATTTCGTAGCAAATTTCATAGCTAACTAGATTCATGACCTGCACTTTTTTAAGGCAAAAATTAGACTTGTGAATCTATGCTTACAGTAAACAAACATCATGAATTAACTTAAAATAAACAAACTTTATCACCTACTTTAGGAATATAAACTGCCTCTGGACAATGTTTATTGTTAATTCACAGCAACATATCCTAAAAATACGGAAAAATCCATGTGGTGGCAGGCTCTGCTAGTAGTAGTAGTAGCTAGCTATTTCAACTGTGAAACCATAGTGAAAAGTACCACATGCACAGATCAAATAGCTAGCTATAATGGCAGCACTACCTTACTGAGTTACATGTCTAAAAGAAGTCATATGAAGAGAAAGACCACCCTAGGAGTTCCATAAACTTGACCTAAATGAAATTGTCTCTATTTTTATACCAATTAATGAAATTTTGAATAATTGTTATTTTAACTGGCTAGCTACCTAATAAAGTATTATACTCACTACTGCCCCCCAAAAACAAAAATGCTTCCTCCGCCTATGCGGTGGCTATACAGTTGTTTAAGTAAGCTTTTCTTTTCTACTGTGGTGTCTAGTTTAGAGTATCGAACTGGATTCTACCACCTCTTTCAGCCTGTACAACTCTTATATATAATTGAGCTGTGCCTTTTGCAAGTCGCTAGGAGCTATAATTATAGAATAGGTATCCAATTAAGCTGGCTAGGGGACTTGATACAAGACATAACCAACGTTTTGGGTTGAACAAGATTAATGGCCTCTACCATGAAGTATCTACCCAACAAACAGCACTTTCTTGCTAACTAATGATGAAGGAGGCTTTGATTTTCCTGATGAGAATTCTCACTCCAGTAGATCTTTCTTTTAATGAGCCACCTTTAACTTCTGTTAGTCTTTAGATTCTTGTAATTCTCTTACTCAAGTCGACTCTACTAGAAATGAATCGTTTAGCTCACCTCTAGTCTAGCTACAAACCTATAGCAAGCAAGTTTTAAGTTGGTCAGGCCATGAAGTGGGTGTGATACAGACTTTTATGTTGAGTGAATCAATCCTTTACATGTAAATAATTGAAGTGCTCCTTGGTCACAGTTGTAGGTAGATTAGGTTTTAATTCATCAGAATGTAAGAAAGTCCATTTTGTAAACCAACTTGGTTGAAAACTCCTATCTACTACCTCTTGGGAAGATTGAAAGATAGTGGTTTGGTTTGGGAAAAGCACATTCTTAAATAGCAATTGTTTATACCACATGGACTAAAGAGTTTTCATGTGAAGCCACTCCCACTTTGACTGAAAGTGGGTCCACCACAAACCTAACCCTTTGTTATAGTCATGGTTAAGCCTACAGTTCTGAATGAGTGTGAAACACCTCCTACTCAGCATATTTATTTTATCAGTGAAAGTGAAAACTCTCAGCTGAGCCTGGCACTAAGCACTCTATACTAGGTCTCTTATAGCCATTATGATAGAGGTCCAGTCCTGCCAGGTAGTGTAACTAGATACTTGAGTTGAAGATCCCTTTTTGTATAAGTTTACCATTGTTGTTTAGAATACTATTGGATAACCTCAGATCTCCTTCAAACAGCATCTCCAAATTTTTATGGGCATGATCACACATATGCTCCTCTGCCAGTGGCTAGAGTTTACCAACAGACCAGAGGTTCCCAGGCCCTTTATTCTATCACCCAGTCAGCTGAGAGGAGAGTAGTCAATATAGGAAGAAGAGTCAGCCACGGACTGGCATCCAGTCTTATTACGTAGTTGCACTGTTGACTGTGAATGGTCAGTCGCAGATGTAAGCTTACAATGCCATGACTAGATCTATGAGCTGGTGTTCTAATGTGCTATGAATCTCATTCAGGAATCATCCTAATTTTTGTGCTAAATTGTATCCTCTCATTCTTTTAACAATTGATGTCCTAGCAGCATAAATGATAGCTAAATACAGTACTAACAGTTCCACTACTAACATAAGAATAACAGTATACAGCTAGCTAACAATACAGTTGTTTTTAAAGTTAAACAATTATGACAAAGTAAGTAGTCATGAGAATAGGTAGTAGAATTAAAGCAAGCTTGTTGAGAGCTGTGTTGGTTCTAGCACTGTTGGTTGTAACACTATTGGTTGTAGCACTGTTGGTTGTAGCACTGTTGGTTGTAGCACTGTTGGTTGTAGCACTGTTGGTTGTAGCACTGTTGGTTGTAGCACTGTTGGTTGTAGCACTGTTGGTTGTAGCACTGTTGGTTGTAGCACTGTTGGTTGTAGCACTGTTGGTTGTAGCACTGTTGGTTGTAGCACTGTTGGTTGTAGCACTGTTGGTTGTAGCACTGTTGGTTGTAGCACTGTTGGTTGTAGCACTGTTGGTTGTAGCACTGTTGGTTGTAGCACTATTGGTTGTAGCACTGTTGAATTGAGGTTCACAGATCCCAGGAGTGGCAACACCACATCTCCTCCAGAACTCATAGGTTAAAATGGGATCACTGACATTAACAATTTCATTTGCAGAGCCATTGAAGATGTTGTTGATGCAGCATCCTGCTGACGACCTGATACTCTGGAGACTATCTCTGCAGCCTGTACTGCAGCTAGTAGTAGTAGTACAAGCTAAACTGGCACTCACAAACATTGAGGTCACATCAGTTGCATAGCATGGAACACCAGCTTCATTCACTCCACACTGCTCCTGTATCAATTGAGAGTAGATTTCACAGTCAGTTTCATTTGCCAGTGCTTCCAGTATAGGTTCTATGTAGTGAGTAGAACATGCTATGTTGCCTCTACCTTGTATATAGTCAGAAAGAGTACAGTTAGGATCTATTGATATAGATCTTTGTATCAAAGTACTCATGCAGTCATTTGGTACTAGCTCGACTCCACAGGATGTCCATAGTGAATAATTAAAAGCAGTGGGGTTATAGTATAGACTGGAGGTGTCATTAAGTATCACGTTTATGCAGCAACCAAGTTCATTTCGAATATTCATCAAGAGATTTCTGCATTGTGGAGTGCAATTACTCCCTCTACAAGCAGCTGCAATGGCATCTTCTTCTCCTGTTATTTCATGACCAGTGGCTATACCACAGTAAACTCCCATTGGGTTCCGTTGACATCCATTAAACGAAAATTGGGCTGCTTGAGATTGTCCACACTGAAGTGCTAAATCAGCACTTTCTTGAACCAGACCATTGGTACACTGCTCAGCCCAGATGGTACCTTGACATTTCCTAAATTGCTCAGTGTCAACTTGTCGTTTGTGCATCTTGTGGTACTCCACTTGCCCTTTAGACTTGATGGCTGCATCTACAAATGGAGAGTAGATGGAGTTGCCATATCCAGCAATGTTGTGTATCTGATAGATAACAACACAACTCATCAGCAGAAATTGGTAAAAGCACTTCATTTTTGCAAAATACTTGCTGAGATACTTGCAAGTGCACTGACTGTTCTGTAAATGCTGCCTCTATGAATATCATTATTATCATTATGTAATAATAATAGCAACTCCGTCACCACCAATCAGTGTCTCCAGGTCACATGAACTAAATTTATTGAGTAAATTCCATTTTTGTCCCTAGAATTCCCTAAAACCCACATCCTGTTTTTTCTATATAGCATCCTGTCAATCATTACTATCATACATTTTTGAATTAACAGCTTTATACATGTTGTATAGTCTATGGCTTTGCACGCAACAACTTTTAGTACTACTCAAATGATTATAATTCTAAAAACATGAACTAAACCTGTATATATTAAAGTGCACTAATTACGATGACATCACAGACAACCACAATACTACTACTACTACTACTACTACTACTACTACTACTACTACTACTACTACTACTACTACTACTACTACTACTACTACTACTAATAATAATAATAATAATAATAATAAATGACATTGTTATATAGTTCTCGAGTTATTACATCAGAGTTAAGATTAAAAGTGACACAATTACAGAGTAATGACCCACTTGTCATCAAGAGGGCATCAACAGTTATTTCTCTATTGCTATGGACTTAGAGGTAGGGCTATGGTTAGATACAGTTACTATAAGAACAGTACATACAATTGACAATTCTGAATGATGCTGTTACATGGAGGAAGAGCCTGATTGCTGTGTTAATGAAAAATGGCCCCGCTGTTCCTATCCCCATGTATGTGGTGGACTGACAAGGTATAACATTGGCAACTTTGCTATAGGTTGAGTGTTAGTTTCTCTCACTTAAAATCTATAGCAAATTTTGTAGTGTTAAATTTCAGGGAAGGAATTAAGGTCATGATTTCTTAGCATTTTGACACATCTATATAGCTAAGATCAGTGTTTAGTTAACTACATTAAATTGAACACTTAAAAGTGCATTAAGTGTAGAAATTCCAAGACTGTTTTTTGCTAGGGCTAGGATTAGGTGAAAATCCAAATTATTATTGATCAAATCCAAAGCAAACATTGAAGGGTCTAAAATCCAAGTGGTTTGGATAAAATCCAAGACTTTGGCAGTAATTTTTAGAATAAATAAGTAAATAGAGATAAAATGAATAAAGATATAAGCATCATTCCAAATCATGCTAAAAGAAAAAAAACCCTGTTATAGTGAACTTACACTCAATGTTAATGGTTCTCTGTGTGTTGTGTGTAGGAGATCTCATGAAAACTATTACCTGTTGCCAGAAGTCTTAGCTCTAACAAATATCAGGTATGACCTGTTATAATTATGATTATGATTTTCTGACTGCCAACACAATTATACATGTCATGACCTCATGCATGTTGTGTGATAGGAAGAAGCAATTAGTGTAAACTTATAGGATGTGGTTGCACTTTCTCTGCTACAAGCCTATATAGTAGATTAAGAGTCGTCATAATTTTTATTAAATAAGGACAAATTTGAGAATTGGATATTAATAAACTTGAAGACACATTTATATGAGGCCAAGATATTCCTGTTTCTAGTCAATCAATTGTATCCAAAATTGACACCAATCAATACGTTATATATTTTTAAATTAACTCTACAAGCAGCTGCTTTCTGTTGCAAATTAGTGCTAATAGTTTTGTTTTGTTTTTAGCTGTGTTTTAGGTGCTAGCTGCTACTTCAGAACCTAGATAATTTTCTAGATCAAGATGACCTTGCTAAGCTACACAGAATATTCCAGTTCATGAAAGAAAATTGTACTGCCATAATGATAGTATGATGTACTTACATATCTGTTCATCAAATTGATTTTTAATAATGACATAATGAATAATAATCACCACCCCCCACTAGATTGTGAGGGGAAATCCTGACCAGAAACATTAACACTGGCCTCATCAAAATCTCATAGACATAATGTATTCTTTTTGTTATAATTATTATGTAAAATGGCATTGCAAGGATGTAGGCTCTGGCTTACATTTTCCTTGCAAACTGCATATAATGTGTATTGTATAGTTGTTTGGTTAACAACATGACAGTAGTGGTTAACAGTGTAAGAGAATATTAGCCTAGTTGCTAGTAGCTGTGAGAGTTTCTAAGATACTCCTTCAAAGCCAGGTGAATCATCCAATGAATTTAAGACCAGCTATCAGCCTGGATTAATAGCTAGCAGTCAACCTGAAATAAAATTAGGTTTTTTTGATGAGTGTATATAGTTTTTAAATTATACTAGATGTTAAAGATGGTTCCAGTACAAAATCCACTATCTTCAAATGAAATAGAGCCTAGCCTATCCTTCTGTACATATCTTAGTGAATGTTACTTTAATTAGATTTTGAAGAAAATTTTTGCTTCTGCACTTCCCTCCTGCAACCCTCCACCTTGAGCCGAATTGCAACTCCTTTCTCTTTACCTTTTAGCCCCCCCCTCCCCCCCTCCTCCTCCCCATCTACACAACTGCATTGAGTATAGTTATCAGAGAACTTGACCACAAATCTAGTTGACCTGCCCCCATACTCAAATCATCTTCATTCACCTATGCATGACCTCTGGCTCATGCATGTTGTGTGACAAGAGGAAGCAAACTTGGAGGATGTGGTTGCACTTCCTCTACTACAAACCTAGATTCAGGGCTGGAGTTTTCCACTACTTTATCAGTATTCATAGTTCAGCTGTATGTATCTCTGTTGTATTGCAGGGCCAGTAATTGCAGTGTGACTGACCATTATTATAACTGGGTCTGACGAATTTGTCTGGATTGAAATGCTCTATAGCCTGACAGTGTCAGTCCAACTATTTTGAGTCCTGATATTATAAGTGGTGTGGTTTATGCACACTGTAACTTGGCCAGATACGTGTCTGGCCTGAGATGTCCTCATTTTAGGGGGTTGGAATAGATGTATACAGAGGTGTCCTCATTTCAGAGGTTTGGAATAAAGGTTCATTCACTTCACTTCCACAACCAATCTCAAGTCTCTTGGGGGGGGGGGGGAGCCGAGGGAGAGGGAGGAATTTTTTTACTGGGCAACTATAAGTGGTACATATAGGGAGTTTATAGCTATATATGTATATGTCCCTTGCTTTAGATGTCATTGCTAAGTGATAGAATGGTCATGTGTGTGTAAGTACATAAATTCCGACTAGCATGCATAGCACACACCTGATAGCTAAAAAAGTAGATAGTACATTTTTATGACTTCCTTCTGTCACCAATTTAGTGCCTTGACATCTCCTATATTGCTCAGGGTCAGCTTGTCGTTTGTGTATCTTGTAGTACTCCACTTGCCCTTTAGACTTGATGGCTGCATCCACAAATTGAGAGTTGCCATATCCAGCAATGTTGTGTATCTGATAGATAACAACACAACTCATCAGCAGAAATTGGTAAGAGCACTTCATTTTTGCAAAATATTTTGCTGGGATACTTGTAAGTGCACAGACTGGTCTATTTATACAGTATATGCTACCTCTATGAATATCATTATTACTAGGTATTCTTGTTGTGGTGGTGGTGGTGGTTCTTATTGTCATATAGATTTTTTGGAGTCTGTGTGTGGAGTCCTAGCATAGTATTATATACACTCAGCTATCACTAATAATGTCACTAACTAATAAATTATTGTGATGTCCTAACATAGTTATTCATTATTATGATTACGTATTTTTTTGTGGTATTATAACTAGTTCTTTTAATCCTATAAATAGAAAAATTCGTGTACGTACATATAGTTCTGTTGCCAGTTGTCAGTTGATTCTAATAATACTGTTACAAGATTAACTGTGTGCCATCTCGGAACAAATGTTTGTTTATTTATTTGCTTGTTTTATGAACTATATAGCTCAATATTTGTCTAGATTTAATGCCTGTAGCTAGATTAGTTGCAAAAAGTACAGCAAGACAAGAAACTTATTAAATAAGACATGGATTGTTATAGTTGATACAATCCCTTGAGATTTTTGCAGCTTCTTTTCTGAATTATCAATTTTATGAACATTGAATAGTTACATGTTCATAAATCTAACAAATTAGCTTTATTGATCACACCCCTTCAATTAACCACCACACCCCTTCAATTAACCACACCCATACCCTGGACTGACCACTCCAAATATCCTGGCTGCAGTCCAGTTTACCCAATATTATGTTTGATTTGATAGTACCTATTAAGTGTTATTATACAAACTTGGTCTCATCACCAGACTTACCATAATTATATAGAGAAATAGACGACCTTTCTTGTCCAATATTCATGGTCTCTGCCACCTTTTGACAAGCTTACTTTTTAGTTTGGTCCAAAGATTTTGGACTATGCTATAGATAAGACCAAGATGGCTTTACAGACGACAAAGAATGAAAAAGAGCAAATATAATTATTATTGGACTGAGGGGGAGGACGGGGGCTTTTACTTTAGGTGGTCCAAATACTAGATAGTGAAATAGTCAAACCAGACAGGCTACATGATGATGGTGGTCGAGCTTATTTATTTCAGGGAGTCATGGATTAGAGGTTTTTCTCATTTCATGGAGGATTAACGAACCATTAGGCATGCCAGTAGTATAATTATGACATAACTATACAGAGACAAAATTCATTGGGGGGATTACAGAGGGTCTTAGAGTACACCTTGCAGAGGCTCCTTGGGTTCATTCTGAGTTCAATAATCCAATATCTCCCCCTTCTCCCTATCTACATCTCTAGCAAAATTTCTCTAACTATTATTATTTTTGTATTCAAAACATTAAGATAATATTATTTCTTTATAGGACAAGTCTACTGCTTAATAGTTACTGGCTAATGACTGGACACACAAAAGTTACTAAAGACATCTTTTGATGGCAGTTTCTTGTGCTTTTTCCTGCTATTATATAGTCATACTATCAATGAAAATGAGCATGAACAATAGAAGTATAGCAAGCTTGTTGAGAGCTGTGTTGGTTGTAGCACTGTTGAATTGAGCTTCACAGATCCCAGGAGTGGCAACACCACATCTCTTCCAGAGCTCATAGGCTAAAATGGGATTCTGAGAATCAGATAGTTCTGCTACAGAGATGTTGTTGATGCAGCGTCTTCTTCTTCAGCTTCACGATTCCTTGATGGATCTTCTTGTTCTTCTTGCTCTCTCTTTCAAAGTAATCATAAAGGTTGCAAACAACAGCCTTTGTGTCTGACCTTACACGCTTTACTTTGCAAGCCATGTTTCTTACCAAAAACAGCTGGCAAACTGCGTGGGGGATGCGCGGGAACTTTTATTTGTGCGGAACACATGATATACACCTACGTCAAAACCAAAAACATGCAATTAAGAGCATCCGCTTGCATTCGATCCATTGTTGTACGTGCAGCACTTCCGGGTGCAAGGTGAACGTGAACAGACTATAATAGTATTTTCTCTGTAGTGTGTGGACTGTTTGACACATCTTATGTTTCGGTTTGGACAAAGTTCAGTATCTATTTCCCTGCTATAGTGACTGACAAACAGCTAAATGGACTACATTTACACAATACTTCGATTTAATAGATATGTTGTCACATATCACGGGACTTGCCATACATCCTCCCAAAATAGCTTGAACTATTGGCTATGTTTGTTCTCTATAAGGAGAGTACATTTGGAGGTGTGTCCACTGTGTGGCACATAAGTTGGGTGTGGTTCCACCATCTTGGGAAGCAATGTGGTTGGATTTCCATAGACTATAGCTACAAGTTTATGAACTAGGGAATTGACATTAAGGAGTTTTTAGTGGTAGGCTTATAAACTGGTTGGATGACCTGTTGATGGGTGGTAAGGCATTAACACATTCCTTATCAAAATAAATATAGAAAATTGGGTCAGAACTACCAAATTGTTCAATAAAATGAAAAATAAAGCACATTTTATATCATCTGAAAGGTCATGATCCCAGCTACACCGAGAATATCCCACAAAAACCACTACTTTCACGGTATCCCAGTACAACTGTACATTACTTTCTTCTCACAGAGCCGGTTGAGGCATTTTAGTTTTGGGGGGGCTAAGGGTGAGGTCATAGGGATTGCCCAAATATGCTAGCATAATTTTGAGAATAATAGGCATTCCCTAGAATAATGCCAGAATAATAGGTAAATTTCAGGAGGAAGTGGGTGAAGATACCAGCTTCCATTCTGGTCTAAATCTATTCTATTGATACAACCTTCTTCTGCAGCTGCAGAACATGTTTTTTCACTCCTTGCTAACTCATTTAAAGAACAACAGTGTAGATCTCAATTGTAACTCTAGAAAAATTTATGTTCACATGATAGCTAATTTCTTTCTAATTATAGCATACTATCGATAAGATAGATAGATAAAGAATAATAGTCAAAATTTTAAGAATAATAGGTGGAAACTGTGAGAATAATTGTGGCCATAGGAGAATAGAATAATAGGCAGCATAATTGGGCAACCCCTAGTGAGGTCAAGGTGTAGTGGCTGCTAAGTAAGCTAACAACATCAAACCAGACAGACAGTACAGGAGCTGCAAATTTTTAATAAGGTGGTGTTACATTGCTAATTGTTTTTACAGAGCCTTGCACATTCTGACAAGGGGGGCTCTAGCCCCCACCCTCAGCTGCCACTGTCTCAGATCTGTCTTCTTTCATCTCTTTAGGGTGTGGTTATGGTACCTATAATATAATTTTTTTATTAGCAGCAGTCTTTATAATACTACTGACTTAATATTCTCTTTATCCATCTTCAATAGCTCTTTTATTTTGTGATCAAGCAAAACTGATTTAGTACAAGAAAAAATAAGAGTTTAATCAAGCAAATCAAAATTGATGGGTTGGTAGGTATGTGATCCGATCTACATACTGCTTGTATAATTGTTGCCATAGCAACCATCATACTTTTAACCACAATTACTGATTCAAAAACTTCACATGCTGTAGGGTACTCATGACTCCCCCCACCCCACCATGATTAAGGAATGAGATAATGTTCTAGTGGAGACACTGAGACACTAGTCTGGCTACTGACTAGCCAGGTAGTATGACTAATAGCCACATCTATAGATAACCGCACTGCTAATAGCACCTGGCCTTGAAGTATGTACCACATCTCCTATTGGCTGTTGTCTGAGGTGTTTTTGACACTAGCTTAAATTCCCACCTGCATACATCACACATACATGATGGCTAAAAAATGTAGATAGTACATTCTTGTGATGACCATCAAGTACTTAAGTAAAGCCTTCAAAATCTTGCTCTGGCTACTTAGCTAGGTGTCTGTACATTTCCATGAGATATAGCTAGTATGTTCTACAAACAGTGTAGTTCTATAGTTGTTCATTACTAAATTCTAATAGTTGGGATCTTATTACTAGGTAATGGTTCCCACAAGTATCCAATAAAAGCTTGTCATATCTATACTGACCATAAAGCATTGAACCTAACAACTTATCATAGGTGTAGGAATGAGATTTTGATTGGGGGGCACTCGTATGGAAAGGAATGGCTAAGTGTGTGTGTCGGCGAAAATTTTGAGTGACCACACTCACTAGCCACACATTTTTAATAGAACTGAAAATGCTTATTTTCACCTATAAACTTCTCAGCAATACATACCTAGCTCTATAGCTAATACTGAGCAGCTGCTACATGCATAGAGAGAGACACCATAGGCCACAAATGTTGATACTAGGGATAGGGAGTCAATAAGGACTTATGTAAACTGCCTAGTATTCATCAGCTAACTTTAAGTGGTTGCCTGCATGAATATAGGACCTTGATTCCTTCAAGCAACCTGCAATCTATTTTGTCAGATTGGGGGGGCACTGGAATAATACTTGTACTAGTGACCCAAAATATTGGGGGGGGGGGGGGGGGCACGCCCCCCCCCAGTTCCTACACCTATGCAAGTTATGAAAAAGGTTAGACAGACCATGGCAGTTGCAGTTGCCTGATCAACAATTCTAAGCTACTCTGCTACTCTGCCTGCTTGCTCATCAATAAGAGCTTTGAACATTTTTATTGAAATTATAACAATGTGTGTGTGTGTGTGTGTGTGTGTGTGTGTGTGTGTGTGTGTGTGTGTGTGTGTGTGTGTGTGTGTGTGTGTGTGTGTGTGTGTGTGTGTGTGTGTGTGTGTGTGTGTGTGTGTGTGTGTGTGTGTGTGTGTGTGTGTGTGTGTGTGTGTGTGTCGTGTGTGTGTGTCGTGTGTGTGTGTGTGTTGTGTGTGTGTGTGTGTTGAGGGGAGAGTAGCCTGACCAGTCATAAAGTGTTTCCTTTACTCTGCAACAAATACCAGACAATCATAAGAAGGTGTGAGGAGGCTGTGTAGACGTAAGCTCTATAGCTGGTTTACTGAGAGCTAGGTTGGTTGCAGTATTAGTAACAGGATCTGTGTTTGTTACAGCACCATGTTAATTGCAGCATTAGGATCTGTGTCCCTGCTAACAGCATCTGTGTTGGTTGCAGTATTAATAACAAGATCTGTGTTGGTTGCAGCACTGTTAACAGGTAATGAATCTGTTGTAAATGGGGTTTGACAGATTCCCGGGGTGATAACACTGCATATCTCCCAGAACTCGAGGTCAAAATGGGAATCTGAGTATTAGCAAGTTCGGCTGCAGAGCCATTGAAGATGTTGTTGATGCAGCATCCTGCTGATGACCTGATACTCTGGAGACTAGCTCTGCAGTCTGTACTATACCTAGTAGTATATAGTGGTACAAACTGAACTTGCATTCACAAACATTGAGGTCACATCAGTTGCATAGCATGGAACACCAGCTTCATTCACTCCACACTGCTCACGGACTACTTGAGAGTAGAACTCACAGTCATTTTCATTTGCCAGTGCTTCCAATATAGGTTCTATGTAACGAGTAGAACATGTTATGTTCCCTGTACGTTGTAAATAAGCAGAAGGAGTACATTTGGGATCTATTGGTATGGGTGTTATTATCAAATCATTAGTGCAGTCATCTGGTGCTGGTTCTACTCCAAAGGAGGCCCATATTGAGCAGTGGGGTTATATAATGGGCTGGAGGTATCATTAAAAATCATGTTAATACAACAACCAAGTTCATTTCGAATATTCATCAAGAGATTTTGACATCTTGTAGTACAGGTACCTACACATTCAGTTTCAAACTACATTCAGTTTCATTTCTACATTCATTCAGTAGGCGATGGCTATTCCACAGTGATCTCTCATCTAATTCCTCTGACAATATTGTTCTGCAGAACTATAGCAGCCTGATTTTGATTACATTGAGATGCTAAATCAACTAACTCTTGGACCATACCACCTGTGCACTGTTCAGCCAGTACAGTACCTTGGCATCTCCTAAACTGATCAAAGTCAGAAATTTGTCATTTTTTCATCTTGTAATGACCAGCATGTCCGGAATAGATGTCTGTAGTCACAAAATTAGTGTATCCTAAGATGCTGTGAAGCATATACCCCAACAGCAGATCTTGGAAGGAGAGCTTCATTTTCAGACTTCTGTGCTTAATGATTTGCTGCTGCCAGTACATCACACCCTTAAAGATTTTATTGCTGTTATTCTATTGCAGCTCAATACCACACTCTATTAAACAGTGTTAAGGCTGCTATTCTATGTACACATACATCTTCTAAGTGGATAATCTCCTAAGGCTGCTTTTCTATGACTGCTATGTACACATACATCTTCTAAGTGGATAATCTCCTAAGGCTGCTTTTCTATGACTGCTATGTACACATACATCTTCTAAGTGGATAATCTCCTAAGGCTGGCTTTTCTATGACTGCTATGTATACATACATCTTCTAAGTGGATGTTATTCTATTTCTGTTATCTATACTACACTTTATTAAAAGGTGTTAAGACTGCTATTCTATGACTCCTATGTATGCATACATCTTCTAAGTGGATAATCTCCTAATGATGTTATTCTATTTCTGTTATCTATACTACACTTTATTAAAAGGTGTTAAGGCTGCTATTCTAGGACTACTATGTACACATACATCTTCAAGTGGATAATCTCCTAATGATGTTATTCTATTGCTGCTATCTATACTACACTTTATGTTAAGACTGCTATTCTAGGACTGCTATGTACACATATATACATCTTCTAAGTGGATTATCTCCTAAGGCTATGACTGCTATGTATACATAAGTAGATAATCATATCCTATCCTCCTTGAATTGTTACACTCTGTAGTACGTACACTTGGCCACCACTTCGAGGTGCGTTAAACAGCTAGCTAAATATTTTGGTAGATCCATGTGGTTATACAGTACTGACTGTAGGTACCCCTCTTAAGTATTTCAATAATAATAATCTCAAGCTCTACCAGGTAGCAACAGAATAAATGTGCTCTTATTTATCTTGTAATAGTGGAGGGGTGAGGGAGTGAGGGGGAGCAAAGAAATACATTAATTATGATTACTGGACTATTTATTGTCCTGAAAGAGCTGTACCTGATAGCTTCAGTGAAATTTCAAAAAGAGGCTGGCCTTCTGTAGCAGTATAATAACAATCTAACTGTATGCTCTTGCTTTAGCCTGGTTTGCCTATGCTACCTTTAACCTTATCCTGCTCCTGACTTTGAACTTTCCTGTTCCTTGACTTTATCCTCCTTGGCCCTATCCTCCTTGACTCTTGCAAGCAGCTCACTGCACAGTGCAGAGACAACTGTTCTCTGCTTGGTTTGATTTCTGTTCCTAAAATAAAAGAATGCAGATAGTTTGCTATTTTAAACTGTCGGGTCTAAACCGATAAACATGCACCTGTTCAATTCTTGTCTCCTCAAGTAGAATGAAGAAGATGGAGAGGAGCATCTTCCCTCAAATGAAATACTTCTCTGAGTTACTCTAGCTATAGCATTATGGTAATATGTATTATTATTATAGACAGTGCCGGTAAAAGTTTGGAATCACCCTTAAAAGGGTCTTGTGTCTATGATAATGCTGGTCTGTATAGTTATTCCAAGCTTTTTAGCAGGTTTGACTAAGCTGTTTAAGGATCCTCATACACCCTCTGCTCACACAATAACCACTCTTGCCAAGGAGAAATGACTGCAACTGCTTGGACTTGTAGTTAGAACCAAGTTACACAGACACTGTGCATCATTAGAGTTGGAATGAACTGTTTTTCTCACTCCTTTCCCTTAGCTAGTGAATCACTCAAGGAATTAGTAACCTTCCACTATTCAATCATTAAAGAATGCATTCACATCACTAACAATACTCACCATTCAGCATCTATAGAAGTGGCAGTGTTCCCAGATATATAATATAGCTTTAGGTATCTGAGTAATGATGTCAGGCTCCACCAGGTAGCAACTGAATCTTAGCAATGTCTTATTTAGCAGGGTGTGTGCAGGGTGTGTGAAGGGTGTGTGAGGGGTGTGTGAGGGGGTGGAGCAAAGGAATACAAATTATGATCATTGGACTATTGTACTGGTAGAGCTATACCTGATTTCTTCAGTGAAGTTTCAAAAGAGGCTGGCCTTCTGAAACAATAAAGAAATTTTACTAGAAAGTCTATTTCCTTTGCAGCTGATTTGAATTTCTATGTCAGACTTCCTTTCCTAGTTGTATAGTAACCCTCTGACTTTAGCCTAGCTCCCAGGTGGTTTGCCTATGCTACCTTTAACCTTATCCTGCTCTTTACTTTTCTCTCTTTAAGCTCCTTGTTTCTATCCACCTTGCCTCTTGCATGCACCTCACTGCACAGTGCAGAGACAATTGTTTGCCTGAAAAATTTGATCTCTGGTCCTAAAATGAAAGAATGCAGACAGTAATTTGTTACTTTAAACTGTCGGGTCTAGACTGATCAACATGCACCTGTTTAGTTCTTTTTAGATGGTCTCTGCATTATGCAGAGACCAAGTAAAAATTTGCTTGCTACAGGTTTGTAAGCTAGAGGTGAGCAAAAGTTAATTCATTTATAGTAGAGTCGACCTGAGTAAGAGAACTACCAGAATCTAAGATGGAAAAAGACTAACAGAAGTTGAAGGTGGCTCAATAAAAGAAAGATCTACTTGTGGGTGTGGTTTTGTTATTTATGCTTATACTTTGTGTACCAATAAATTATAGCTACAGACTTTCATGTTGAGTGAATCAGTCCTTTACATGTAAATAATTGAAGTGCTCCTTGGTCACAATTGTAAATAGCTAGATTAGGTTTTCATTCATTATAATGTGTAAGAAAAACCATTTTGCAAATTTGGAAGATTGAAAGATAGTGGCTGATGAGGTTTAGTTGGGTGAAAAAAGCACACTCTCAAAACTAGCAACAGAAGCCATCCAACTTATACAGTTAGTACCACATGGACTAAAGAGTTTGTACATGAAGCCATGCCCACTTGACTGAAAGTTGGTCCACAACAACTCTACCCAACTCTACCCTTTGTTATAGCCATGGTTAAGGCCTACAGTTCTGAATGAGCACAAGGCACCTCCTAGTAAGCAGCCATGCCCATGAGAATAGGCAGTAGAATTAAAGCAAGCTTGTTGAGAGCTTTGTTGGTTGTAGCACTGTTGAATTGAGCTTCACAGATCCCAGGAGTGGCAACACCACATCTCCTCCAGAACTCATAGGTTTAAATGGGATGCTGAGAACCAAATAGTTCTGCTGCAGAGCCATTGAAGATGTTGTTGATGCAGCATCCTGCTGATGACCTGATACTCTGTAGACCAGCTCTGCAGCCTGCACTGCAGCTGGTACTAGCAGTAGTAGTAATACAAACTGAATTTACATTTCCAAATATTGAGGTGGCATTAACTGTATAGCATAGAACACCAGCTTCGTTCACTCCACACAGCTCGTGTATAAATGAATTTCACAGTAATTTTCATTTGCCAGTGCTTCCAGTACAGATTCTATGTAGCAAGTAGAACATTCTATGTTGCCTCTATGTTGTATATAGTCAGAAAGAGTATACAGCTAGCTATTGATGTAGATCTTTGTATCAAAGTACTCGTGCAGTCATTTGGTACTGGTTCAACTCCACAGGATGCCCATAGTGAATATCTAAAAGCAGTGGGGTTATAGTATAGACTGGAGGTGTCATTAAGAATCACATTTAACAGCCAAGTTCATTTCGAATATTCATCAAGAGATTTCTGCATTGCGAAGTGCAATTATTTTCTGTACAAGCAGCTGAAATGTCATATAATTCATGACCAGTAGCTATACCAACCACAGTAAACTCCCATTGGGTTCCGTCGACATAAACTAAACAAATCTTGAGCCTCTTGAGATTGTCCACACCGAAATGCTAAATCTGCAATCTCTTGATCCAGATCATTGGTACACTGCTGAGCCAAGACAGTGCCTACACATCTCCTAAATTGCTCAGTGTCAACTTGTTGTTTGTGTATCTTGTAGTACTCTACTTGCCATTGGTCAGTAATGACAATGTTATCATGGCCTGACATGGACTTGGTTCCTAAGTAAGGCCTGGTATGAATTGAATGAATGTAGGTGCTCATGATGGTTGAAGATGACTAATTTACTACTTCGAGACTCTAAAGCTGCCTTTGATATGGCTTTGAACTCTACCAGTGGAACATGCAGCGAGTCTCACGAAGTATAATTGCCAATTTGACGAGGGCCCAAAGGGCCCGAAGTCGAATTGGGATTATATGAGTGAGACGAACAAGTGTTACACTGCCCACCCACCCACACCAATTTACTCTTTTCCTATTTTCCTTTTACAGATCATGCACCTGTGTTCGCAGCAAATTCAAGAAGGAATCTGGCAGTGTGGGAGGGCTTTTATAGCCAGATATCTGGACGTATTACTTTATTTCATTTAATTAGAGCTACTAATTTGCTGTAAAATTTGAGCAAAATGAATATTTACCAGTGTAACACTTGCTCGTCTCACTCATATAATCCCAATTCGACTTCGGGCCCTTTGGGACCTCGTCAAATTGGCAATTATGTAGCTACGATTGCGGCTACAGGGCCAGGGAGGGAAGGGGGGCAAGGTTGGACAAGGTTCAATACTGCTGAGTCAGCACTGGTCCCTCCATTGATTTTGCCATAGGTCTATAAGGTACCTCTCTGTTGAAAAAGAGCATTTTCTTTTAGTTTCTGACTCCAACCTCACAGAACCTCTTCGGAGATGGCCACTGTCATGGAGGCTTGTGGATTACCCAGGACGCCGGAAGAAAGGCAGGTGGGAGTGGACTAGTCTCGCAGGCCAGACTCTATCACTTTTTCTTTTTCACACAATACTTCACTCAGGTGAAAAAGTGAGAGAGTCTGGTACATTAATCCGTGCAGGCCACCACAGCTTTTGCCAGCAGTTTGTGGCCACCTCGACAACCGCAAAGTAAACTGACAATGACAATCAGGTTAAATGAGCTATAGATCTATAGTACACAAAACAAACAGACAACATATTATTATTATTATTATTATTATTATTATTATTATTATTATTATTATTATTATTATTATTATTATTAGTGATAGCTGAGTGTATTATAATACTTAAATTCCACACACAGACTCCAAAACTATCCTGTAAAACATTCTAAGCAATTACCACTAATTCTCAAGCATTTTTGACAACAACAACAACAATAATACCTAGTAATGGTATTTGATCAAATACATTGAGATGAAAGGTTAAAATGAATTCCAAAGAAACTCTATTATAACATGATTCCCCACAAATGAGTTTAAGTCAAACTGTAGCTAGTTAAGATAGCAAGACAAGAAACCTATTATGGATTGCTATAGTTGATACAATCCCATGAGCATTGAATATGTTCATAAATAAGAATAAGTCTATAATACTAAAGTCTGTCTAAGCTGACCAGAACCTGCCTAACTCGGCTAAGCAGCTCTTACCAGGCGCTTCTTACCAGATGCCTGTTTAGTCTGTTGTAGTGCCCCATAGAAAGAGGGCTTTCCCAATTATGCTAGCATAATAATCCAATATCTAAACAAAATTGCTGTAGTATAAGTTTAGCAAGCAAACACAAAAGATTAATTAAAACCATGAGGCCTAACTAACTACTGAGCATGCTCAGCAGTTTTTTATGCTGAGCTACACTTAAGTGTCACAAATTTTGTATATGCAACAGGTATGCAAAGAAGCATGCCAGCAAATCAATTTTTTGAAATTAAAAGGCTTCGTAATGACTTTATTGAATGCTTTGATGCAGTTGGAATTATGTTGGTATCTTTACAGGTTCTTCCTGGGGTAGAAACACCACATTGCTTCCAAAACTCATACGTCAAAAGAGGACTCTTGACATCAACAATTTCTGCTGCTGTACCATTAAAAAGGTTGTTGATGCAACAGCCTACTGATGACTTGTAACTCTGAAGACTAGCTCTGCATTCTTCACTGCAGCTAGTGGTAGTGGTGCAAGTTGCAGTTAAACGTGAATATCCAGCAATTGTATCATACGAAAAGCAAGGAACACCAGCCTCGTTCACTCCACACTGCTCTTGGGCTGCTTGAATGTAACGCTCACAGTTATTGCTGGATAATGCTTTGAATATAGGCTCTATGTAGTGAGCAGAGCAAGTTAAGATTCCCGCGCGTTTAAAATAGGTGAAGAGAGTACAGTTAGGATCTTTGGACTTGTATGGCTTTATTGCTGTATCAGTGCAGTCATTTGGTGCTGGCTCGACTCCACAGGAGGACCACAGCGAGTAACTAAAGGAAACAGGGTTATAAAGGGGACTGGAGGTGTCATTAAGAATCTCATTTATGCAGCAACCCAGTCTATCTCGAATAGTTCTCAAGTGAGATTGGCATCGTACACTACAGGTAGTCTCGGCACCTACACAATCAGTTTTAGTTTCAATAGCTTCTTTTGTTGTAATATAAGCTGAAGTAATGCCACAATAATCTCCCATGTGATTCCTTTTACAGCTATTTTGCAGTAATGTAACTGCCTGAGGCAGATTACATTGAGATGCTATATTGACTGTCTCTTGAACCTGACCACTTGTACACTGTTCGGCCCAAATTGTACCTTGGCATCTCCTAAGGTCATCGTAGTCCGAAATTTGTCTTTTTTCTATCTCGTGATGTTCCGCAGGCCCATTAGAATAAATGTCTGCGGTCATGGATGGGAAGATGTAACCAGCGATGTTGTGGATCATACAACCCAACAGTAGAACTTGACTAAAATGCTTCATTTTTCACAGAGAAGATGGTTCGCTTCACAAAATGGCCGACACTCCGTGCGTCACGTGATCATGCGGGTGTGGCCGCGCCGGCCGCACCCTTCTGGCCGGCCCTTAATTAGCATTCCCGTGTAATGTAACGGAACTTAATTAATGCACAACTATAATTGAGCTGTGCCTTAGGGGTAGAATATAGAATATCCAATTAAGCTGTCTGGAAGACTTGATGCAAGATGGTTGAATTAACAAGCCCTCAGATTAATGGCCTCTACCAAGAAGTATCTACCCAACAAACAATTTTCTTGCCAGCTAGGATCAAATTACATAGCTAACAAGTAGAAAAAATATTCAAAAATTAGCAACATACCAAGTAAAAAAGGTGGGGTGGGGGGTCCCACTTGAGAATCCAACCTGTACATTCATAGTGGAATCCACTTCCCTCCCCTATGACCAATATGTGATACACAGGACGGGAAACAAGTAACTAATGATGAAGGAGGCTTTGATTTTCCTGATGAGAATTCTCACTCCAGTAGCCACCTTTAACTTCTGTTAGTCTTTAGATTCTGGTAGTTCTCTTACTCAGGTCGACTCTACTAGAAATGAGTCAACTTCTTATGAAGTGGGTGTGATCTTGTTATTTATGCTTATACTTTGTGAATCAATAAATTGTACAGATTTTCATGTTGAGTGAATCAGGTGTAAATAATTGAAGTACATAGGTAAATTATAGGTTTTATCATAATGTAAGAAAGGCCATTTTGCAAACCAACTTGATTGAAAACTCCTTTCTACTACCTCTTGGAAACATTGAAAGATAGTGGTTTGGTTGGGGGAAAAGCACAAGCAACAGAAGCCATCCAACTTGTGCAGTTAGTACCACATGGACTAAAGAGTTTGCATGTGAAGCCACTTCCACTTGACTGAAAGTTGGTCCACCACAAACCTAACCAACTCTATACCTTTGTTACAGCCAGGCCTACAGTTCTGAATGAGCACGAGACACCTCCTACTCAGCATATTTAGGTTATGAAAATTCTCAGCTGAGCCTGGCACTAAGCACTCTATAAGAGATCCTCTAGATCTCTAATAGCCATTATGATAGAGGTCCAGTCCTGCCAGGTAGTATAGCTTAAGCTGAAAAAATGTCAGAACTCTATCTAATTTTACCATTGTTGCCTTCAAACAGCATCTCCAAGTTTTATGGGCATGATCACACATATGCTCCACTGCCAGTGGCTGTAGAGTTTACAAACAGACCAGAGGTTCCCATGAGGCCCTGTATTTTTATACATGTCTATCACCCAGTCAGCTGAGAGAGTAGTCAATAGGAAGAAGAGTCAGCCATGGACTGGCATCCAGTCTTATTAGCTGCACTGTTGACTGTTGGATGGTCAGTCGCAGATGTATAAGCTTACAATGCCATGACTAGATCTATGAGCTGGTGTTCTAATGTGCTATGAATCTCATTCAGGAATCATCCTAATTTTTGTGCTATAGCTATCATATCCCCAGTCTACAATTATAAAATATCATTCTTTTAATCACAATTGATGTCCTAGCAGCATAAATGATAGCTAAATACAGTACTAACAGTTCCACTACTAACATAAGAATAACAGTATACAGCTAGCTAACAATACAGTTGTTTTTTTTAAACTTTCACAATTATGACAAAGTAGCCATGAGAATAGGCAGTAGAATTAAAGCAAGCTTGTTGAGAGCTGTGTTGGTTGTAGCACTGTTGAATTGAGCTTCACAAATCCCAGGAGTGGCAACGCCACATCTCCTCCAGAACTCATAGGTTAAAATGGGATCACTGACATTAACAATTTCATTTGCAGTGCCATTGAAGATGTTGTTGATGCAGCATCCTGCTGATGACCTGATACTCTGGAGACCAGCTCTGCAGCCTGCACTGCAGCTAGTAGTAGTGGTACAAACTGAATTTACATTCCTATATATTGAGGTTGTATCAACTGCATAGCATAGATCACCAACTTCATTCACTCCACACACCTCATGTATCACTTGAGAGTAGATTTCACAGTCAGTTTCTTTTGCCAGTGCTTCCAATATAGGTTCTATGTAGCGAGTAGAACACGCTATGTTGCCTTTACGTTGTTTATAGTCAGAAGAAGTACAGCTGGGATCTCTTGATGTAGGTCTTAGTATCAAAGTATTCAAGCAGTCATTTGGTACTGGGCTCAACTCCACAGGATGCCCATAGTGAATATCTAAAAGCAGTGGGGTTATAGTATAGACTGGAGGTATCATTAAAAATCACGTTTATGCAGCAACCAAGTTCATTTCGAATATTCATCAAGAGATTTCTGCATTGTGGAGAGCAAATACTCCCTCTACAAGCAGCTTCAATTTCTCCTGTTATTTCAGGATTAGCTATACCACAGTAAACTCCCATTGGGTTCCGTTTACAGCCATTAAACAAATATTGAGTCTCTTGAAATTGTCCACATCGAAGTGCTAAATCTGCAAGCTCTTGAGCCAGACCACTGGTGCACTGCTGAGCCCAGACGGTACCTTGACATCTCCTATATTGCTCAGTATCAACTTGTCGTTTGTGTATCTTGTGGCACTCCACTTGCCCTTTAGACTTGATGGCTGCATCCACAAATGGAGAGTAGAAGGAGTTGCCATATCCAGCAATGTTGTGTATCTGATAGATAACAACACAACTCATCAGCAGAAAGTGGTAAGAACACTTCATTTTTGCAAAATATTTTTCTGGGATACTTGTAAGTGCACAGACTGTTCTGTAAATGCTACCTCTATGAATATTATGTGCAACTCCATAACCACCAATATTATATTTTCAGGGTTGTTCCCCAGATGTTGTTAATGGTGAGAAATGATAGAATTAGTGGTTAATGACCTAGAATGATTGACCCAGATCCAGGAAGGTTGGTAACTTTTAAGTCTCTGTGTGGAGTTGGAGCATAGTATTATACATTCACTAGTGCACAGCTATTACTAATAATGACAATAGCTAATGTTTGTCTGTCTGTGAACTATATAGCTTCAACTTTATCTGGAATGAGTTCTAGCTATAGTGTTGGCTGACGTTAGGGTAGGAAGCAAACTTTAAGTGGGGGGGGGGGGGGGGGGGGGATCTAAGCCACACCTACTGAACACACTAAACTGCTAGTAATGTTGCTAACTATAAAAATGTGTCATGAATATTAATCTGCTATAACTGCATTGCATAGTCTGCACAGGACACATAATAATGTGAAGAACTTTTGCCTAAAAGGGCTGTGATTGCATTGTGACTCCTCCATGTAACATAATATTGAGATATTACATCATTTAGATTACATATTGCTATGTGGTAGAGGTAGGCTAGGGGGTTATAGATTATATACAGCTACTATAAGAGCAGTATGCAGTTGACAATAATGTAAAATAATGTAATCATTTGATCAAAAATGTCCCATCCCCCCCTTCCATTCCTATCCCCATACCCCCATGTACAGACAGGGTGGTGGTGGACTGACAAGGTGGAACATTGGCAACTTTATTATCATGTGCTCCTGCTATAGGTTGAGTATTAGTTTCTCTCACATAAAATGATTGCTTAACTACTCAGCCTTAGCTAGCTACTATAATATTTTACAGGTGTTAAAATTCTGAGAGGAATTAAAGTATTTGCACAGCTTGTATGCAAAGTAAATAAGATGTGATGTGACCACACTTGTTGTCTGGTGGTGTGGTCAGGTGGTAGTAGTGGCCAGTCACTACACACACCTGCTATACCTTACATAATAGTGATTGATGAAAATAGCCTAGAATGCCTGACCCAGATGGGAAAGATTGATAAGTCTGTGTGTGGAGTTCAAACAGAGTATCATTATACATTCACTATTTTTTTGTCCATGTCTGTGAAATATATAACTTCAATTTTACCTGAACCTAATTAACTGGATTGTTGGAATGAGTTGTATAGTTTTGGACAGTGGACTGACAAGGTGGTAACATTGGCAACTATTATCATGTGCTCTTGCTATACTGCATTGTAGGTTGAGTACAATAAATATTTAGCTTCTATCACATAAAATCACTGCTTAGTAACTCTTTGTCTTTTAACTATAATACTGTACAGGTGTTAAATTTCTGGGGGGTAGGGAAGTATTGAGGTATTTCAATTTTCTGGGAAGTGCAGCTTGTTAGGTATACTGTTACATAATGGCAGAGTAAATGAGGTGTGGCCACACTTGTGCAGTGGTATAGTAGGACCTATCACTAGACTCACTCACTACACCTACAGACAGTCTACCTACTGTGTTACACGTTTTCAATCAAAAAAATTAATAGTTCACTCTATGCAGTTCAAAGCACATACATCTATTCATAACCTTATGGGAGAATATACTATCTCAATTCTTGTCTTTACTTGCAGGTACTAATGTTAAGTGGTGCTTTACTTGCAGGTGTAATGTTAAGTGGTGCTTGCAGGTAGCTTAGCTATATAGGATGGACAATTCAATCTCCTTTTACAACATTAGCTTAGTGGTAGGAAAATGTGAGTGTAGGTAGACCTCTCAGTGACAGTAGCTCTCTTACATTGGTTGCTTGGTTCATTTTATTTATTTATTATTATCTATTTATTTATCCCTCCCCCACCCCACCCCATACTGGGAGTACAACTTTGAAAACCTGATGATTGTAGTGTAATGACTGTACATGCAGCTGTTAATTGTTATGTTTATGATGTAATGTATGTACTTAAAAGGTACAGAAAAATTTAGATAACTTTGTTGACTACTTAGGATAAATTATTTTGGCAACACTGATGATGAGGCCTAAGTGTTACAATAGACACCTCTAGTTCCACCCTCCATAGGTGTAGGAACTAGGGGGGTACTGCATAGCATCATGTGTGCATATATGCATGTGACACGACCAGGCCCGCGTGTCCAGTGTCCAGTGTTTTGTCTCCCCAATAAATTTCATCTTCCTACTCCACTGTTTTGAGAAGTAATCTGTTGATCTTATTATGTATTTATTGCCTCGAGGTGTCACTGGTAATGGTCCCATGAGATCCATTTCAACTTGACTCCAAAATTTAGGTACTGACAGTGACTGGGTGAAGGGAACCAGCAGTTTTCTTCAGCCTCTTGTTATAGATTCACAGGTCATAACCTAAGTCATAAAATAATCCAAAGAGCTGACTTCCCTATAGAGTTGAATACCAACTTAACCAAATTGCATGATTAAAGTAATATCACATGCATAAAGCCTCTCAAAGAAATCTCGCTTCTATAAAAGCATAGATTCATTTCATGATGAGTCAAATCACCACTCACTAGATAAAATGACTTGCTTTTTTTAGCTACACAGTATTAAATAAATTACCACCTAGCTATATAATATTATTATTATAATACAGGTGAGCACTTTAACAGAGAAAAACTTCACTCTTTTCCTCAGAGCTTGCTTATTTGACTTACTAAAACCATCAAGATACCCTTCCCTCACTTAAATAGTTATACAGTTAGATAAGAAAATCTTCTATTGCTGGAACCTACATTTCGATTTCAAGGGGGGCCCCAAATTCATAAGGGGGTCCCCAAAATAATATTAATATGGGGACGGGGGGGGAGTCCCTATAATTATGGGGGTCCCCAAAATTTTATGACACCGGGCATAATTGGAGCATAATAGGCTCAACCATTATGCTGGACATAATGGAGCATAATAGGGAGCATAGTTTGGAATTGATTATGACTGACTAGTACATGGCCTAAGTGCATGTTGTAGCTAGTTAGCTTAATTAGTCCTAATGGAGTTTTCGTACTTCTAATCTGAGATTGAGAGTAGTAGCAGCAGCGAATCATAGAGTGAGAACTCTTTAGTTCAACAAAAAATAGTACTGCTTTATTGCTAAGTAGATTAAGAGCCCCGACAAAGTCTGATTTGTGTTGAAAAAGGAAGATACTGACTCAATTTGTTCTAAAAAAGTAGGGCATAATGGGTAGAATTCAGAGCATAACAGGGTTAGATTTTGAGCAATGCTCCAAAGCATAATGGGCAAAAATTTGAGCCTACTTACAGGTACCCAATCTAACCAGGACAACCAATAGAACCACATAACCAGGACACCCAATATAACTACATAACCAGGATACCCAATATAGCCACATAACCAGGACACCCAATATAACCGGATACCCAATAGAGCCACATAGCCAGGACTCCCAATATAACCACATAACCAGGACACCCAATATAACTACATAACCAGGATACCCAATATAGCCACATAACCAGGACACCCAATATAGCCACATAACCAGGACACCCAATATAACCACATAACCAGGACACCCAATATAACCACATAACCAGGATACCCAATAGAGCCACATAACCAGGACTCCCAATATAACCACATAGCCAGGACTCCCAATATAACCACATAACCAGGACTCCCAATAGAGCCACATAACCAGGACTCCCAATATAACCACATAACCAGGACACCCAATATAACCACATAACCAGGACACCCAATATAACCACAGGCACATAACCAGGACACCCAATATAGCCACATAACCAGGCATATTAATGTGATAGAGCTCTGGTAGGCTAATGGGCTATCTACAACTACTTGAAGCTGCCAGGCCAGTTGCAACTACTGAAGTGTAGTGTCCATAGGTGATCATAATATTCAAACTGATTTCCTAGGTAGTCAGTAAGCCACCATAACTCCTAGAAGTCGCTTGTACAAATTAACTGGTGGTTGCAGACCTTTTGCTCTACAAATTTTAAACAGGCTGTTGGGAAAAGACTATAGGGGAAGAGATAGTGCCAGGGGATGTATGCTCTAGAGCACTATATAGGTCACTAGGTGGAAGTGTTGCTTGCACCAAAAGGAGTCTAATTTCTTTGTAGGTCCTGGTGCATGCTTAATGTGTCCATTTTGAATACTGAGTGCTGCAGCTATGTAGTGGTATGGCTCTTGAATTGCATCATCATGACTCTGGCTAGACATGTATCTGACCAGAGGCATTATTACCTAGTGAAAGTACATTAGAGCTGTGAATATTACTATGAAGTTATGGCCTGAGTAAGCCAGAAATAAGCTTTGCTTGCATTGGTAGAGTTTCACTGGAGGAGGGGGGGATGTATTTCTCCCCTTTGTATTTTCATTGTCCCCCAGCCCCTAGAAAGTTGGATCAATAAAGAAAAAACAACTTTGAATGTCCATTCCCTACACTAAGACTACAATTTAACTATTGACATGAGAAAATATTCATGTTAGCTATACTACTAAAAGTATCCAGCTGCTAACATGAACAGCAGCAGAAAAAAGATCTTGTCGAGAGATGATGTAGTTGCAGCACCACTAGTAAAGCTAGCCTCACAAATCCCTGGAGTTTCAAGGCCGCACTGCATCCAAAATTCGTAGGACAAAAAGGAAAACTTCCTATAAATACCAATATACTCCAAAAGGCTACCATTGTAGACATTAATGCAGCATCCTGCTGAAGACTCAAAATCTTGTAAAGCAACTTTGCAGTTTCCACTGCATGTGGTGGCAGAAGTACAGAAGTAAGCTGCATGCTGGAACTCCATCAAGAAAGGGTCTAGCTCTGCAAAACAGAAACCATTTTCATTCACTCCACATAATTCATGAAAAGCCTGAGTATACAATTCGCAACCATCTATGTTTGACATTGTTTCAAAAAGTGGTTCTGCAAACTTATTAGAGCAAATTAGGGAGAATAAACGTTTCTGGTAGGTGGATTCATCACAGCTTGGACCTACCATTGTTGTTGTTGTTATAGGTGAACTTTGGCAGCCATCAGATATAGGTTCTATTCCACAGGAGGACCAGAGCGTATAGTTAAATAGTGAGCTATCTTCTGTAGAATTGAGAAGTATATTGATGCAGCAGCCAAGTTCTTCATTGATATTCATCAGAAGGCCTCTGCATTCTGTGGAACAGATAGTTTCTGAACTCGAACAAATATTTTCAAGCTCCTCAATCAAATAGGCACTTGCTGCACCGCAGTACACTCCCATTCTATTTTGCCTGCATCCATCCAGTGTCGTTTGAGCTTCTTCAGTTAGATTGCATCGAAGTTCTTCATTTGCTATCTCTTGGGCCAGGCCATTAGTGCACTGCAGAGCCATAGATGCATTTTCACACCTAAGACGTTGATCTGTGTCAATAGCTTGTCTTTTGTGGATGCTATGATACCCAGTTTTCTTTCCAAACTTGATTGCTGCATTCAAATTCATCACTAGAGAATTACTGTATCCTGCAACGCTCCCGACTTGAACTTGACAGACGGCCAAAAACCCCAACAGCAGGAATTGGCTGAAGAACATCATTCTCTAGTGGCAATATAAGCTTCTAACTAGTGAAGAGTAGCTATCTCTTGAATGGTAGCTAGTAAGCTGTTAGCTGCTACATACTGCACAGAATTTTTATAGTAGCAGTTATTATACCCCCCCACCGGTGAGGAATTTAATCTTGCATGACATCACATCCGGGGTACATTCTGCGCAACCTCAGTGGAAAACTCTATTATCATTTCTATCGCTGCAGCACAAAAATTAATGATAAGAGTTTTCAGTAGAGTTCTATGGCAGAATCCACTGAGGTTGTACCCGGGTGTGACGTCACGCAAGATTAAATTCCTCAGTATGTTTCTGGCTATAATTAATATAATTAGCTAATAGTGTTAAATATTAGAAGTTATCTGATTGGTTGTAAATATTAATTTAGGGCTTAAATACAATTAGAAGAAGTTTGTCTGATTTGGTTGATTTAGAGCTAAATTATAGAGGAAGTTGTCTGATCAATTTGTTTTGGTTCAAATATCAGAGGAAGTTGTATGGTCAATTTGTAGGATATATTGGCTGTTAATATTAATTATTAAATGTTATCTGATCATTTTGTACTGGATGTCTGATAAATTATTAAATAATATTTACTGCGGCTGATATTGATTAGGAAGTTTCAACTAACCTTGTTAGTGGGGAAATGTTCCTTATGAATAAAGACTTTATTAGAGCTTTGGGGAAGGGGGAGAAGGGAGAGGGGGAAGAGGGGGGGAAGGGAGGGAGGGAGGATTAGAAACAACTTATTGTGAACAATGCATATGTGATGAACACTTATCAGTGTTTTGTAATTTCTTTAATATGTAAAAATTGCTGAAATATTATGATGCAGGGGTATAGACAAGGGGGGGACTTGGGGGGCTTAAGCCCCCCCAGATTTTTGTAACTAGATAATAATAATGATTGCTAATAAGTTCAGGCTCTTGCTTATTTTTTAGTTACTTACTTTTTTCTGTAAACTCCATATAATGTGCATTGTAGTGGTTTGGTAAACAGTATTTAACCATGACAGTAGTGGTTAACAGGTAAGCATGGTAACATTGTAACAGCTGCTTAGAGAACTTGCTTGACTCTAAACCTAATTGCTAGTAGCTAGTACCATGTCTGTGAATCTTTAAGATTGTGGTTTAGCACTCCTTTAAAGCCAGGTGAATCATCCAATGAATTTAAGGCCAGCTATCAGCCTGAATTAGCCAGCAGTCAGCCTGAACTGGTGAGATAATAATATTTAGGTTTTTTGATCAGTGTATTCGTTTTACTAGCTTGAAAGTAATGTTGAAGATGTTTCAGTACAGAATCCACTATCTTCAAATGAAATAGAGCCTAGCCTATTATTTGAATATTACTCTAATTTGCTCTCTTACACCTCTTGGATCTTGAAGAAAATTTTTGCTTCAGCACTTCGTACAGGAGGGGGCATATACCCCTCCCGCACCCTCTCCCTTGAGCTGAATTGCAATTTTTTTTGTGTTACCTTATTAGCCCCCCCCCCAGTCCTAAAAAGTTGTCCACTTCCCTGTGATGTTAGCTATATCTCTTTCTTGGTTGGATTTCTTGTTGGTCAAACACAGCTTCATAGTATTAGGAATGGATTCTGCAAACGTTATAGTTTTGAAACACTATCAGAGGTAAGTAAGTAGCTATATATAGCAACTGAAAATATACAGAAGCAGAGAAATGTATCTTATGTGTGACCCCTTGTCATTCCTAACCAGGACACCCAATACAGTGGAACCCCGATTTGTGGACACTTTTGGGACCAACACAAAGTGTCCTGATTAGTGAGGTGTCCTCATCTCAGGGGTTTTTAATTAAAGTCCTAGATAATACTGTATTTTGTATGTTAACCCACTCTAGGCTATATTTCTACTGAAAGCTTCCACTACCACTACTTTGGAGTCTATGATTAGAGCATACCTAACCTTTTCATAATAATATTCTTCCCTCTCTCCCTCCCCTCCCCCACCATTTTCTACACTGTCATCTATAGAGTATAGCCAACCCCCGTAGAATTTTCTACACTGTCATCTATAGAGTATATAATATACACCAGGAGCTTCTGTCCTAGGGTATGGCTTCCCACCGCCCTATAGAATTTTCTACACTGTCATCTATAGAGTATATAATCTCTTCTCAGGAGTTTCTGTTCCAGGAGCTTCTGTCCTAGGGTATAGCCTCCCCCCTATAGAATTTTCTACACTGTCATCTATAGAGTATAATAATAATCTCTTATACACCAGGAGCTTCTGTCCTAGGGTATGGCCTCCCCCCCTATAGAATTTTCTACACTGTCACCTATATTCTTCTCAAGAGTTTCTGCACCAGGAGCTTCTGTCCTAGGATATGGCCTCCCCCCTATAGAATTTTCTTCACTGTCATCTATAGAGTATATAATCTCTTCTCAGGAGTTTCTGTTCCAGGAGCTTCTGTCCTAGGGTATAGCCTCCCCCCTATAGAATTTTCTACACTGTTGTCTATAATCTCTTCCCAGGAGTTTCTGACAGTAGCGTCGTGAAAGGGGTGCAAATGGGTTCATTTGCACCCAGAACAACTTAACTTGCACCCATACACACTTACTTACTTACATCCATGCAGTGTAGTTCAGTCTTTAGCTACCAGCTAAAAAGCATTATTTATATAGCTCCAGGCCATAGAACTTAACTGTCGCCGCACACTAGAACTCGCGGATGCTGCAGCAGCAGCAGTCATTATTAAACAAAGGTTCAAAGTTCACTGAGGTCGATTTAAGCGATGTTCCTCAAGAGTAATTGAGTGTTATGCATGCAACTATAGTTTGCACCCAGTATCCAAAGTGGCTAGAGACGCCACTGGTTTCTGCACTAGGAGTTTCTGCACTAGGAGTTTCTGTCTTTGGATCTAGCCTATTAATTTACTATTTAGCTACCACCGTCTACCTCTGCTACTCTTGCCATAGCATACCTCTGCTGCTCTTGCCAAAACGGGATTGACTAAGTTCACCCTGTTTGGAACGGATGACGTAATTATTCTAAATGCGCGCAAAGTATAGTATTACTAAAAAGTATACACTGTGCATGTGTGTAAGCTTGGCGGGAGAGAATCGAAAACGTGCTAGAGGTTGAAGCAAAGTGTACGAAGGTAAGATAACAAAATCATTAAAAAGGGAGTTTTGTAGTGTATGAGAGAATGTGAAAAAAAAGTTATCATTGATTCAGAATGGCAGAGTGGACAAAGGGGCTAAAAAGGCAAGGAATGTATTATGAAGGATGGGTCACTTGTGCTGATAGTGTGCTGGCACTTCACAGCAGGGAGACAGTAACTTGTTATGGCACTTGTAGATCATCAAAAATAATAGGCTCCACTGCGACTGTTGAAGATAAAGAAAACACCAGTGCAAAGGGTAACAAAGTACGTATAATAATAACATCAATTCACTAAACATACAATGTACATGAACTTTACTTCAGACAATTCCAAAACTGTTTTGGAACCGTGGGATACAATTGGATAATACACCATTTAATATTGTAGAGACGAAGCGGTTGGAGTGCCAGTTTGGTCCTCATTATTATAAAGAAAAAACATCAAGAAGCCATGAGTAAAACTGCAAGGGAGCAGAAAGTTTGGTTGTAATGCACACATCATTATCAAAAAGTGTGCAACATACCCAGAGTACCAAGTTATACCAAAGGAGAGGGCAGCTCTTCGCACCATAAAGGAGACCATGATGAAAAAACTAAAGCAGCAGATGGCAGAATATCCCAAGAGAGTAGAGACAGTGACTATGTATTACGTATCTCTTCCAATGGAGGAGGCTCACCATGGCCATCCAACAGGCAAAGGGGTTGCAGGGTTTGCACAAAGAATGAATGACAAAGTGGCAGCAAAACTAGTACAGATTGTTGCTGAAGGTGTAACTGAGATCAAACAGGTACGTAGTCTATCTACATGTACACACACATTAACACACAAAACTATTAGTCAACATTTTATTCCATGCAATAATACCCACAAGGTCCGCAGTCTGCTTCGTCACTATGTGATGAATGACCTCTGCAAGGATAATGTACCAAACCCAAATGATCGAGCTTATTTCCCCCTTGACACTGACCTCAGAAACCACATCTTCATGGCCAAGCAAGCACTTCAGCTGTCTTGCCTGGACCAGGAGAATGCTCGCCTCAAAATTGAGAAATGGAAGGACTCAGATCCTGAGAGCCAGCACTTCTTTCGTCCATTCTTAGAAGAGATAGTGAAGAGTAATCCGATGATCGACAAGGCTCCCATAACTTCAGTGGATGAAGCAAATGGCAAATTCAGAGGAAATGATGGAGTGGATGACACAAGTGCAATTGTGGACAACAACAGGTACAAACAAACACTTCTGTGGGTACACCAGACAGAGTGGCAGAAAAATCTGATTGTCCGATACAGCAATACTATCAGCCTCATTGATGCCACATATAAAACCACCAAATATGAATTGGCCCTTTTTTTCATTTGTGTTCAAACAAATGTTGGTTACTCTGTAGTTGCTGAGTTTATAATACAAAGTGAGACGACAGAGAACATCAGGGAGGCAATAGAAATGTTAAGGGACTGGAATCCTGAGTGGAATCCACAATACTTCATGTCAGATTATTCAGAAGCTGAGTTATCAGCGATTGAAGCTGTGTTCCCAAACGCAAAGACGAATTTGTGTGACTTTCACAGGGAGCAGGCATGGATTAGATGGTGTCGAGACCATACCCATGGACTCACGCAGACAGAAGCAGACAGTCTACTGGAACTGCTTCATGCTTGTGCATGGGCTCCACCTGCTGATGGGCCAGACCCAGCCCAGTATTTCAAGGAGGCAATCTCACGACTCAAGCTCTCTCAAGTGTGGAATAACCATTCTGCCATTAGGCAGTGGCTCTCTTCAAAGTGGTTACCAATTCCTGAGGTAATAGTATAATGTGTATACACCTTGACTTATAGAACCATGGTCACAGTATTAATTTTTGGAATAGGGTTGGTTTTTTAAGTAAATATGTCCATACACCTGTATATACACAAATATATAATACCTATACATTCTACACTATTAGCGTTGGAGTAGAGCTTTCTGTGACGATGAGTATCATGCAGCTATAGACACAAGCAATGGAGTAGAAGCACAGAACAAGCTACTCAAGTACAACTTTCTTCCACGAGGGAAGCAAAAGATCAATCTTTCCAATATTGTTACCATAGTAGTTGAACAATTCCTTCCAAGTTGCAAGCACAAGTATCTTTTTCAGAACTACAAACAGTCCTCACAATATCGCTCATACAAAACATTTGTCCCAAGGTACCTCCATAACCGACCACATCATGTTATCCTCCACTACCTTGACAGAAAGTTGAAGAGTGTCAAATACACTACACACTCTGTACATGATGTTGACCTAGACCAGGGGATCTTTGAGGTGAAGAAAGTAGAAGAAGAGAGGCATATCATTAACTTTGGCATTGTATCACAAGAGAAGATGCCTTCTTGCACATGCAAAGACTGGCTACGACATCACATCCCCTGCAAACATTTCTTTGCTGTCTTTGCACACAGACCAGACTGGCCATGGGAGCGGCTACCCAGCACCTATCAGAACAGTGCTTATGTGTCAATGGACACACTAGCCCTAAAGAAGCATTTCAACAGCCAAGCCAGTGACGACTCACCTCTGGATCCCAATGAGTACAATAATGATCTGCCTACTGAAGACTTTTCTGAAGAGTCTAGTAGTGACCTCCCAACCAGAGTAAGTGAAGTGAGTATAATATTATACATTTTACCATCCATTAACACTCCATACAGGAATTAAGATGTACCCTCAAGACTGCAGCAGAGAGAGCAAGGATAACACTGAAAGAACTGGAGAGCCTTACATATACCTGTGGCAGTATATCAGACCTGTTGCTGCTTGGCCAACAACTTCGAAATCTGAGAACTGAGTTTCAGTCCAAGCTGCCCCATGATGAAGGTATCATCATCAGACCAGCGGTGATTGCCACAGCATTGAAGACAAAGAGAAAGTATGCACATTTTAGGACAAGACAGAGACACTACAGTGTTCTTACAGAAGGAGCAAGGAAGGGCAGAAGACGGATGGACTCACGGTTCCGCAACAGAGTGGGAGCTCGGGCTGATCGTCTACGGAAGGTGTGCACAATCTAAAGTACTTCATTTAACTATAGTTTTATTCATCTTGAACGATAGGAAGCTTCCCAGTTATCACAGGCAAACAAAACAGTTGCAGGCTCTTCCTTCCAGTGGTACAGAACACTCTGTAACTATACTCATGCTGTATTTAAAATTATTTTTGCCACAGTGTGTCAGAACATGAGCAGAGAGAGTGTATTGATGTGCCACCAAAGGGTACAAACCTTCCTGTAATATCATATATTCTAATAGATCTCTTCATTACCAGTTGGTAGGAAGCGGTCAAGATGTGGCAAATGTGACGGGTGTCTGCAAGATGATGATTATGGAGAGTGCTTGTTCTGCAAAGACAAGCCAAAGTTTGGAGGAAAGGGGAAGAAAAAGAAGTGCTGCATTAGAAAAAAATGTGAATTTCAAACCAATTCCTTTACACAGCATGTGTATTATAGGGGTGCTAAGTTGGCACCCAAAATGGATGATCAGCTGTGACCCCAACATCCAAAAATGTGGGGCTAGAATTTGATTATCACTAGCTCAAAAATACTGGTTTGATCAGGTGAATCTTAATTCCTGTATGGAAATTGCATTGACTGAGTATACAATGGATAACTTTTCTCATCATTATTAAGCATTTTAGTAGCTATTTATTAACTGTTGTTTACAGTTCCAAAATTGATCTTGGTACCACAATGTGGTCCCCATCAAGGATTAAAAAAGCACCCCTGTTATTACTAATACCTTGTTGGGGTCAGTTTTGTTTACATTATTACAGGTGTTAGTCTGACAAACAAAAGAGGACCAAGGCAGCAGATCAGCTCACCAGCACAATGTGAACCTTCACAACAGCAAATCTCGGCTACGGCTTTTGCACAGGTTTGTAAGAGAAATGCTGGCAACATCCTACTACTTATAGTGATTGTCCTTTGCATGTGTCTGTGTTCTGTTAGTTAAAGCTAGTTTTACCTCATTCCAGGGTATTCAGAATCCAACTACTACCTGGGGTAGAACTGAAGGACATGATTGAGACCAATGAGTGGCCAACTAACCTCCACCTATAGCTACAACTGAACAGCTTATGTAACTGTTATACTTGTAATTTGGTTGCATAAAGGTTAAAAGAATAATTCTTATTACATTGTGGTTTGAAGAGCTGCCTTCCCTTTGGTATAGCTTGGTACTCTGTCTGTGTTGCACATTTCTTGATGATATGTGCATTGATATTTTTCCTCTACAATATTAAATGGCATATCCAATTGTATCCCATGTAGCTCATGTACATTGTATGTTTAGTGAATTGATGCTATAATAATAATATATATATATACTTTGTTACCCCTTGGACTGGTGTTTTCTTTATCTTCAGCAGTTACAGTGGGCCTGTTATCTTTGACAAGGAGTGCCATAACTAGTGACTGTGGCCCTGCTTTGAAGTGCCAGCACACTATATATCAGCATGCATAGAGACCTTTAGAGCACATGCCAAAACCAAACTTTCTCTTGTGCCCTACTACTGTGTCAATATTCAAGGGTAGATAAAGTGGTACAACTAACTAGCTAACTACATAGCTAAGGCAGAGTAAGAGAACTATACACCTGTTGTGATCCCTTACCTTTCATGGTAGCTGACAAGTCAGCTACTGAAGACAAGTATCATTATACTAGCACTATACTTACTGTGCTAGATGCATTCTTGGCTAAACTAAATATAATATTAATCTCATGCATTCAATTTCATCACTATGCCTTGATACATTCACTTTAGCCAGTGGTGCATTGTGCATCTATTTTTCTTAATACATTCCTTGCTGTCTTATCCACTCTGCCATTCTGAACCAATACACTATCTCTCACACTCTGCCTTATATAATAACGTTAGGTTCTTTCTTTCCTTCTACTACGCAATAAAATAATAATAATGCGATTACGTCATCCGGTCCAAACAGGGTGAACTTAGTCAATCCCTTGCCAAAACATAGGCCGGAGAAAATACCCTAGGGGCGGAGGCCATACCCTAGGATATTAACTCCGGGGGGAGGCCATACCCTAGGGCAATTCCTCCGGCGGAGCTCCCACCTGGGGGGAGGCCATACCCTGTGACACCGGCTATTAGTCACAAAACTGGTCTCAATTAGTCAAAAACTAACTAAAAGTTGTCATACTAAAGCTTACATTGACCATAACATTAATCACTAAGGTTGACCAAATCTTTGTAATACTCCTTGTGACAAGACTTGCTACTGGTTTCACTAACAGTTACATTATTAAAAAAATAATATCATCTTTGAATCATAGATGTTTTGGAGCATGGGGGCACACCCTGAATGGGAATGAGGTTAGGGGTGGGCAAGGACTCCGTGCTATAGAATACCATTGGGTAGGAGACTATCTAGCATGGTTTGTTACAGGAAAACACTGTAGGCTTTCCAAAATAGCTTAGCTTACCTAAATTAACAATTTTAGCAATACAGATGTACCTAGTTCACCAGTGTGTGTATGAAGAAGCTCGTGATGACATTCTTGATTCTGATCATAGGTATGACTCTATGTGACGAAGAGATGAAAAGGCTATGCTCTGCAGTCTCTGTAATTGTAAAGAAGCTATACCAAAGAAGAATGTAAAGTTAAGAATATTCAATGGAATAACACATTTCAGAAATTGCTTTACTTTAGATGCTGAAAGGTTATATAACTAAATTTGGCATATAGGCTAGCATGTTCCTTATTGATCTGCATGTTTAACCATGGGTGGGTGGAGGGGGCATTTCTCCCATGCTTCCTATGCCTATGTGAATTCACGCAGTCTTCTCAAAAGTATTATAACATAATAATGTTTATTAATATAGCTAATCTTCACTAGCTACTGAAGTTAGTTTTGATTTGAATTTTTTTGAGTCTAGAAACTTTTGGGGTAGGTGCAAATTCCTTTATCTCCTCATGTAATCCATACCTACATAATGATAATTGAGAGAGCTTATAAAATAAAAGAGGAAAGGAAGGAAGGTGGGGAGGAGGGGGGGAGGTGCCCCCACACTCTACCTATAGAGTCTACAGGCCAGCTAGATACACATCTGGTTCCACGCCCCTCTAAACACACCCAGGGTCTTCACACACCCCTTCTAGCGGGCCACAAGGGGGTTCCCCCTCCTCCTTCTGAGAGGTCTACAGGGTCTAGACACACCTCCAAATCTCTCTCTCACACACACACCCCCTTAACTCCCTAGGTCAAGTGGGGGTTCAGCTGGACACACCTCAACTCCCACACCCCTCTGGAGGGTCTCCACACACCCTTCTAGCGGGCCACAAGGGGGTTCCCCCTCCTCCTTCTGAGAGGTCTACAGGGTCTAGACACACCTCCAAATCTCTCTCACACACACACACACACCCTTAACTCCCTAGGTCAAGTGGGGGTTCAGCTGGACACACCTCCACTCCCACACCCGGCCCTCTGGACACATTCAGGGTCTCCACACACACACACACACACACACCCTTCTAGCGGGCCACAAGGGGGTTCCCCCTCCTCCTTCTGAGAGGTCTACAGGATCTAGACACACCTCCAAATCTCTCACACACACTCTCTAGGTCAAGTGGGGGTTCAGCTGGACACACCTCCACTCCCACACCCGGCCCTCTGGACACATTCAGGGTCTCCACACACACACACACACCCTTCTAGCGGGCCACAAGGGGGTTCCCCCCCTCCTCCTTCTGAGAGGTCTACAGGATCTAGACACACCTCCAAATCTCTCACACACACACCCCTTAACTCCCTAGGTCAAGTGGGGGTTCAGCTGGACACACCTCCACTCCCACACCCCTCTGGACACACCCCAAGTCTACACACACCAATGTCGAGGTCAAGGGAGTCTCAGGAGGGGTGTTCCCCCACAACACTCTTTCCTAGCTTCTACAGGAAAGATAGTGATTCTGTGGGCTGGACACACACCCTAGGCTCACACTTCTCAGCTCAGATATTAGGTTAGCTTAGCTACGGAACTTACAGCTGCTATCAATGTCACTGTCCACTCCTTCGCTTAAAAGCCTGGAGCCCCAGAATTCCAATCCATATTGCTAGGTCCTCGATACTAACCCTTTCGCTACACTAATTTTGGATTTTTTTTGGATTTGGCATTGGTCGTCACTAGGTGCCGGCGCCCCAGGCAGCAAAAGGTCGCGCAGGTTAGCGTGACGTCATGCTGGCGGCTAGCAGATCAAGGCAGAAAGAATGAGCTCCTTGGAGACTCTTGCTGGCCTGCTTATGGCCTCTCTCACACCGACGATCCTCTACGGCACTGCCCCATGCACTATGCCACTCTCCTTTTCTTTTCATTTTTTTTTTTTTTTTTTTTTTTAAAGTCCATATAAAGCGAACATCAAAGGAAGATCAAAGGCAGCTCCTCCCTGTGGTCAAACATCTGAGAACTGACGGACCACAACCCATTGTTCTGACTTCCGATGCCGACAGTCAAAGGTTGGCAGCAGGAGGACGTCCTGGTGCCGACGGGGTCCGAGTAACGGACGGTTGAAAAGTGTGTAAAATTACACTCTTTTGGGAGCGAAAGGGTTAAGAAGCTGCTAAACTGACGTTCACTTGCTCTTTCTTTTTTTTTTTTGAGTTAACTGCTAAGCTGGAAGACTGCAACTATGGCCGAAACTTCCAACTGCTTGGAGTTATTGTTAGAGATAGGTGGATCCAGGAGAGAAGTGAGTGTACCCAACAACAACATCTTACAAACGATTGAGGAGGTGTTGAAGAAATATAATCCTAAGGCCACCATCAATTTCAATGTTGATCATCCAAATACCGATGCTGATAAATATAGCTTATAGAGATGGTCCCTGAAGTGGAACGATTATATTGATGTCAGACAGGAATGTGAAATTAAGCATGGTGACAAGATTAAACTGACTTCACACTATAAGCCACCTGTAAGTATGCAAGGTTGAGGATGTAGTAAGGTATAAACTGCTAGCTTTACCATGGGGTAACTTTAGATACTACTGTCAACTCTGACTTAGTTGTCATATTATAATGCCTACTTAGAGAGAGGTACTGTAGTGAGAAGGGTACCAGTAGCTATTGCTATGTGAGACTTCAAAGACTGAAGCTATTTTGCAATTGCAATCGAGATTTACGAAGTTATCCCATTTCCAAAGTTATCTCAACATACCTTACTTGCAGGAAGCTTCATATAATACTGTACTCTCTTCCTAGCCCTAGCCCTAAGTTAGGAGTTCAATATAATATTATGTGGGAGAGTTTATACTGTAGGATACCTTAATGGCATTTAGGTAGTGCCTCTTAGTGTAAGTCCCTGTGTACCTGATCAAAAATAGCTGAACCTATCTATACTGTATGCTGGTATTGTTATGTTAGGCCATAATGTTTATTATTGAGTCGCTGGATATTATTATCAAAAGGGTGCGATAAACCACACCCAGTCCTTATTAGAAAGCCACACTCATTGCTATGGTCTTCAGTAACAAATGATGTGTCCTTGATATGAACTATGCATGCAAAATTGTGACCTGTATAGGAAAATTGGGCAGAACGTGGGGGTATCAAAAAAAAATTTTTATCTTACCTGCGGGCTCTTAGAGCCTGAAGATAGCATACTCCAAGTTTCAAGGCTGCTACTAGTACAGTTGTCGAGCTACAGCTCCGAACCCTGCCCATAACGAGTTAATTATTGTTCATTAAAAACTTAGAAAATTGACGTCAAAGTCATTGCTAGGGCGGGTCTGCAGCTTCTCTGTTTATTGTATAATTTTGTAAACATACTATTGCACCTGGCTATCAGCGGCAGCTCCCGAGACGCCTACTATCCAGTCTCGCCCTTCTCTCTGCCCATAGTTGAAGGAGGTAGCAAACTTCTCTGCTTCTGACCTCGCTCAAGCGACAAGAAAGGAAAAGAGACTACAAGTTCGGTGAAGATCTTCAGCTGGCGTTTACCGCCACTAGTACGTGGGCTAAAAGCATGCATAGCAACTGTCTGGACTAAGCCTGCAGCCAGAATGACCTCTCTAACTTCTGAGGCTTATAGTTCTTCTTCTACTGAGCGCCTGGGCTTCAAACTTTGCCAGAGGTTAGATAAAAGACTATAGTTAAGTTTTATGCAAAAAAAATTTTTCGATAAAAATGAACATTGATGACAAAAATGCTACGTAGCTAAAATTCGTGTACTTACATATAGCTCTGTTGTCAGTTGATTCTAATAATACTGTTACAAGATTAACTGATGTTGTTTATTTATTTGCTTGTTTTATGAACTATATAGCTCAATATTTGTCTAGATTTAATGCCTGTAGCTAGATTAGTTGCAAAAAGTACAGCAAGACAAGAGACTTGTTAAATAAGACATGGATTGTTATAGTTGATACAATCCCTTGAGATTTTTGCAGCTTCTTTTCTGAATTTTATGAACATTGAATAGTTACATGTTCATAAATCTAATAAAATTAGCTTTATTGATCACACCCCTTCAATTAACCACACACACCCCTTCAATTAACCACACCCATACCCTGGACTGACCACTCCAAATATCCTGGCTGCAGTCCAGTTTACCCAATATTATGTTTGATTTGATAGTACCTATTAAGTTTTATTATACAAACTTGGTCCCATCACCAGACTTATCATAATTATATAGAGAAATAGACGACCTTTCTTGTCCAATATTCATGGTCTCTGCCACCTTTTGACAAGCTTACTTTTTAGTTTGGTCCAAAGATTTTGGACTATGCTATAGATAAGACCAAGATGGCTTAACAGACGACAAAGAATGAAAAAGAGCAAATATAATTATTATTGGACTTGGGGGGAGGGCGTAGGCTTTTACTTTAGGTGGTCCAAATACTAGATAGTGAAATAGTCAAACCAGACAGGCTACATGATGATGGAGCTCCAGGTTATTTATTTCAGGGAGTTGGATTAGAGGTTTTCCTCATTTCATGGAGGATTATAACGCACCCATTAGGCATGCCAGTAGTATAATATAACTATACAGAGACCACATTCATTGGGGGTATTGCAGAGGGTCTTAGAGTACACCTTGCAGAGACTCCTTGGGTTCGTTCTGAGTTCAATAATCCAATATCCCCCCCTTCCCCCTATCTACACCTCTAGCAAAATTTCTCTAACTATTAGTATTTTTGTATTCAAAACATTAAGATAATATTTCTAAGGTGTTTATGAGACAGTCTACTGCTTAATAGTTACTGGCTAATGACTGGACACACAAAAGTTACGTACTAAAGACATCTTTTGATGGCAGTTTCTTGTGCTTTTTCCTGCTATTATATAGTCATACTATTAATGAAAATAAGCATGAACGAAGTATAGCAAGCTTGTTGAGAGCTGTGTTGGTTGTAACACTGTTGAATTGAGCTTCACAGATCCCAGGAGTGGCAACACCACATCTCTTCCAGAGCTCATAGGCTAAAATGGGATTCTGAGAATCAGATAGTTCTGCTACAGAGATGTTGTTGATGCAGCGTCTTCTTCTTCAGCTTCACGATTCCTTGATGGATCTTCTTGTTCTTCTTGCTCTCTCTTTCAAAGTAATCATAAAGGTTGCAAACAACAGCCTTTGTGTCTGACCTTACACGCTTTCCTTTGCAAGCCATGTTTCTTACCAAAAACAGCTAGCAAACTGCGTGGGGGATGCGCGGGAACTTTTATTTGTGCGGAACACGTGATATACACGTACGTCATAACCAAAAACATGCAATTAAGAGCATCCCCGCTTGCATTCGATCCATTGTTTTGTACGTGCAGCACTTCCAGGTGCAAGGTGAACGTGAACAGACTATAATAGTATTTTCTGTAGTGTGTGGACTGTTTGACACATCTTATGTTTCAGTTTGGACAAAGTTCACTATCTATTTCCCTGCTATAGTGACTGACAAACAGCTAAATGGATTTCTAGGCACAACATTTACACAAAATACTTCCATTTAATAGATATGTTGTCACATATCACGGGACTTGCCATACATCCTCCCAAAATAGCTTGAACTATTGGCCATGTTTTTTCTCTATAAGGAGAGTACATTTGGAGGTGTGTCCACACTGGCCCGTAGCAACTGGTGGTACGGCTGGTACGGCCATGGCAGTACCACTTTTCAGAGAACTAATACTAAAACTAAAACTCACACTTAGAACTTCACTCTCCTGGCTGCAGAGTACCGTAATCACTGTAATTAAAGTGCCACCATAATTTAAGCGCCACCCAGACATGGTATTATTTTTCTAGCTCTATACTATGGCGCCACCTCCTTCCTCAATTAGTTTTTCCTGGCGCTTAATTAATTAGAGCCCAGATGGGTTTTTTGTTGTTGTTTTTTTTGCTGTTAAAGAGATGTCCCAGAAGTTGATCAAAAACTTTTTCACCCCCCCTGAAGTCCACACAGCCTTGTAAACATGAACCCCCCTCACAACACTCTGGATACAGGATACAAACATGAAAGTAGGTGTAGCCATCACCAGATACAGCCATGTTGCAACAGTCCATCTTAGCTCTAATTATTTAAGCGCCACTCTAATTTAGGCGCCACCCCCAATTGAAGTGTATTTTTTTGGTCACAATGTAAGCGCCAACCTCAGCTGCAATTATTTTTTTTGTGGCGCTCTAATTACAGTGATTACGGTAAAACTTACACTAGCTGTTCTAAATAACGCACACTCATTAACCACACCCCCTTACTAACAGCTGATTGTGGTATTGGTTTGTGGACTTCACCAGTTAACCAACTGCAAGGAAAGCTAAAGACTTTCGTAGGTCAGGAGGCCATTATGGCTACTAATTTTACTGGATGTACCAGATAATCCTTACCAACCAGTAAATATTTCTTTCCCTTCTCGTACATTTGGAGTTAGTAAGCTAGTAAATAGGGCATTTCAGCAATCATGGTTCAAGAAATTTACTTGGCTTCACTATGATGTTACTTCTGATAGTGCTTTCTGTTTCGCTTGTTGTAAGGCTTTTAAGCAAGGTAAACTACGCTGCACAGGATTAACTGAGCATTCTTTCCTAATCAATGGCTTTGTAAATTGGAAGGATGCAACCCGAGCTTTTACTAAGCATGAAGCCTCAAATTTTCACAAACAAGCTGTTGATTCTCTTGTGGTTAAAAGCACTGTGGGTGAGTTACTTTCTTCTCAGCATGCAAAGGAGAAGAAAGACCATCGTGATTACTTAGTACAAGATTTGTCAGCTATCCGTTATCTTGCTCGTCAAGGCCTTCCTTTGCGAGGTGATAAAGAAGAAATAGATTCCAACTTACACCAGCTGTTCCGTTTGCTTGCAGTAGCCAACCCTACAATATCTTCTATGCTAGAGACCAAAAGATCTAAATTTACATCACCTGAAATCCAAAATGAATTAATTTGCATAGCTAATGGCACAACAAACGCGTAACTGTACAGAAACTTCAGTCTAGGTACTTTGCCATTATGATTGATGAAGCAACTGATGTTTCTAATTCAGAGCAGGTGGTGATTGTATTACGTTGGGTTGATGATAGCCTTTCGGTACATGAGGATTTTATAGGGCTTTATAAAACAGATTCTACTACTGCAGCTACACTAGTGGCACTTATTAAAGATGTTCTTTTACGCTGTAATATTAGCATTAATATGTGTTGTGGCCAGTGCTATGCAGTGGAATCACCTGAGATCTCAGCATTTCATATGTGGTCAAGGTGCTGTCTGAATTGTCTTGTGCTCAGAGGGTGGCTTTTTCTCAAGTGTTTATAGTCATGAATCTTTTGTTAGTACTTCCTGCTACAAATGCAACCTCAGAACGGTCTTTTTCTGCCCTCAGAAGAGTGAAAACATACTTGAGGTCAACTATGACTCAGTTGAGGTTGAACAATCTTCTGATTCTGCATACCTACAAGGATGAGACAGATTCACTGGATTTGAAAGCAGTAGTAAACGAATTTGTTAGTGTAAAAGAGTCAAGATCACACTTTTTTGGAACATTCTAGCAAACTATTGTTTTACCTTAATATTTTTATTATGCTCTGATGGTTAATTAAAAGTGGGTGTGGTTAATTAATAGTGGGGTGTGGTCAGTTGAAATGGGGGTGTGGTCAGGCCGTACCACCTTAAAAGTGCTTGCTACAGCTCTGCAGTGGCACATAAGTTGGGTGTGGTTCCACCATCTTGGGAAGCAATGTGGTTGGATTTCCATAGACTATAGCTACAAGTTTATGAACTAGGGAATTAACATTAAGGAGTTTTTAGTGGTAGGCTTATAAACTGGTTGGATGACCTGTTGATGGGTGGTAAGGCATTAACACATTCCTTATCAAAATAAATATAGAAAATTGGGTCAGAACTACCAAATTGTTCAATAAAATGAAAAATAAAGCACATTTTATATCATCTGAAAGGTCATGATCTCATACCTAAACTATCCCAGCTACACCGAGAATATCCCGCAAAAACCACTACTTTCCCGGTACAACTGTACATTTCCTACCTTACTTTCTTCTCACAGAGCCGGTTGAGGCATTTTAGTTTTGGGGGGGCTAAGGGTGAGGTCATAGGGATTGCCCAAATATGCTAGCATAATTTTGAGAATAATAGGCATTCCCTAGAATAATGCCAGAATAATAGGTAAATTTCAGGAGGAAGTGGGTGAAGATACCAGCTTCCATTCTGGTCTAAATCTATTCTATTGATACAACCTTCTTCTGCAGCTGCAGAACATGTTTTTTCACTCCTTGCTAACTCATTTAAAGAACAACAGTGTAGATCTCAATTGTAACTCTAGAAAAATTTATGTTCACATGATAGCTAATTTCTTTCTAATTATAGCATACATAAGATAGATAGATAAAGAATAATAGTCAAAATTTTAAGAATATTAGGTGGAAACTGTGAGAATAATAGGCAAACTTTGTGGCATAGGAGAATAGAATAATAGGCAGCATAATTGGGCAACCCTAGTGAGGTCAAGGTGTAGTGGCTGCTAAGTAAGCTAACAACATCAAGCCAGACAGACAGTACAGGAGCTACAAATTTTTAATAAGGTGGTGTTACATTGCTAATTGTTTTTACAGAGCCTTGCACATTCTGACAAGGGGGGCTCTAGCCCCCACCCTCAGCTGCCACTGTCTCAGATCTGTCTTCTTTCATCTCTATAATAGCTGAATTTAGGGGGTGGTTATGGTACCTATAATATAATTTTTTTATTAGCAGCAGTCTTTATAATACTACTGACTTAATATTCTCTTTATCCATCTTCAATAGCTCTTTTATTTTGTGATCAAGCAAAACTGATTCAGTACAAGAAAAAATAAGAGTTTAATCAAGCAAATCAAAATTGATGGGTTGGTAGGTATGTGATCCGATCTACATACTGCTTGTATAATTGTTGCCATAGCAACCATCATACTTTTAACCACAATTACTGATTCAAAAACTTCACATGCTGTAGGGTACTCATGACTCCCCCCCACCCCACCATGATTAAGGAATGAGATAATGTAAGCAGCCTTAGTTCTAGTGGAGACACTGAGACACTAGTCTGGCTACTGACTAGCCAGGTAGTATGACTAATAGCCACATCTATAGATAACCACACTGCTAATAGCACCTAGCCTTGAAGTATGTACCACATCTTTCAGTAACTCCTATTGGCTGTTGTCTGAGGTGTTTTTGACACTAGCTTAAATTCCCACCTGCATACATCACACATACATGATGGCTAAAAAATGTAGATAGTACATTCTTGTGATGACTTTCTTCTGTCATCAAGTACTTAAGTAAAGCCTTCAAAATCTTGCTCTGGCTACTTAGCTAGGTGTCTGTACATTTCCATGAAGTATGTTCTACAAACAGTGTAGTTCTATAGTTGTTAATTTGTGGCCATTACTAAATTCTAATAGTGGGGATCTTATTACTAGATAATGGTTCCCACAAGTATCCAATAAAAGCTTGTCATATCTATACTGACCATAAAGCATTGAACCTAACAACTTATCATAGGTGTAGGAATGAGATTTTGATTGGGGGGCACTCGTATGGAAAGGAATGGCTAAGTGTGTGTGTCGGCGAAAATTTTGAGTGACCACACTCACTAGCCACACATTTTTAATACAATTTAATAAAAACTGAAAATGCTTATTTTCACCTATAAACTTCTCAGCAATACATACCTAGCTCTATAGCTAATACTGAGCAGCTGCTACATGCATCAAGAGAGACACCATAGGCCACAAATGTTGATACTAGGTATAGGGAGTCAATAAGGACTTAAGTAAACTGCCTGGTAGCTATTATTCATCAGCTAACTTTAAGTGGTTGCCTGCATGAATATAGGACCTTGATTCCTTCAAGCAACCTGCAATCTATTTTGTCAGATTGGGGGGGGGGGGGGGGGGGGGGGAGGGCACTGGAATAATACTTGTACTAGTGACCCAAAATATTGGGGGGGCCCCCAGTGACCCCCCCCCCCCCCCCAGTTCCTAGTTGTATAGTAACCCTCTGACTTTAGCCAGCCAGCTCCCAGGTGGTTTGCCTATGCTACCTTTAACCTTATCCTGCTCTTGACTTTTCTCTCTTTGTGCTCCTTGTCTCTATCCTCCTTGCCTCTTACATGCAGCTCACTGCACAAATGCAGAGACAATTGTTTGCCTGAAAAAATTGATCTCTGATCCTAAAATGAAAGAATGCAGACAGTTTGTTACTTTAAACTGTCGGGTCTAGACCGATCAACATGCACCTGTTTAGTTCTTTTTAGATGGTCTCTGCACTGTGCAGGGACCAAGTAAAAATTTGCTTGCTACAGGTTTGTAAGCTAGAGGTGAGCAGAAGTTGATTCATTTCTAGTAGAGTCGACCTGAGTAAGAGAACTACCAGAATCTAAGATGGAAAAAGACTAACAGAAGTTGAAGGTGGCTCAATAAAAAGAAAGATCTACTTGTGGGTGTGGTTTTGTTATTTATGTTTATACTTTGTGAATTACCAATAAATTGTACAGACTTTCATGTTGAGTGAATCAGTCTTTTACATGTAAATAATTGAAGTGCTCCTTTGTCTCAGTTGTAGATAGCTAGATTAGGTTTTCATTCATTATAATGTGTAAGAAAAAACCATTTTGCAAATTTGGAAGATTGAAAGATAGTGGCTGATGAGGTTTAGTTGAGGGGGAAAGCACACTCTCAAAACTAGCAACAGAAGCCATCCAACTTGTACAGTTAGTCTACCACATGGACTAAAGAGTTTGCATGTGAAGCCATGCCCACTTGGCTCAACCCTACCCTTTGTTATAGCCATGGTTAAGGCCTATAGTTCTGAATGGGCATGAGACACCTCCTACTCAGCATATTTAAAATGAAAATTCTCAGCTGAGCCTGACAACAAAGAGCTAGCTATAAAAAATAACTGTAGGAGATCCTCTAGGTATTTATAGAACTTTTGATAGAATGGTCCAGTCCTGCCAGGTACATTTATGTTGTTTGCACATGTGTATATAGTAGCTAGCTACCTTGGAGATTCATTTAGTTCTCTGTTTTGTTTTAATTACTCATTTTACTGCTCTTGCTTGTCGGGTGGTTAAGTCCTTCACATCATGATCACACATAATTATGCTACTCTGCCAGTGGCTAGAGTTTACAAATATGCCAGAGGCACCCAGGCCCTGTGTATTATACTATATTTCTATCACCTAGTCAGTTGAAAGATTAGTAAACAGGGAGAGGGTCAGCCATAAACTGGCATCCAGTCTTATTAGCTGCACTGTTGACTGTTGGATGGTCACTAATGTAAGCTTACATTGCCATGACTAGATATGTGAGCTGGTGTTCTAATGCAGTCTTGTTGTGCTATGAATCTAATGTGGAATCTGATTTATTGTGCTCTTGATTTTTGTAGTATAACTTGCCCCCAATTGACAGTAAAAAATATTGTTCTACAGTTCTTTGACTCACAATTGCAACATAATATGATAGCTAAACACAGTACTAACAAACACAGGAATCACTTAAGACAGTATACAGCTATGTGTTAAAACAATACAGTCTTTAAAGTTTTGCAATTATGACAGTGTTCTAAATGTAAGCAGCCATGAGAATAGGCAGTAGAATTAAAGCAAGCTTGTTGAGAGCTGTGTTGGTTGTAGCACTGTTGAATTGAGCTTCACAGATCCCAGGAGTGGTAACACCACATCTCCTCCAGAACTCATATGTAAAAATGGGATGATGAGAACCAAATAGTTCTGCAGAGCCATTGAAGATGTTGTTGTTGCAGCATCCTGCTGATGACCTGATACTCTGTAGACCAGCTCTGCATTCTGCACTGCAGCTAGTACTAGCAATAGTAGTAGTACAAACTGAATTTACATTTCCAAATATTGAGGTGGCATTAACTGCATAGCATAGAACACCAGCTTCATTCACTCCACACTGCTCACGGATCACTTGAGAGTAGATTTCACAATCATTTTCATTTGCCAGTGCTTCCAGTACAGGTTCTATGTAGCGAGTAGAACATAATTTGCTGCCTCTACGGTCAGAAAGAGTACAGCTGGGATCTATTAATATAGATCTTTGTATCAAAGTACTCGTGCAGTCATTTGGTACTGGCTCAACTCCACAGGATGTCCATAGTGAATAATTAAAAGCAGTGGGGGTATAGTATTGATCGGAGGTATCATTAAGAATCACATTTATGCAGCAACCAAGTTCGTTTCGAATATTCATCAAGAGATTTCTGCATTGTGGAGTGCAATTACTTCCTCTACAAGCAGCTAAAATGGCAGGTATTTTCTCACCAGTGGCTATACCACAGTAAACTCCCATTGGGTTCTGTTGACATCCATTAAACAAATTTTGAGCAGCTTGAGATTGTCCACACCGAAGTGCTAAATCAGCAAGCTCTTGATACAGACCATTGGTACACTCCTGAGCCCAGATAGTGCCTTGACATCTCCTATATTGCTCAGTGTCAACTTGTCATTTGTGTATCTTGTGGTACTCCACTTGCCCTTTAGACTTGATGGCTGCACCCACAAATGGAGAGTAGATGGAGTTGCCATATCCAGCAACATTGTGTATCTGATAGATAACAACACAACTCATCAGCAGAAAGTGGTAAATCAGCTTCATTATTCCTACAGAAATCTTTCCTGGATGCTACAACAGGTTTTGTTATAGAATCTGCTATTGAACTAGTTTTTATTAATTGAGTAAGCAGTTTTCGTTATTATGACACAAGATGTGTTATTGTTTACATTTTAATTATTACTAACAGGCCTATTTTGTAGATCTACAGTACAGCAGTTCCTGTTGAACAAATCACAGGCTATGCTGTTGAATTATAGCTAATCATGTTAGCTCCAGGTGTGTTGAAGAGGGACAGTTATTATAATGCCAGATCTCTCTTTAGTTGCCTATCCAGTTGCCTATCCAGTTGCCTCTCCAGATCTTCAGGTAGTTGAAAGAAAGGGTCTAAACTTAAAGGTCAAAAAGTGACAGTGTTGGGTCAGGACCTCTCCCTCTTAAATTTAAGCCCCAGCACAGTGGTAATAATAGCACATTTTGAGTCAGGTACCTTGGTAGTCTCTAGGGGGAGTGGTAATCATTAATTTTATATTAACTACATTTAAGTGTGATTTTACAGTTTCCAAGGTAGAGAGGTATGAAAGAAGAATAATAACAGCTGCTTGCATCTGGCCAAGATTTATATGCTGTTCAGAGGTGAAAAGATCTTCTATAACAATAATGAATAGTTATAATATTATAATCTTTCTATATTGTATGTTTGTGTTCCATTCTACAAGCATTTAAGTAAACCATAACACTTTATTTTCTGAGGTGCTTAATTATCAAGGTTTTGGTAAAGTTCAGGAAAATATAATTTCACACTTGAAATAATTTCGAACTCTGTTATGCAAAACTTGAATTTTGAAAATTATTCCATGAATTTTTTGACTGCAGCTAACCTTGGACAGAGCATCTCTCACTATGTATTTCCCTGCTATAGTGACTGACAAACAGCTAAATGGATTTCTAGGCACAATAACACATTTATAAAGATCTGTTGTCACATATCACAGAAAGTAGTGGGATTTGCCATACACCCCCCAAAAATAGCTTGAACTTAACCATACTTTTGTCCCTTTCAGACTATTGGCCATGTTTGTTCTTGTAGTATACTGGCTCACTACTACACACTAACTAACCCCTGGTCGAATTGATAAGAATATATTTTAGAAATCTGATATACTGTCTTATAGCAAATGACTGAAACACTGAACAACTGAACACTAACTCTGTAAGTCTGTATTATTGTGCACAAAAGATAGATTAAATACTACACACAAAACCACGTTACAAACCAAATGCATGCAATCACAAAACTAATCAGTCTGCTACTTACTAACCACATACAATATTGAGTATTCAATTCAGTTGATATACTATAAGGAGAGTACATTTGGAGGTGTGTCCACATAAGTTGGGTGTGGTTCCACCATCTTGGGAAGCAATATGAGTGTTAACACTATAGCCACAAGTTTATGAACTAGGGAATTGACATTAACGAGGTTCATACTGGTTAGATGACCTGTTAATGGGTGGTAAGGCATTAAGGTGATAAGGCATTAAGGTGATCCTAAGGCAAAAGTAAACCATTTTTTTTTTCATTTTATATTATTTCTCTTATACTTTATCCATTAAAGTTGATCTTGGTCTTAAAATGTTGCTCATTTAAAGAGCTTTCTTAGGTATATCATGGGCAGAGGAAGATGATTTTGGGTATGGGGGCAGGTCAACTAGATCTGTGGTCAAGAGTGTCACACTCTATGATAATCACACATCATGTTTCAATGATGACATAAAAATTGTTTATGAGAGTTTAAAGGTGTCTGGGAGTTTATTTTTAATTTGTGTATGTAATGACATGTTTTGGATGTAGTGGAACAGGGATATGTTTCAACTTGTCATAAAACTGAAAACAGGTGTTCACTGGTGGCAGTGGTGAGCAAAATAGAGCGGTGGCACTAGTGTTTCAAGCATGAATGATTATAAAATGTACAGTTGGCCTGTTAATTAACTACAAGAGTGGACCAGGTCTTATCATTGCCTATTGTATGGCCATGTTGTTGTTTACAATTGTTATGTCATTGAATTTAGTAGCTGCCAGAGAATGGGGGCAAGTGCCCCCACTGCCCCCATGGTTCGCAGCTTATGTATATTAAGTTCTTACTTTCCAACAACCTAGTAGAAGTTAGCCTGCGTGCCTTCATTTACTACTTTGGACTATTACTCAACACCACAGTGTCTCAACTCTCAACCACTTACAAATTTAACATCACTAAGACAAACCACAAGTATATACATACATAGTAATTTGAATAGAGGAATTTGACACATCTACTAAATGTTGACTCATAACTCCCTCCAGTGTTTTGTAAACAAATTCAAATTAAAGAGCAGGAATAGAGAAAAAAAAATTTTTTTTTTTTTGCATCTAGGACAATGTGGTGTTGAGTAATAGTCGAAAGTGTACATGAAGGTTTGCATGCTAACTTCAACTAGGTTGTTGGAAAGTAAAAACTGTTAACATACCATCAGGATTCAGAAAGCTCTTTAAATGATCAACATTTTGAGAAAAAAAAATCAACTTTCTAGGAAAGTATGAGCAAATATTTTAAAAAAGGAAAAAAATGGGAATGAGTGGTTTAGGGGCACCAAGTAAGCAGCCTTAGTTCTAGTGAGTCTCTTGAGGGGAGTCTTCACTGGGCAGCTACCTACAGGATGTTTAATATGTCTCTCTCCTTTAGATGTCATTGCCCTTAAATTAGAGCTAAGTGATAGATTGTGTGTGTGTGCGCGCGCGCGCACTCTATAGTTTAAATTCCTAAATGCAGGCATAGCACATACCTGATGGCTAAAAAGATGTAGATAGTACATTCTTACCTTCTTCTGTCATCAAAGTACTTAGGTTAGTAAGGCCTTCAATAATCTTGCTCTGGCTACTTAGCTAGGTGTCTGTACATTTCCATGAGGTATAGTATGTTTTACAGATGGTATATATAGTTCTGTAGTTGTTAATTTGTGGTCATTACTTCTAATAGTTATGATACTATTACAAACAGTCCACAAGTATCCAATAAATGCTTGCAAAAGATTAGACAGACCGGACAGTTGCATTTACTCTGCCTGCTTGCTCATCAATATGTAAGTGCTTGGCACATTTAGCACTTTTTTAAACAATGTGAAGGTGTGTGTGTGTGTGTGTGTGTGTGTGTGTGTGTGTGTGTGTGTGTGTGTGTGTGTGTGTGTGTGTGTGTGTGTGTGTGTGTGTGTGTGTGTGTGTGTGTGTGTGTGTGTGTGTGTGTGTGTGTGTGTGTGTGTGTGTGTGTGTGTGTGTGTGTGTGGTGTGTGTGTGGCGTGTGTGTGTGTCGTGTGTGTGTGTTGAGGGGAGAGTAGTCATAAAGTGCTTCCTTTACTCTGCAACATATACCAGACAATCATAAGAAGGTGTGAGGAGGCTGTGTGTAAATGGGGTTTGACAGATTCCCGGGGTGATAACACCGCATATCTCCCAGAACTCAGAGGTCAAAATGGGAATCTGAGTATTAGCATGTTGCAGCTGCAGAGCCATTGAAGATGTTGTTGATGCAGCATCCTGCTGATGACCTGATTCTCTGGAGACTATAGCTCTGCAGTCTGCACTACAGCTAGTAGTAGTGGTACAAGCTAAACTTGCATTCACAAACATTGAGATCACATCAGTTGCATAGCATGGAACACCAGCTTCATTCACTCCACACTGCTAACAGACTACTTGAGAGTAGAATTCACAGTCATTTTCATTTGCCAGTGCTTCCAATATAGGTTCTATGTAATGAGTAGAACATGTTATGTTCCCTGTACATTGTAAATAAGCAGAAGGAGTACATTTGGGAGCTATTGATGTGGGTGTTATTATCAAATCATTCCTGCAGTCATCTGGTGCTGGTTCTACTCCACAGGAGGCCCATAGTGAGTAACTAAAAGCAGTGGGGTTATATAATGGTCTGGAGGTATCATTAAGAATCACGTTAATACAGCAACCAAGTTCATTTCGAATATTCATCAAGAGATTTTGACATCTTGTAGTACAGGTACCTACACATTCAGTTTCAATCTCGCTAGTTGTAAATGAGTGGGCGATGGCTATTCCACAGCGATCTCCCATCTGATTCCTTTGACAATTGTTCTGCAGAAGTATAGCAGCCTGACTTTGATTACATTGAGATGCTAAATCAACTAACTCTTGGACCATACCACCTGTGCACTGTTCAGCCAGTACAGTACCTTGGCATCTCCTAAACTGATCAAAGTCAGAAATTTGTCATTTTTTCATCTTGTAATGACCAGCATGTCCGGAATAGATGTCTGTAGTCACAAAATTGGTGTATCCTGAGATGTTGTGAAGCACATACCCCAACAGTTGAGCTAGGAAATAGAGCTTCATTTTCAAACTTCTGTGCTTAATGATTTGCTCAGTGGCGTCTCTAGCCACTTTGAATACTGGGTGCAAGCTATAGTTGCATGCATAATACTTATTCTTATTCTCTACTTAATCTCTATAATAATAATAATAATTATTATTATTATTATTATTATTACCTCAGTGAACTTTGAACCTTTGTTTGTGTGATCATAATGACTGCTGTGCTGCAGCAGCCGCAAGTTCTAGTGTGTAGCCACAGTTCTATGGCCTAGAATTAAATAATGCTTTTTAGCTGGTAGCTAAAGACTGAGCTACTCTGCAGGGATGCAAGTATGGGTGCAAGTTAAGTTGTTCTGGGTGCTCTCACGACGCTACTGGATTTGCTGCTGCCAGTGCACCACACCCTTAATGATGTTATGGCTGTTTTTCTATGGCTGCTAGGCTATGTATGCGTACATCTTTCTACATAGATATTCCCTTTCAAGTGGTTTAACCTTTACACCCTGTAGTAGATACACTTGGCCACCACTAATGAGGTGTCTCACTATCCAGACAATTAGACACCAGCTACGTATGTGATATAGGTAGGTAACTTAGTAGCTAGATAGCTAGGTAGAGCTGTTTCTGATCCATGTGGCTGTATACAGTATTGACTGAAGGTATCTCTTGAATATTTCAAATAATGGTGTCAGGCACCACCAGGTAGCAACTGAATCTTAGTAACGTCTTGTTTAGCAGGGTGTGTGATGTGTATGAGGGGGGTGGAGCAAAGGAATACAAATTATCATAGTTGCCAACTGTCCTAGAATGTCCAGGACAGTCCTGGATAATTTTGATTATGTCCCTGCATAGGTGTAGGAATGAGATTTTGATTGGGGGGGGGGGGGCACTCATATGGAAAGGAATGGCTAAGTGTGTGTGTCAGCGAAAATTTTGAGTGACCACACCCACTAGCCACACATTAATAAGAACCAAAAATACTTATTTTCACCTATAAACTTCTCAGCAATATGTACCTAGCTCTAGCTATAATACTGAGTAGCTGCTACATGCATCAAGAGAGACACCATAGGCCACAAATGTTGATACTGGGTATAGGGAGTCAATAAGGACTTATGTAAACTGCCTATTCATCAGCTAACTTTAAGTGGCCACTTGAATAGGACCCTGATTCCTTCAAGCAACCTGCAATCTATTTTGTCAGATTGGGGAGGGGAGGGGGCACTGGATAATATTTGTATTAGTGACCCAAAATATTGGGGGGGCATCCAGTGTCCCCCCCCCCCCCCCAGTTCCTACACCTATGCCTTGTCCTGCAAGAATAGGGTGTTTGTCCTGGAAATCTAGATGTTTAACCTTTGAAATAGGGTATGTGGCTTTGATATAACTAGCTAAGTGATTAATGTCTGTAGTCATGGATACATATTATTAGCTGCTGCATGCATGTTATTAGCTGTATTTTTACATCTAGTATTACAGTAGACCCTCACTTATCCGAACTCAATGGGACCAAACTCAGTCCAGATATGTGAAACAATTGTAAGGAAGCCAGTTAGTTCAATTCAAAGTTTAAGTAAACTCAAGATCCAAGTAGAATTGCACTGCAGCAGCCGTTATGGGATGTGCAGCTGTCTGATGCAGCTTGTATACTGTGCAGGTATTGTAATGTAAATATTGTGTGGAGGGCCATACTAATTAGATTTGTAGACCGGAGGCTGGATAAACGGAGGAGCCGGTTAAGTGAGGTCCGGGTATGCGAGGGTCTACTGTAAATATGACAACAATACATGATTACATCAGATCACTGAGTGACTGTTCACATGTGAAACAATGGAATGCGCAGGAAAATCTATGATGTGCGGGATCGCCGAACATCGCGACCTTTGACCTTTAATTTAAGGGCTTGGATCGTCACCTTTGACCTTTAAGGTCATGCGTGTAAGTAAAGTAAGCTGGCTAGCTGGCATTATGTGTGCAGGTCTCTTCTGTGGCTCGTTTCTTTCCAGTGGGACTTGCAGACAAGAACGTTATGCTGTCATAGTGGCAGTCAAAACTGTAGTTCAAAGTTGTCAAGCCTAGTACAGGATTGGTCCAAATGGACGGTAGACTACTTCCCACTTCCGTTGGATTATACAGTGGGACATGAAAGAGTAAGTTGTTATTGCTAGGAGTTTAATGTTTGTCCCCCAGGTCCCTGGCCATAGCATCTGTGTTATATGTGAATTCATGTCAGATGCATTCAACAGGGAAGAGAAGAAGCTGCTGTTCTTAGCTTCAAATTGTACTAGCAGAGACCGAACTTCATGGTGTTTGGTGGGTGACTCAAAGAATTGAGTCAAGCTTTGAAACATGCAGTTGCCTAACATCTGATGCACCATTGACCTTCTCTATATAGAAAACTTGTAAGAGGATTCAGTGGCTATAATATGATATAAGTAGCTGTATCATAATTATATTATTTGCTAGCTTACTATGTTTTTTTTCAGTTGATTGCTGCCAATGGCCTATTGTATTAAGTCACCTACAATATATTTTTCAAGAGAATATGGGTGTTTTTCTCTATTTTGGCAGCTGATTGCTGTGGGCTTGTTTATTTCAATACTATTTCAATACAGATTTCCAAACTGTTATATTATGGCTAACTTCCATTGGTTGTGCTGAGTGGTTGCTTAACCTAAGTTAATAGACTATCAGAATAAAGACAGTTTATGTATCAACTATTGTGGGTACCTTGTACTTATGGAGGTTCTGATTAGGTAGATCCACTATACAGTGAAATCTCTGAATAAAGACAAAAGTATCCACCATACTATGTAGTGGTGAGGAAGGAGGAATGTAAAGTTCTGACAGGTGGGAGACAGTTAATTTATACTTGCACCTTCATAAATCATCATTATCTTATCAACTGAAATTCCTTTCTGCAGCTTGGCCGAGATCTCTGCTTGAGTGCTCCATGTCAAAGGGATGCTCTTGGCTTCTTTCTCAATTGTAAGTGAATGATTTGTATGTGCTGAAAGATAGATCACCTTAACCCTGCCATTATTACCCACTAGTGGTAACTGGATATGCATGTTACACTCAAGGTTTCTTAACACCTTCCCCACCTTTTTTTGTCAGTTTTGCACTTAGTCCATTTATTCTGGTGGGAATCTCTATCTTGACATCAGTATCTAGCATAGCACTCGACAATAATTCATGCATCTCTAGTGCATGAAAATGATTATCAGTTTCATCATTTGTACTGTCATTAAAAGCTTTTTCCCAGTTGATTGTGCATAAAATGTGTCATTATCTTCTTCATCCTTCTCTTTCCAGGCTAAGAATTGATGAAAAGACTGGCACTCAAATTCTCTCAATTCTAAAAGTATGGCATGATTACTTTTCTCATTCCACTCCTCCCTCTCCCTTTCATTATAATTCTTCCCTCTTCCCCCTTTTCTTACCTCATTTTCCTCATAACATTGTGTCCCTACACCTAAAGGAGACTATATAAGTACTTGACCATCTAAATTCACTGCCACAAGAATAATGTTATGCTGTCCATAACACGAAAGCAGGAGTGTACATATACATACCTAGTAGAATCATCGAAATAATGTGTGATATCACCAAGTACTAAATAATAGACTATGGCCTGGTGCAATAGGTGGTCAGTATAAAAGCAACACAACCACAGCTATCAAGGGGGGATGTAAATCTTGATACCTTGTCCTCTTTTGATGGCATCTTTCCCACCCTATTGCAGGCAGGAGCGGCAAGAATGTCAAGAGAACCCCATGAACCCCTTTCCAGTGTCGATTGAGCCCTTAGTACAGTGGCATTGTGGACATTTGAACCTATCTGAACTGCCTTGATCATGTACAGTTTGCACAATCATTTTAAAGATTACTAGCTAATAATTATTATTATTTTGAAACTGCCTGGTGGTATTTTTACCAGTTGAGCACAATCCTCCATATCCACAGCACACTCTTCCATCATAAACTCTAACACACGCCTTCAGCTTCATTGATGAATTTCCCGCTCTGCGCGCGCAATATAACTCTAGGTCAAAGGTCGCGATGGTCAGCGGCGATCCTGCACATAAATCTATGCATGGGTATTGGGTGTGGTTAAGGGTGTGGCTTCCTGTCCGGAAAATTGTTCCAGAAAGGTTGGCATCTATGAATTATAATCACTGGACTGTCCTGGTAGAGCTATACCTGATTTCTTCAGTGAAATTTCAAATGAGGCTTGCCTTCTGAAAATTAATAACAAAGAGTTTTTACTAGACAGCCTATAGCTATTTCCTGAGCAGCTGATTTGAATTTTTCAACCATCCTTTCCTAGTTGTATCTGGTTTTAGCCTAGTTCCCAGGTGGTTTGCCTATGCTACCTTTAACCTTATCCTGCTCTTGAATTTTCTCTCTTTGAGCTGCTTGATTCTATCCTCCTTGCCTCTTGCAAGCAGCTCACTGCACAAATGCAGAGACAATTGTTTCCCTGAAAAATTTGATTTCTGATCCTAAAATGAAAGAATGCAGACAGTTGTTACTTTAAACTGTCGGGTCTAGACCGATCAACATGCCCCTGTTTAGTTCTTTTTAGATGGTCTCTGCACTGTGCAGGGACCAACTAAAAATTTGCCTGCCACAGGTTTGTAAGCTAGAGGTGAGCAGAAGTTGATTCATTTATAGTAGAATTGACCTGAGTAAGAGAACTACCAGAATCTAAAGACTAACAGAAGTTGAAGGTGGATGAACAAAAGAAAGATCTACTTGTGGGTGTGGCTTGTTATTTATGTTTACACTGTTCTAATAAGTCTTGTTGTGCTATGAATCTAATGCAGGAATCCAATCCATTGTGCTTTTGATATTTGCTTGCCCCCAGTTGACAGTAAAAAATAGTTCTTTTACTCACAATTAGCTACAACATAATATGATAGCTAAACACAGTACTAACAAACAGGAATCACTTACGACAGTATACAGCTATGTGTTAAAACAATACAGTCTTTAAAGTTTTACAATTATGACAGTGTTCTAAAAGTAAGCAGCCATGAGAATAGGTAGTAGAATTATAGCAAGCTTGTTGAGAGCTGTGTTGGTTGTAGCACTGTTGAATTGACAGATCCCAGGAGTGACAACACCACATCTCCTCCAGAACTCATAGGTAAAAATGGGATCCCGAGAACCAAATAGTTCAAATGATGAGCCATTGAAGATGTTGTTGATGCAGCATCCTGCTGATGACCTGATACTCTGGAGACTAGCTCTGCAGCCTGCACTGCAGCTAGTAGTAGTGTTACAAACTGAATTTACATTCCCATATATTGAGGTTGCATTAAATGCATAGCATGGAACACCAGCTTCATTCACTCCACACTGCTCACGAACCACTTTAGAGTAGATTTCACAGTCATTTTCATTTGCTAGTGCTTCCAATATAGGTTCTATGTAGCGAGTAGAACATTCTATGTTGCCTGCATGTTGTATATAGTCAGAAAGAGTACAGCTGGAATCTATTGATGTAGGTCTTAGTATAAAAGTACTCATGCAGTCATTTGGTACTAGTTCAACTCCACAGGATGCCCATAGTGAATAAGTGTGATTATAGGATGAAAAGAAGTCAGTATCATTAATAATCGTGTTCATGCAGCAACCATGTTCATTATTTCGAATATTCATCAAGAAATTTCTGCATTGTGGAGTGCAATTACCTCCTCTACAAGCAGCTAAAATGGCAACTTCTTCTCCTGTTATTGCACGAAGAGAGTATATACCACAGTATCCTCCCATTGGGTTCCGTTGACAGTAATTAAACAAATCTTGAGCCTCTTGAAATTGTCCACATTGAAGTGCTAAATCTGCAAGCTCTTGATATAGACCATTGGTGCACCGCTGAGCCAAGGAAGTCTCTGCACATCTTGTAAATTGCTCAAAGTCAGCTTGTCGTTTGTGTATCTTGTGATACTCCACTTGCCCTTTAGACTTGATGGCTGCATCCACAAATGGAGAGTAGATGGAGTTGCCATATCCAGCAATGTTGTGTATCTGATAGATAACAACACAACTCATCAGCAGAAAGTGGTAAGAGCACTTCATTTTTGCTGGGATACTTGCAACAGTGTCTCCAGATCACATGAACTAAATTTCTTGAGTAAATTTGTCCCTAGAATTCCCTAAAACCCACATCCTGTTTTTTTTTCCATATAGCATCCTGTCAATCATTACATTTGTGAATTAACAGCTTTACACATGGATTAAATTACAGAGTAATGACCCACTTGTCATCAAGAGGGCATCAACAGTTATTTCTTTGCTTTGTTGATGTGAAAGAATAATCTATAGCACAAGAAAGTTTTTCACACACACATAAGTATGCTTAGTGACATCATACACACTTCATCACAAAGAGATGAGGGATTTTCTCTCTTAGCAATGTAGCTACAGAATGATGAGCCCAAACATAACATTGGTCAACATGACATTGGTCAGTATCAGAAGCATATATACCCTGTTACTAAGAAGTATATCTCATTACAAACTAGCATAGTAAGTGAATCAGCATTGCCTTCAGCATGCTGACATAAATCACAAAATATTTTTAAGCTGAAGCCTAGTGCAAATCTCACTACTCGTCAAAAAATCTCTCCCTGATCCCTAAATCACTCAATTGTTGGACTTTTCCCTAAATATGGAGACACTGACTTGCAAGTGCACAGACTGTTCTATTTATACAGTTATATGCTGCCTCTATGATTATCATTATGTAATAATAATAGCAACTCTGTCACCACCAATATTATATTTTTAGGGTAGTTACTCAGTGTTCTCCAGATGTTGTTAATGGTGAGAAATGATAAAATTTGTCTAGAATGATTGACCCAGATCCAAGGAGGTTGGTAAGTCTCTCTGTGTGGAGTTGGAGCCTAGTATTATTATTATACCTTCACTAGTGCAGCTACCACTAATAATAACAATAGCTAGTGTTTGTCTGTATGTCTGTCTTTGAACTATATAGCTTTATGTGGAATGAGTTCTATAGTGTTGGCTGACATGTGGGGGTAGGAAACAAACTTTAAATGGGGGGCCATCTAAGCCACACCTACAGAACACACTAAACTGCAAGTAATATTGTGTGTCAAGTATTGAAATGAATCTGCTATAGCTGCATTGCATAGCCTGCAAAGGACCAGATAAGTAAATAGAGATATAAATGGATAAAGATATAAACATCATTCCAAATCATGCTCAAACCCCCCCCCCCCCCCCCTCCCTGTTATGGTGAACTTACATTCAATGTTAATGGTTCTCTGTGTGTTGTGTGTAGGAGATCTCATGATTGGAAATGAACTATTACCTGTTGCCAGAAGTCTTGGCTCTAACAAATATCAGGTATGACCTGTTTTATAATTATAACTTTAAATTATGATTTTCTGACAGCCAACACATTAGCTATAGCTACATGTCATGACCTCATGCATGTTGTGTGACAGGAGTTACTGTAAACTTAGAGGATGTGGTTACACTTTCTATGCTACAAGCCTAGTAGATTCAGGGTCATCATTAAATAAGGACAAATTTGAAATTGGATATCCAAAATTGACACCAATCAGTACCTTATATATTTTTAAACTTAACTCTACAAGCAGCTGCTTTCTGTTGCAAATTAGTACTAATAGTTTTGTTTTGTTTTTAGCTGTGTTCTAGGTGTTAGCTGCTACTTCAGAACCTAGATAATTTTCTAAATCAAGATGACCTTGCTAAGCTACACAGAATATTCCAGTTCATGAAAGAAAATTGTACTGCCATAATGATAGTATGATGTATCTGTTCATCAAATTGATTTTGAATAATGACATATTATGAATAATAATCACCACCCTCCCACTAGATTGTGAGGGGAAATCCTGACCAGAAACGTTAACACTGGCCTCATCAAAATCTCATAGACAAATGTATTCTTTTTGTATTATGTAAAATAGCATTGCAAGGATGTAGACAAACTCCCCCAGATTTTTCATAAAACGAGATTAACTATAATACCCTAGGCTCTGGCTTATTTTTTCCTTGCAAACTGCATATAATGTGGTTGTTTGGTTAACACCATGACAATTGTGGTTAACAGGTAAGCATGGTAACAGTGTAAGAGGACATTAGCCTAGTTGCTAGTAGCTGTGAGAGTTTCTAAGATAGTGGTTTAGCACTCCTTCAAAGCCAGGTGAATCATCCAATGAATTTAAGACCAGCTATCAGCCTGGATTAATAGCTAGCAGTCAACCTGAAATAAAATTAGGTTTTTTGATGAGTGTATATAGTTTTTAAATTATACTAGATGTTGAAGATGGTTCCAGTACAAAATCCACTATCTTCAAATGAAATAGAGCCTAGCCTATCCTTCTGTACATATCTTAGTGAATGTTACTTGCTCTCTTAGATTTTGAACTCCACCTATGCATGACCTCATGCATGTTGTGTGACTGGAAGAAGTAATTAGTATAAACTTATAGGATGTGGTTGCACTAGCCTAGATTCAGGGCTGGAGTTCTACACTAGTATTCATAGTTCAGCTGTATATATCTACAGTACATGGTCTGCTGCTGTATTGCAGGGCCAGTAATGGCAGTGTGACTGACCATTTTTATAACCAGGTCTGACGAATTTGTCTCTTGATTGAAATGCTCTATGTCAGTCATAGCCTGACAGTGTCAGTCCAACTATTTTGAGTCCTGATATTATAAGTGGATGTGGTTTATGCACACTGTAACTTGGCCAGATACGTACGTGTCTGGTCTGAGATGTCCTCATTTCAGAGGGTTGGAATAGACTGTATACAGAGGTATCCTCATTTCAGAGGTTGGGATAGACTGTATACAGAGGTGTCCTCATTTCAGAGGGTTGGAATAAAGATGTTCTAGGTGTCATCATTGGAATAGAGAGATTACACTATATTGCTTTCAATCCAAGACAGGCACAAGAACCATAAATTTCTACAATGATGAGGGAACTACTGCAGTCAGAAAGGTATTTTGAGTATGTAGGCTTAAAAGTAATAGTTGTTGATGGTTTATGAGCAGTGTAATTAAAACACAGTCACTTCGTTATGGTGAAAAAACTTCAGCCAAAGCACTCTTCTCTGTTGAAATCAATACCAAGGTAGCTATTTTTGTTAGTAATCAGTCTCTTGTTTAAAAGTGTATTCTACAAAATTTAACCCTCACCGCACCCAATTTTTGGTAATCTTACAATGGAATTTCTCTACTCTATTCCAGACACCTTGGGACAAATTCAAGTGTCCTATATAATTAAAGGGGTTGTCTCATCTCATGGAGTGAAGTTCTATACACAAGCTGTTATATCCAAGTGTGTCCTTAATACAAAGGTGTCCTCGTTTCAGAGGGTTAAAATAGAATGGTTCCACTGTATGCAGAGGTGTCCCCATTTCAGTGAGTTAGAATATCCTTTCATACTCTCATATAACCTTATAACATACTTTCCACTAGGGAGTGAGGCAGGATTTGTTAGTAGCACCTTCCTTCATTGCTGTGGTAGTAGCATATGCCACAAAGACTAGGTTACAAGAATTGATTTTGAACTATACAGATGACTGTCAATGAATTAATAACTATGTGTTTTATATACATAATTATTATGTGTAATGGATATCACATTATGAAATATTCTGGTCTTTCTATAGCAAAAATACTTAGCTAATGGGTAATAGCATCATGGAGATGAGCTAGTAGTAACATGTCATTGTTCACACAATAGCTATTGAGAGGTTTTTTTGTTGCCTTTGGGGGGGGGGGGGTGTTTTGTTTTGTTTTTGTGTGTGAGTGTGTTTTTCAATTCAATAGATTATGGACTGTCCTATTGTGAGAATAATAATAGGTAAAGGTGGGTCCATATTTTGGACAGTAGATAGCTAATACTTTTTGCACCAGTGCTGTAGCCTTGCTCAAAAATATATAGACACACTTATTGTTCCCATTATTTTTCTATGGGGATTTTTGCAGTGAAAGTGTTATTACTTACTGTGTGAATGTTATTAATGTCCTCAATAAATACTCCTTGGTAAATAATAAATAAACAAAGAAACAAACAAACAAACAAATAATTATTTATAACAAGAATCATTTCTAGAAACAAAAATTGAAGGTAAGAGGGCAACACAAACTGCAGACTATAGCATCTAAGACTATCATATAATTACTGCTACACAAAAGGGTTCTTCCCTTTTGACATAAATATTATACAATTATGTCAATCGTCACCATTGACAGTACTGACACCACCTGTTGGTCTTTATGGAGACTTGGGTCTTCGGTTTGTAGGGCCTTTAGGCTTGAGTTTTAACAATGGTCTTTTTGGGATGAATTTCATCCATGATAAACTCTTCATTCACTTCACTTCCACTGCCAATCTCGATCTACATTCAGTAAAATTATGTGCTATAGACTAGCCTGGTGATATGACTAATAGTCACATTCATAGATAACTAATGTCACTACTGCAAGCATCTGGCCTTGAAGTATCCTCCTATTGGCTGTTGTCTGAGGTGTTCTTGACACTGGTGGTTTTGGGTGAACTATGGAGAGTCTCTTGGGGGGTGGTTGGGGAGGAATTTTTACTGGGCAACTATAAGTGGTACATATAAGGAGTTTATAGCTATATATGTCCCTTCCTTTAGATGTCATTACCCTTAACTAGGGCTAAGTGATAAATGGTCATGTGTGTGTGTGTGTGTGTGTGTGCACATGCACGTGCGAGTGTGTGTGTGTGAGTGTGTGTGCATGTGTGTGTGCGTGTGTGTATGTTTGCACGCGTGTGTGTGCATAAATTCCTACCTGCATACATATTAGATGTACATTTTTTTGATGACTTCCTTCTGTCACCATAGTACTTAAGTTAGTACCTTGGCATCTGCTAAATTGGTCAAAGTTTGTTCTTTCATCTTGTAATGACCAGCATGTCTGGAATAGACGTCTGTGGTCACAAAATTGGTGTATCCTAAGATGCTGTGAAGCATATACCCCAACAGTAAATTTTGGAAGGAGAGCTTCATTTTCAAACTTCTGTGCTTAATGATTTGCGTGCACCTCACCCAAATGATTTTATGGCTGTTATTTTATCTATACTACAATCTATTAAATGGTGTTAAGGCTGCTATTCTATGACTGCTATGTATACATACATCTTCTAAGTGGATAACCTCCTAATGATGTTATTCTATTGCTGCTATCTATACTACACTCTATATTAATGATGTTAAAGCTGCTATTCTATGACTGCTATGTATACATACATCTTCTAAGTGGATAACCTCCTAATGATGTTATTCTATTGCTGCTATCTATACTACACTCTATTAATGATGTTAAGGCTGCTATTCTACGACTGCTATGTATATGTACATCTTCTAAGTGGATATCCTATCCCCCTTGAATTGGTTCAACCATTACACTCCGTAGTACGTACACTTGACCACCACTTTGAGGTGTGTTAAGCAGCTAGCTAAATATTTTGGTAGAGCTGTTTCTGATCCACATGGCTCTACAGTACTGACTGTAGGCATCTCTCTTGAGTATTTCAAATAATGATATAAAGATCTACCAGGTAGCAACTGAATTAATGTGCCATTAGCAATGTCTTATTTAGCTAATATAACAGTGGAGGGGTGTGAGGAGGGTTGAGGGAAAGGGGTGTAGCAATTACCATTCCTGTGGTTTTATTTGTACACTTCAATTCATATCGGATCACGTGATTATTTTCTAGTGAGCCAGCCTGGCATGTGGCTGTGTGTGTTCTTAATATACAATAAATTATTATAAGAAAGTAGAGTCTAGTAACTAGCTAGCCTACAGGGGACTCAAAGGAATTATGATCACTGGACTATTGTCCTGGTAGAGCTGTACCTGATTTCTTCAGTGAAATTTCAAAAGAGGCTGGCCTTTTGTAGTAATGTATAGTAATCTAACTATAAACATCCACTATAATAATAATAATAGCTAGCCCTTCTTATAATTAGATTAACTATAATACTAGACAGCCTATTTCAATCCTTGGCAGCTGATTTGAGTTTCTAAATCAGACATTTCAACTTTCCTTTCCAAGTTATGTACTTACTTTAGCCTAGCTTTAACCTTATCCTACTCCTGACTTTTCTCTCCTTAATTGCTGCTATCTATACTACACTTTGTTATGGCTACTATTCTATGACTACTATGTATACATAAGTAGATAACCTCCAGATGATGTTAGAGCCTTCCTGCTTCTTGTCTCTATCCTCCTTGCCTCTTGCAAACAGCTCACTGCACCGTGCAGAGACAACTGTGGATTGTTTCTTACTCTAGCTATAGCATTATGGAAATATGTTATTATTAGCTATATAAAGTGCTGGTAAAATGTTTAGAATTGCCCTAGAAATAATAGGTTAGTTGTATTGAGGGAGGAAGGATTATTCAACCAACTCTGAGTAGGCTCAATGAGACAGGTATAGTGTGGGTGATAGAAAGCATTCAGGAAGACCAAAAAATCTACTCCTAAGGAAAGACAGGGCATTCATGCACATATCTATGTATATGCCAGCAAGAGAGAAAGCTCACTAACCCCAAGTTAAAGAGAGAGTGAGAGGAAACTTGTAGGGTAATTAATATGTATGATGTGCTAGCACACTCAAAAAAAGACTTGATAATGCTGGTCTGTATACATTATTCATGACAATTATTTGTAGTTATTGTTTGACTTAGCTGTTTAAGGTTCCTCATACACCCTCTGCCCACACTAATTAAGGAGAAACTGCTTGGACTTGTAGTTAGAACAAAGTTACACAGACACTGTGCATCATTAGAGTTGGCATGAACTGTTTTTCTCACTTCTTTCCCTTAGCTAGTGAATCACTCAAGGAATTAGTAACCTTCCACTATTCAATCATTAAAGAATGCATTCACATCACTAACAATACTCACCATTCAGCATCTATAGAAGTGGCAGTGTTCCCAGATATAGCTTTAGCCTGGCAGCTAAAAACAACTGCAAAAATGACTGTAGGAGATCCAGTTTAGTTGTGCTATGAATCTCATTGTGCTTTTAATTTTTGTGGCATAAGTTACTTGCCCCCCAGTTGACAGTAAACTATAAAAATATCATTCTACAGTTCTACAGTTCTTTTATTCACAATTAAGATGTTCTAACAACATAATGCTAAATACAGTACTAACAGTTCCACTACTAACATAGGAATCACTTAGCTACAATGACAGTACACAGCTAAGTTTTTAAAGTTTTACAATATTATGACAATATTCTAAAAGTTAGCAGCCATGAGAATAGGCACTAGAATTAAAGCAAGCTTGTTGAGAGCTGTGTTGGTTGTAGCACTGTTGAATTGAGCTTCACAGATCCCAGGAGTGGCAACACCACATCTCCTCCAGAACTCATAGGTTAAAATGGGATCACTGACATCAGCAATTTCATTTGCAGAGCCATTGAAGATGTTGTTGATGCAGCATCCTGCTGATGACCTGATACTCTGGAGACTAGCTCTGCAGTCTGCACTACACCTAGTAGTAGTGGTACAAACTAAACTTGCAGCCACATACATTGAGGTCACATCAGTTGCATAGCATGGAACACCAGCTTCATTCACTCCACACTGCTCACGGGTCACTTGAGAATAGATCTCACAGTCATTTACATTTGCCAGTGCTTCCAGTACAGGTTCTATGTAGCGAGTAGAACATGTTATGTTCCCTGTACGTAGTAAATAAGCAGAAAGAGTACAGCTAGGATCTATTGGTGTGGGTGTCATTATCAAATCATTAATGCAGTCATCTGGTGCTGGTTCTACTCCACAGGAGGCCCATAGTGAGTAACTAAAAGCAGTGGGGTTATATAACGGGCTGGAGGTATCATTAAGTATCACGTTAATGCAGCAGCCGAGTTCATTTCGAATATTCATCAAGAGATTTTGACATCTTGTAGTACAGGTACCCACACATTCGGTTTCAATCTCATTGGTTGTAAATGAGTGAGCGAGGGCTATTCCACAGCGATCTCCCATCTGATTCCTTTGACAATTGTTCTGCAGAAGTATAGCAGCCTGACTTTGATTACATTGAGATGCTAAATCAACTAACTCTTGGACCATACCACCTGTGCACTGTTCAGCCAGTACAGTACCTTGGCATCTCTTAAACTGATCAAAGTCAGAAATTTGTCGTTTTTTCATCTTGTAATGACCAGCATGTCCGGAATAGATGTCTGTAGTCACAAAATTGGAGTATCCTGAGATGTTGTGAAGCACATACCCCAACAGTAGAGCTAGGAAATAGAGCTTCATTTTCAAACTTCTGTGCTTAAAAATGATTTGCTGCTGCCAGTGCACCACACCCTTAATGATGTTATGGCTGTTTTTCTATGGCTGCTAGGCTACGTATGCGTACATCTTTCTACATATATTCCCTTTCAAGTGGTTTAATCTTTACACCCTGTAGTACATACACTTGGCCACCACCACTATTGAGGTATCCAGCCAATTAGACACCAGTATGTGATATAGGTAGGTAACTTAGCAGCTAGATAGCTAGGTAGAGCTGTTTCTGATCCACATGGCTGTATACAGTATTGACTGTAGGTATCTCTTGAGTAATGATGTCAGGCTCCACCAGGTAGCAACTGAATCTTAGCAATGTCTTATTTAGCAGGGTGTGTGAAGGGTGTGTGAAGGGTGTGTGAGGGGTGTGTGAGGGGTGGAGCAAAGGAATACAAATTATGATCATTGGACTATTGTACTGGTAGAGCTATACCTGATTTCTTCAGTGAAGTTTCAAAAGAGGCTGGCCTTCTGAAACAATAAAGAAATTTTACTAGAAAGTCTATTTCCTTTGCAGCTGATTTGAATTTCTATGTCAGACTTCCTTTCCTAGTTGTATAGTAACCCTCTGACTTTAGCCTAGCTCCCAGGTGGTTTGCCTATGCTACCTTTAACCTTATCCTGCTCTTTACTTTTCTCTCTTTAAGCTCCTTGTTTCTATCCTTCTTGCCTCTTGCATGCAGCTCACTGCACAGTGCAGAGACAATTGTTTCCCTGAAAAATTTGATCTCTGGTCCTAAAATGAAAGAATGCAGACAGTAATTTGTTACTTTAAACTGTCGGGTCTAGACCGATCAACATGCACCTGTTTAGTTCTTTTTAGATGGTCGCTGCATTATGCAGAGACCAAGTAAAAATTTGCTTGCTACAGGTTTGTAAGCTAGAGGTGAGCAGAAGTAGATTCATTTCTAGTAGAGTCGACCTGAGTAAGAGAACTACCAGAATCTAAGATGGAAAAAGACTAACAGAAGTTGAAGGTGGCTCAATAAAAGAAAGATCTACTTGTGGGTGTGGTTTTGTTATTTATGCTTATACTTTGTGTACCAATAAATTGTAGCTACAGACTTTCATGTTGAGTGAATCAGTCCTTTACCTGTTAATAATTGAAGTGCTCCTTGGTCACAGTTGTAAATAGCTAGATTAGGTTTTCATTCATTATAATGTGTAAAAAAACCATTTTGCAAATTTGGAAGATTGAAAGATAGTGGCTGATGAGGTTTAGTTGGGGGAAAAAAGCACACTCTCAAAACTAGCAACAGAAGCCATCCAACTTATACAGTTAGTACCACATGGACTAAAGAGTTTGTACGTGAAGCAATGTCCACTTGACTGAAAGTTGGTCCACCACAAATCTACCCAACTCTACCCTTTGTTATAGCCATGGTTAAGGCCTACAGTTCTGAATGAGCACAAGACACCTCCTAGTAAGCAGCCATGCCGATGAGAATAGGCAGTAGAATTAAAGCAAGCTTGTTGAGAGCTTTGTTGGTTGTAGCACTGTTGAATTGAGCTTCACAGATCAGGAGTGGCAACACCACATCTCCTCCAGAACTCATAGGTTTAAATGGGATGCTGAGAACCAAATAGTTCTGCTGCAGAGCCATTGAAGATGTTGTTGATGCAGCATCCTGCTGATGACCTGATACTCTGGAGACTATCTCTGCAGTCTGCACTACAGCTAGTAGTAGTGGTACAAACTAAACTTACATCCACAAACAATGAGATCACATCAGTTGCAAGGCATGGAACACCAGCTTCATTCACTCCACACTGCTCACGGACTACTTGAGAGTAGACTTCACAGTCAGTTTCATTTTCCAGTGCTTCCAATATAGGTTCTATGTAAAGAGTAGAACATGTCAGAGAGTGTTGACGTTCTATATGGCTGTTGATGTTGAGACTACAGCTGAGATCTCTTGATGTAGGTGGTCTTTGTATCAAAGTACTCATACAATCGTTTGGTACTGGCTCAACTCCACAGGATGCCCATAGCGAATATCTAAAAGCAGTGGGATTATAGAACGGACTGTAGGTGTCATTAAGAATCACGTTTATGCAGCAACCAAGTTCATTTCGAATATTCATCAAGAGATTTCTGCATTGTGATGAGCAAATACTCCCTCTACAAGCAGCTGCAATGGCATCTTCTTCTCCTGTTATTTCATGACCAGTGGCTATACCACAGTAAACTCCCATTCGGTTTCATTGACATCCATTAAACGAAAATTGGGCTACTTGAGATTGTCCACACCAAAGTGCTAGGTCAGCACTTTCTTGAGCCAGACCACTGGTACACTGCTGAGCCCAGATAGTACCTTGACATCTCCTAAATTGCTCAGTGTCAGCTTGTCGTTTGTGTATCTTATGGTACTCCACTTGCCCTTTAGACTTGATGGCCGCATCCACAAATGGAGAGTAGATGGAGTTGCCATAATCAGCAATGTTGTGTATCTGATAGATAACAACGCAACTCATCAACAGAAATTGGTAAAAGCACTTCATTTTTGCAAAATATTTGCTCGATACTTGCAAGTGCCACGGACTGTTCTATTTATACAGTAAATACTGCCTCTATGAATATCATTATCATTGTCTCTTTGTAAACACATTTTCAGAGTATAGGAGTTTCAATGTTAGGTAACAGCTAGCTGCACTGTTAATCAAAACACCTTTTGCTATACACTTTATTATAGTGACCAAAATGCTCACACATTCATACGTATTCAGTGTCATCAGACTCCCAATATTAGTAAACAAAGAGTTTGGGACTTAAATTTCATAGTCATTTATGAGGAATCATGTTATAATAGAGTATCTTAGTCCCAAACTCTTTGTTCACTCATTCTTATTTACTATTACTATAAAAAGGTATCTACGTATGGCAAAAGGTATTTTAATTAACTGATAAAGTATTATAGTCTTAATATGAACACATGACTATTTAATGCTCATAAATAATTCTTTAAAAGCAGTAAAGAAGCTGTAAAAATCAAGGGATTGTACCAATCCATGTCTGGTTTCTTGTCTTGCTATCTGCTACAGTTTGTTTACTCATTATTTTAAGAGTTTGGGACTTAAATTTCATACTCACTTGTGAAGAATCATGTTATAATGGAGTATCTTTGGAATTTTAGTCCCAAACTCTTTGTTTACCATTTTGATTAACAGCTATAGTATTATAGTCTTAATAATTATTAATGCTCATAAATAATTCTTTAAAAGCAGAAAAGAAGCTGTAATAATCAAGGGATCGTATCAATCCACGTTCTATATTTTTAGTAGGTTTCTTGTCTTAACTAGCTACAGGCACTAGCTAAATCTAGGTAAATATTCAGGTAAAATGAGCTATAGATCTATAGTACACAAAACAAACAAATAGACAGCAAACATTATTATTATTATTATTATTATTATTATTATTATTATTATTATTATTATTATTATTATTATTATTATTATTATTATTATTATTATTATTATTATTATTAGTGATAGCTGAGTGAATACTATGCTTAAACACACAGACTCAAAAACTATCCTGTAAAACAAACTCTATCTATCCTCAAGCATTTTCCCCCATTAATGACAACAGCAACAATAGCAACAATACCTAGTAATGGTATTTGATCAAATACATTGAGATGAAATGTTTAATGAATTCCAAAGAAACTCTATTATAACATGATTCCCCACAAATGAGTTTAAGTCCCAAACTCAAACTGTAGCTAGTTAAGATAGCAAGACAAGAAACCTATTATGGATTGCTATAGTTGATACAATCCCATGAGCATTGAATAGTTACATGTTCATAAATAAGTCTATAATACTAAAGTCTGTCTAAGCTGACCAGAACCTGCCTAACTCGGCTAAGCAGCTCTTACCAGGCGCTTCTTACCAGATGCCTGTTTAGTCTGTTGTAGTGCCCCATAGAAAGAGGGCTTTCCCAATTATGCTAGCATAATTTTGAGCATAATTGGTACCATCTAGCATAATTGAGCATAATTGCTAATTTGCTAGCTTGCTTGGGCTAACCCAATGATCCTAGGGTTAAAATCAGCCTAAGTGATCACTACAGCTATCCTATGTTATTACTACAGCTAGCAAATTAGCAATTATGTTGCTCACATGACATGAGCTAGCAACCACACGGTGAATACTTGGTGATTTCTACCATGGAAGCTTATCTTCCAGAAGTTGTAGTCCCTGGTGAGAGTTCCTCTGAATCCTCTCAATCATCTAATCATGATTCCAATGTGGTACCTACTCTACTTAGCAGACTTAAGCTCCTACTGCTTCTAATCTAGCCCAAAAGAGGGTTATTTCTATGAATCCAGCCAAGTCAGCTAAGAGAAGTAAGGCAGCTATACACGATGAACCAAAAATTTCACCTACCATTCGAATTAAAGAGTTTCCTAATGAGTTCCTAACAGTTTCTAACATTAAGCTGTTTTTAGTGCAACCTTCTTCAGCAGCAGCTGAAAGAGTTTTTTCTTTATTTGTTACATAGAAACTTACAGTATAATATAATTCATTAGAAACACTGTTAATAAGCCATTTTTATTACACTTTGGGAGCATAATTGGTACATTTTAGGAGCATAATTGGTAATAAATGCAGCATAAAAGAATAGCATAATTGGTCAAAAAAATGAGCATAATTGGGAAAGTACTAAGAAAGATACATGATACATAACAGGAGACTGATAATTACCCTGGACCACAAGGAGTGTTGCGCATGATAAAAAAAATTGAATCCCACTATGCACCGAGAAGCCCTGCGACCTTTGACCCTGTCGTTCAGTCCTTCTTGACCCATCGACCTCAGAGTCTACGTCAGTTAGATGGCTTTTTTCATTTTTCTCACAGCGGTCCTTCAGCAGATAGTGTAGGAGCAGAACAAAAGGCAAGCCTATTATTTTTATAATTTTTTTTTACTAGAGTGATTTCTTTTCTCAGGGTCATTACCAGTGTTATTTCTGTTCTAGTTCATATACTCGAAAGTATCACTTTAAGCAGCATGTACAAACTAAACATGGCATAGCAAATGAGAAAAAAGAAGAATTAGTAAAGAATTTTTGTCCTTTTGTGGCTATTTGTGAGACAAGATTGTTCTGCACTAATGTTGAATTGATTCATCGCTGTGAAGAAAAACTGGGTACTTTCCAACTAGCTAGTTATGTGATTATGGGAATGAAGGAGCTTTCTTTTGTATCAATGAATGACTTTCAGAGTTGGAAGGACAAGGAAGAAACCACTTATGCTATATACGTGAACCAGCAAACCTATCACCCCAGTTCTGAAGGTATGAAGAATGTATACAGGCATGTATAATGTATCCTCTCCTGTTACAGAGATTTCAGCTCATTATTTTGTATGCTGCCGAAATGGCATATATAAAGGGAATGTAAAACCAAGGAAAACATCCAAGAAACCACTCCAACAAAAGGAGACAAGAAAGATGGGCTACATATATATTTTGTATGTGGATGAGTTGCATAGTGGACAGGTTACTGTGCGATATATATCTGCTCACACTGATCATGAGTTAGGTCCACAAGAGCTTAATCATCTTTCCCTCCCCAAAAGTATGAAATTTCTGTGAAGATGAGTATGGGAGGGCCAGCTGAAAGGGTACTACAAGCTGGGATTAAATCTGGGGGAGGGGGCAGCGAAGAAGAAGCTTCCCTGTGTCATGATGTCATTAGCTGTTAAACACCTACTAATTGCATGCTATAGCATTCTATACTAACCAATCCCCCCCCCCCCCAAAAAAAAATAATAAATAAATAACCAATCCCTGGCAAGGTATAATCAGGTAGCTATAATAAAGTTTGCTAATGTCTTGATATATTATTTATAATTTAATAGATGTTTGTACAAATGTTGGAGATAGGGAGAATTGAAAAATTTTGATCTGTGTGTCCTATCTAAAGCTGACATCAACAAATTTTAGAGTTGTTACCCGTAACCCCACGTTTATTGACTGTAGGTAGCTATACCATTATTATTAATAAGGCATATTATTATTATTGCTTTTACTGCCAATAATAGTATTCAGCAAGAAAAATAATGCTCTCACAGCAACTAGGATTCATGACACTGGAGTTCAGTGATACATTTGCTGACTTTTCACATGATTATGTAGCATAGGTGTCTTCTTCCCTCTTCTCCAAAATCTGAAGCCATTTATCAATACAGAAGAAAGCTCCTTCATTCCTGAAATTACACAACTAGCTAGCTAGCTACAATGAAAAATTAAATTTTATATAGCTAGCTAGCACTAGCTAATCTTTTCCTTGTGCACTTGAAACAGCGATGATCAATTCGACTTTACAATATTTTCTCAGGCTAATAATTATACTATAACCCTTTCGCTACACTAATTTTGGATTTTTTTTTGATTTGGCATTGGTCGTCACCAGGCGCCGGCGCCCCAGGCAGCAAAAGGTCGCGCAGGTCGGCATGACGTCATGCTGGCGGCTAGCAGATCAAGGCACAAAGAATGAGCTCCTTGGAGACTCTTGCTGGCCTGCTTATGGCCTCTCTCACACCGACGATCCTCTACGGCACTGCCCCATGCACTATGCCACTCTCCTTTTCTTTTCCTTTTTTTTTTTTTTAAGTCCATATAAAGTGAACATCAAAGGAAGATCAAAGGCAGCTCCTCCCTGTGGTCAAACATCTGAGAACTGACAGACCACAACCCATTGTTCTGACTTCCGATGCCGACAGTCAAAGGTTGGCGGCCAGAGGATGTCCTGGTGCTGACGGGTCCGAGTAACGGACGGTTGAAAAGTGTGTAAAATTACACTCTTTTGGGAGCGAAAGGGTTAGTCTTGTCACTCCAAGGTCAAGAGTTCACTGCTGACTCAAATTGACCCATATCTCTATACAAATCCCAGCCCACATCTTCATTTCTTGCACAATTTCAGACAATGCTACAAGCTTCAGACCACACACCCTTATGTGACATCACAATGCACCTTATACCCTTATGTGACATCACAACACACCCTTATGTGAGACCATCAACAACAGGTCATTTTTGATCTCATGATGTTTTAGTCAACTAAAACTATAATTTAGTACCAGCTATTAGTCACAAAACTGATCTCAATTAGTCAAAAACTAACTAAAAGTTGTCATACTAAAGCTTACATTGACCATAACATTAATCACTAAGGTTGACCAAATCTTTGTAATACTCTTTGTGACAAGACTTGTTGCTGGTTTCACTAACAGTTACATTATTAAAAAAATAATATCATCTTTGAATCATAGATGTTTTGGAGCATGGGGGCACAGCCTGAATGGAAATGAGGTTAGGGGTGGGCAAGGACTCCGTGCTATAGAATACCATTGGGTAGGAGACTATCTAGCATGTGATTTGTTACAAGAAAACACTGTAGGCTTTCCAAAATAGCTTAGCTTACCTAAATTAACAATTTTAGCAATACAGATGTACCTAGTTCACCAGTGCGTGTATGAAGAAGCTCATGATGACATTCTTGATTCTGATCATAGGTATGACTCTGTGATGAAGAGATGAAAAGGCTATGCTCTGCAGTCTCTGAAATTGTAAAGAAGCTATACCAAAGAAGAATGTAAAGTTAAGAATATTCAATGGAATAACACATTTCAGAAATTGCTTGCAATGAAGTTACTTTAGATGCTGAAAGGTTATATAACTAAATTTGGCATATAGGCTAGCATGTTCCTTATTGATCTGCATGTTTAACCATGGGTGGGTGGAGGGGGCATTTCTCCCATGCTTCCTATGCCTATGTGAATTCACGCAGTCTTCTCAAAAGTATTATAACATAATGTTTATTAATAATATAGCTAATCTTCACTAGCTACTGAAGTTAGTTTTGATCTGAATTTTTGAGTCTAGAAACTTTTGGGGTAGGTGCAAGTTCCTTTATCTCCTCATGTAATCCATACCTACATAATGATAATTGAGAGAGCTTATAAAATAAAAGAGGAAAGGAAGGAAGGTGGGGAGGAGGGGGAGGGGAGGTGCCCCCACACTCTACCTATAGAGTCTACAGGCCAGCTAGATACACATCTGGTTCCACGCCCCTCTAAACACACCCAGGGTCTTCACACACCCCTTCTAGCGGGCCACAAGGGGGTTCCCCCTCCTCCTTCTGCAAGGTCTACAGGATCTAGACACACTTCCAAATCTCTCACACACACCCCTTAACTCTCTAGGTCAAGTGGGGGTTCAGCTGGACACACCTCCACTCCCACACCCCTCTGGACACATTCAGGGTCTCCACACACACACACACACCCTTCTAGCGGGCCACAGGGGGGGTTCCCCCTCCTTCTGAGAGGTCTACAGGATCTAGACACACCTCCAAATCTCTCACACACAACCCTTAACTCTCTAGGTCAAGTGGGGGTTCAGCTGGACACACCTCCACTCCCACACCCCTCTGGACACACCCCAAGTCTACACACACCAATGTCGAGGTCGAGGGAGTCTCAGGAGGGGTGTTCCCCCACAACACTCTTTCCTAGCTTCTACAGGAAAGATAGTGATTCTGTGGGCTGGACACACACCCTAGGCTCACACTTCTCAGCTCAGATATTAGGTTAGCTACTACGGAACTTACAGCTGCTATCAATGTCACTGTCCACTCCTTCGCTTAAAAGCCTGGAGCCCCAGAATTCCAATCCATATTGCTAGGTCCTCGATACTAACCCTTTCGCTACACTAATTTTGGATTTTTTTTTGGATTTGGCATTGGTCGTCACCAGGCGCCGGCGCCCCAGGCAGCAAAAGGTCGCGCAGGTCGGCGTGACGTCATGCTGGCGGCTAGCAGATCAAGGCACAAAGAATGAGCTCCTTGGAGACTCTTGCTGGCCTCCTCTCTCACACCGACGATCCTCTACGGCACTGCCCCATGCACTATGCCACTCTCCTTTTCTTTTCATTTTTTTTTTAAAGTCCATATAAAGTGAACATCAAAGGAAGATCAAAGGCAGCTCCTCCCTGTGGTCAAACATCTGAGAACTGACGGACCACAACCCATTGTTCTGACTTCCGATGCCGACAGTCAAAGGTTGGCGGCAGGAGGATGGCTTTCGTCAGCTTATTAGTCTATAGACCCCTTGCCTCAGTGGGTGCGGCAATGAATGTCACATGCAGTGACACACCCTAACTCGCGCGTGTAGGGCAAAAGATTTTAGGCTGTTAGTAAAGACTTCTGAGTATTTCCTGGACTTAAAGCGGTATTTATAGAAGTTGAAAATAGACTAGTAGGAATTAGCTACCTGACCCATATATAATATATTATAGCAGAAAACCAGTACTTGGATGATGGTAGCAGATGACCTAACTTAGATTCTATATGGAAGTTAAAACTAGCCCTTAGACTCTATATGGAAGTTAAAACTAAAGCCTATAACTATTGATATGTCAGGACAGTATTGTAGATAAAATTTTATTACCGTAAATTGTAAAACTATGAGTTGTGATAAAGCAGCTAAAGCTTCATAGGATGGAAGTCCTGTGTAAAATCAGGTCTTGTCACAGCTACCATCCAGCATGGCTGCAGGACTCTTATTTTTCCTCAGCCAATCAAGTTGATGCTGCACAACCACTTCTTCCTTAAATTCATCAAGAGTTTCTTCAAGGGTCTGAACTGTTTCTCTAAGCATCTCTACCAAAGTACATCACTTGGGTAGTCAGCTAGTAGCTACTGCTTTGTCCTCTGAGCAATAGAATTAGCAACTAGATATTCAGTGTGACCAATGCTTGCTTCAACTTGATCACTCTGTTCTTGTCTTCTCATTAACCTTTCATATCTTCCCAGTCTTTGATCACTACTAGCCTGTGTACTCTTTGTGAATGCAAATATCAATAATCTAACATGAAGGTTTCCCTGCATATAATTATATAGAAACTGTAGCTAAAACACAAATAATGTACTTAGATACAAACCAACAGCTAGTTAGATAGATAGCTACATTGAACAAATGAAATGAGCAATACAAACTCTGCAGTGAAAAGTTAGGCTACCATCCCACCCGTTAAATAGCATCGACCTAGGCCTTTTTTCTGTCAGGATCAATAAAATCTTCACTCCTTACGCTTTGCTGCAATGCTCAGTGTAGCCAATAGCATAGCAACTTGATGGCATTATCAGATCTCCATAAATACCAAGCTTCTTTTTGCCCTACACGAAATAAATCACGCGATCATTGGTTAGCCACACCCTCTAGAGGCAAGGGGTCTATAGAAATATCTTTCGCCATACATAGATACATTTTTATATTATAATAATGAATAAACAAAGTTTGTAATAATGAATAAACAAAGTTTGGGATTTAAGTAGTTGGGACTTGAATAGTTCCTACATGTTCATACTTTTCACATTTTTATTAATGAATACATATAATATTATTATTGTTGGAGGACGGGGTGGGGAGGCTGGGGAGGCTGGGGAGGCTGGGGGGGGGGGGGCTTTTTGTAGTCTAATTTTGGACTATAGCTAATTGGACCAGTATGGCTACGTGATGGAGCTCTAGGTTATTTATTTTTGGGGTTTCCAGGTTTTCCTCATTTCATTGAAGTGGACACACCCATTAGGCATACCAGCAGTACAATCATGACATAACTATACAGTGACCACACCCATTGAAGGTATTGCTATGAGTATACCTCCTTGGGTTCAGTTCAATAATCCAATATCCAAACAAAATTGCTGTAGTATAAGTTTAGCAAGCAAACGCAAAAGATTACTATGAGGTCTAACTAACTACTGAGCATGCTCAGCAGTTTTTTATGCTGAGCTACACTTAAGTGTCACAAATGTTGTATATGCAACAGGCATGCCAAGAAGCATGCCAGCAAATCAATTTTTTGAAAGTAAAAGGCTTCGTAATGACTTTATTGAATGCTTTGATGCAGTTGGAATTATGTTGGTACCTTTACAGGTTCTTCCTGGGGTAGAAACACCACATTGCTTCCAAAACTCATACGTCAAAAGAGGACTCTTGACATCGACAATTTCTGCTGCTGTACCATTAAAAAGGTTGTTGATGCAACAGCCTACTGATGACTTGTAACTCTGAAGACTAGCTCTGCATTCTTCACTGCAGCTAGTGGTAGTGGTGCAAGTTGCAGTTAAACGTGAATATCCAGCAATTGTATCATACGAAAAGCAAGGAACACCAGCCTCGTTCACTCCACACTGCTCTTGGGCTGCTTGAATGTAACGCTCACAGTTATTGCTGGACAATGCTTTGAATATAGGCTCTATGTAGTGAGCAGAGCAAGTTAAGATTCCCGCACGTTTAAAATAGGTGAAGAGAGTACAGTTAGGATCTTTAGACTTGTATGGCTTTATTGCTGTATCAGTGCAGTCATTTGGTGCTGGCTCAACTCCACAGGAGGACCACAGCGAGTAACTAAATGAAACAGGGTTATAAAGGGGACTGGAAGTGTCATTAAGAATCTCATTTATGCAGCAACCCAGTCTATCTCGAATAGTTCTCAAGTGAGATTGGCATTGTACACTACAGGTAGTCTCGGCACCTACACAATCAGTTTTAGTTTCAATAGCTTCTTTTGTTGTAATATAAGCTGAAGCAATGCCACAATAATCTCCCATGTGATTCCTTTTACAGCTATTTTGCAGTAATGTAACTGCCTGAGGCAGATTACATTGAGATGCTATATTGACTGTCTCTTGGACCTGACCACTTGTACACTGTTCGGCCCAAATTGTACCTTGGCATCTCCTAAGGTCATCGTAGTCCGAAATTTGTCTTTTTTCTATCTCGTGATGTTCCGCAGGCCCATTAGAATAAACGTCTGTGGTCATGAATGGGAAGATGTAACCAGCGATGTTGTGGATCGTACAACCCAACAGTAGAACTTGACTAAAATGCTTCATTTTTCACAGAGAAGATGGTTCGCTTCACAAAATGGCCGACACTACGTGCGTCACGTGATCATGCGGTTGTGGCCGCGCCGCGCGCCGGCCGCACCCTTCTGGCCGGCCCTTAATTAGCATTCCCGTGTAATGTAACGGAACTTAATTAATGCACAACTATAATTGAGCTGTGCCTTTTGCAAGTAGGGGGTAGAATATAGAATATCCAATTAAGCTGTCTGGAAGACTTGATGCAAGATGGTTGAATTAACAAGCCCTCAGATTAATGGCCTCTACCAAGAAGTATCTACCCAACAAACAGCATATTTTCTTTCCAGCTAGGATCAAATTACATAGCTAACAAGTAGAAAAAACATACAAAAATTAGCAACATACCAAGTAAAAAAGGTGGGGTGGGGGGTCCCACTTGAGAATCCAACGGTACATTCATAGTGGAATCCACTTCCCTCCCCCATGACCAATATGTGATACACAGGACGGGAAACAAGTAACTAATGATGAAGGAGGCTTTGATGAGAATTCTCACTCCAGTAGCCACCTTTAACTTCTGTTAGTCTTTAGATTCTGGTAGTTCTTTTACTCAGGTCGACTCTACTAGAAATGAGTCAGCTTCTTAGGAAGTGGGTGTGGTTTTGTTATTTATGCTTATACTTTGTGAATCAATAAATTGTACAGACTTTCATGTTGAGTGAATCAGGTGTAAATAATTGAAGTGCTCCTTGTAGGTACATAGGTAAATTATAGGTTTTATCATAATGTAAGAAAGGCCATTTTGCAAAGCAACTTGATTGAAAACTCCTTTCTACTACCTCTTGGAAACATTGAAAGATAGTGGTTTGGTTGGGGAAAAAGCACAAGCAACAGAAGCCATCCAACTTGTGCAGTTAGTACCACATGGACTAAAGAGTTTGCATGTGAAGCCACTTCCACTTGACTGAAAGTTGGTCCACCACAAACCTAACCAACTCTATACCTTTGTTACAGCCAGGCCTACAGTTCTGAAGGAGCACGAGATACCTCCTACTCAGCATATTTAGGTTATGAAAATTCTCAGCTGAGCCTGGCACTAAGCACTCTATAAGAGATCCTCTAGGTCTCTAATAGCCATTATGATAGAGGTCCAGTCCTGCCAGGTAGTATAGCTAGATTAAGCTGAAAAAATGTCAGATCTCTAGCTAATTTTACCATTGTTGCCTTCAAACAGCATCTCCAAATTTTATGGGCATGATCACACATATGCTTCACTGCCAGTGGCTATAGAGTTTACAAACAGACCAGAGGTTCCCATGAGGCCCTGTATTTTTATACATGTCTATCACCCAGTCAGCTGAGAGAGTAGTCAATAGGAAGAAGAGTCAGCCATGGACTGGCATCCAGTCTTATTAGCTGCACTGTTGACTGTTGGATGGTCAGTCGCAGATGTATAAGCTTACAATGCCATGACTAGATCTATGAGCTGGTGTTCTAATGTGCTATGAATCTCATTCAGGAATCATCCTAATTTTTGTGCTATAGCTATCATTATTGGGCCCCAGTCTACAATTATAAAATATCATTCTTTTACTCACAATTGATGTCCTAGCAACATAAATGATAGCTAAATACAGTACTAACAGTTCCACTACTAACATAAGAATAACAGTATACAGCTAGCTAACAATACAGTTGTTTTTTTAAACTTTCACAATTATGACAAAGTAGCCATGAGAATAGGCAGTAGAATTAAAGCAAGCTTGTTGAGAGCTGTGTTGGTTGTAGCACTGTTGAATTGAGCTTCACAGATCCCAGGAGTGGCAACGCCACATCTCCTCCAGAACTCATAGGTAAAAATGGGATCACTGATATTAACAATTTCAAATGCAGAGCCATTGAAGATGTTGTTGATGCAGCATCCTGCTGACGACCTGATACTCTGGAGACTATCTCTGCAATCTGCACTGCAGCTAGTAGTAGTGGTACAAACTGAATTTACATTCCTTATATATTGAGGTTGTATCAACTGCATAACATGGTACACCAACTTCATTCACTCCACACATCTCATGTATCACTTGAGAGTAGATTTCACAGTCAGTTTCTTTTGCCAGTGCTTCCAATATAGGTTCTATGTAGCGAGTAGAACACGCTATGTTGCCTTTACGTTGTTTATAGTCAGAAGAAGTACTCTTGATGTAGGTCTTAGTATCAAAGTATTCAAGCAGTCATTTGGTACTGGCTCAACTCCACAGGATGCCCATAGTGAATATCTAAAAGCAGTGGGGTTATAGTATAGACTGGAGGTATCATTAAAAATCACGTTTATGCAGCAAGCAAGTTCATTTCGAATATTCATCAAGAGATTTCTGCATTGTGGAGAGCAAATACTCCCTCTACAAGCAGCTTCAATTTCTCCTGTTATTTCAGGATTAGTAGCTATACCACAGTAAACTCCCATTGGGTTCCGTTTACAGCCATTAAACAAATCTTGAGTCTCTTGAAATTGTCCACATCGAAGTGCTAAATCTGCAAGCTCTTGATCCAGACCACTGGTACACAGCTGAGCCAAGATAGTACCTTGACATCTCCTATATTGCTCAGTATCAACTTGTCGTTTGTGTATCTTGTGGTACTCCACTTGCCCTTTAGACTTGATGGCTGCATCCACAAATGGAGAGTAGAAGGAGTTGCCATATCCAGCAATGTTGTGTATCTGATAGATAACAACACAACTCATCAGCAGAAAGTGGTAAGAACACTTATTTTGCTGGGATACTTGTAAGTGCACAGACTGTTCTGTAAATGCTACCTCTATGAATATTATTATGTGCAACTCCATAACCACATATTATATTTTCAGGGTAGTTACTTGGTGTTCCCCAGATGTTGTTAATGGTGAGAAATG
>OZ024672.1:0-63693 GCA_964016965.1 Diacarnus erythraeanus
CAACCGTGCAAGCTCGTTGAGACAGCTAGAGGCATCACGTTCGTGCAGCCATGCACGGGCGTGTTGCTTAGGTGCCTGGCGCCAAATTCAAATTGTGGATGGACCTACCAGAAGCTTCTATACCAGAACTGACCAATAAGAACACTTGTAGCATAGATATTTAAAGCCACTACGCACATATTCATGCACACAAGTCATAGTATTCCTGAAGAAGGTCTAGTAATAAGACCGAAACGTCGGATATACTATTTAATTTAATAATAATTCTCACCAGTTTGCCATCCACGACGGGATGCCGCCCAAAAGAACCACCAGAAAGAAGAACATTAGCTACGCCAGCGTCACTTTGGCCGCTGGCAAAGGCGTGGAATCCGTTTCAAACGAAGAGCAGCATTTGCCAATATTTAGACCCCAGCATACATCACTAGCCCATGACGAACGAGATTCCGAGATCGTTGCGTCCGCCTCCGAACAAAACACCGGCCCTAGAGAAGTTCCCATGGAACACCAACCAATTGAAGACCCTCCTGCACCAGAAAGACCAGGAGACAGTGAAAACCAGCTCCTAGTACTGAGAAAGAAATACAAAAGAACGTGCTCCGGACTTGTGAAGATGCACTCGCATCTAGAATTCATCCAAAAGTGTCGAGAGAAAGCCTCAGCTCCCAAGGGACTACGCATTAAAGTAAAATGTAATGCCCTCCTGGCTGACTTTACTGACATCGGTCACAGATTTAAAGAAATCAAAAACCAGGCTGAGGAAGACTTCATGGAAGCTTTAATCCAACATTATGAACTAACGACCTCCAGACTTGAAACAGAAAAAAGTCTCTTGATTTCAGAGATGGACAAGCTATGTCAAAACTGCCACGACACACAAACAGCCGAGGCACACCAGTCTCTCCTGGAAAAAACCCAAGAAAACATCCTCAAGCTCAGAGAGAGACTTGAGGAGAAGAAGAACAAGAAATTGGAGTCCTTGGACCTACCACCTGTCAAAAGACCAAAACAGGATACCCCTAGGAGAAAGAAGAGAGGTATGAATAATACTAATCCCCCTTATCCTCCCAATAATACAAAAAATAAATCTAAATCTACGGATAGCTATCCCAGGAATCCAAACAGATATGTTTATGTTAATCCTAATACTGTAACTAATACTAATGACTCCCAAGTTGCAGCTCTCCTGAAGGAATTGCTGCAACAACTTCCACAAAGACAACCACACAATCAACAAATAGCTCCACCATTTCACAATGCCTGGTCCCTGCAGCAACCATCGCTGTGGGGGCCATGTGCACCCCTGGGATGGCAGCCACCATCGCTGTCTGACCAGGGTATCAACGGTCTGCTCCCACAGCAACCACAGCTGCTGGGAGTGGGCCGGGATTTTCACCACACAGGCAGGCCTCACTAGCTGCAGCCTCAAAAAGGATTGATCATAGGACTGATTTTAGGCTTAATAAAACTGATTCTAGACACAATAGACTATATAGACATAGGATTTGTTACAATTATAATATAAATCACAATAATAAAAAAAGACACCTCAGACGTGTACACAAACGGACAGAAAATGTCCTCGATGCTAGCAAATACATTACCAACTTATCATCAAAAAATTTGACACTAGAACAAAACAAAATCCTAACTCTAGGCCTAAAATTCATTCCTAGTAGAAGACATAATCCTGAGAGTTTGAAAAAAGCCACGTTGGAATTCCAGCGATCAAATAGACTGAAACATTATTTTAGGAACTGGTCCCACCAGACACCACACCCTTTCAGACAGAAAAGTAGCTGGATGCCACCCAAGGCATCGGCACACATTGAAGAATACCTGCACAGAATAGAACAGGACATTAACAAATTAGAGCCAGTTGCATTCTACCCCAACCTGGGTAAATCAGAACTACAGGCTCTAAAATCACTATCAGAAGACCACACAATAGTAATAAAGCAGGCAGATAAGGGCTCCGGTATAGTGATAGAAGATACCAAAAAATACATAGAAGACGGTCTTGATCACTTAGCAGACCATACAATATATAGAAAAATAGACCATGATCCCACAGAATCTTTGGCTAAGGAAATAAACCAATTTGTCAAATATATGTATAATAGAGGTATCATAGATAACATCACTAAAGATTACCTCACCTTTCAACCCAACAGTTTGCCAAGAACGCAACAGCTGTACTTTCTCAAAAAGATACATAAAAATCCCATAGCTGTTAGACCTATAGTGAGTGGCTGTGGAGGTCCCACAGAAAGGATATCTCAATTTGTGGACCTTCACCTAAAGACATTCGTTCCAAAGATAAAATCATACATTAGAGACAGTGGCCACTTGATAAACATTTTGCAAGAGACTAGGATACCCACCAACAGCATTTTGGCCACCATAGACGTTAAAGCCCTCTATCTAAATATCCCACATGAGGAAGGCATACTTGCAGTTAAGAACAGGGTATATTATAATAACAGGGAGTCTGACGACATACCCATACCCTTTGGAACTATGTCAGACCTCCTTCGCATTGTCCTCACTAAAAATTTCTTTCAATTTGCTGATTGTATATATCATCAAGTACAGGGTACAGCGATGGGGACAAAGATGGCTCCTTCCTATGCAAACCTGTTTATGGCAGAACTGGAAGAGAAGCTGTTGTCACACTCCACAACGAATCCTATTCTGTGGAAGAGATATATTGATGATATACTCTGTATCTGGCCTGGCTCGCAACAGAGTCTGGATGACTTCATTGAGTACCTAAATAAGGCACACACTACCATTAAATTCACCTGCGAGAGTTCCACACACAGTGTGGACTTCCTAGATATTACAATCTACAAAGGGAACAGATACAGGTCCACTGGTATATTAGACTTTAAACCATTTTTTAAATCTACAAACAAATTCCAATATTTGGAATATTCCTCAGCCCATCCCAGGCGTACCTTCAAAAGCCTCATCAAAGGGGAATTGACTAGGTTACTGAGAGCCTGTTCTGATGAATCAGAGTACAACAATGTCAAATCTAAGCTATACAGGGCCTTCAGAGATAGAGGATATCCGTCCTCACTTATTAAGAAGGTTCAGGAATCAGTCCCCCATTCATCTAGACAACAGGCTCTCAGAGATAAACAAGAGGCACCCTGCCCATACCAAACCTTCCTTGTGGTTGACTACACCCCAGACTTGGACGTCAGGAGACTAAACACTCTGTTGAGACCAACCACAGAGGAAGAAGAATGGGTCCCCAAACCCTGTTTGAGCCTTAGGAAAACTAATGACCTTGGAAAAGTCCTCGTTAGAGCCAAACTTAAGGGAATGCAAGACCCACCTAAATCCACTGACCCAATAATCATTACAATTACTCCTAATCTGGACGGACGCTCGGCAGCATGTGGCCAACCAGCGTGCAGGTGCTGCCGGGCAATGTCCAGAAAGATAAGAATTACATCCAATTCTAATTATAAATCTTTTCCAGTCCCAAGACACACAAACTGCCACACCAGATGTGTCGTATACCTACTTGAATGTACAAAATGTAATAAGGGTAACCAATATGTAGGTCAGACAGAAAGAACCATACAAGAAAGGGTGGCAGGCCATAGACAGGCCGCCACCACTAAAACTAACTTGCCTCTTTATAAGCATTTCATAGGTAAACAGGACCACGACTTCCAAAGAGACATCAAAGTCACCATCCTGGAGAAAACCACCACTAATTCACTTCTGGTGAGAGAGGCCTACTGGATCCTTACTCTTGACACAGTCTATCCCAAGGGACTGAACAGTAGATTTGATCAACATCCCACATCTACCTCAGGAAGTGCAACTCAGACATGACTAACTATCAGATAATAATTTATCCTAACACTAGGGCCCTAACACTATCCCTAGCCCTAGCTCAAACCTTAGCCCAAACACTAACCCTAGCCCATAGCCTTAGACCTAGCCTTAGGTTTATAACTACCACTATAACATTATCCCTAGCCCTAGCCTTGGCCTATGGCCTGAGATCCCTTAGATCCTAACTTATCATTAACTACTGAGACCTAAGTACTTACCTTTATACTTGGTTTTTCTCTATTTTCTTCAGACTCATCAAAAAGAATTTTAAGCTCCAGGTGGGAGGTGCCTACCAAGCTGCATTTCCTGCCTGGAGTCTGTCTCCGAGTGCGCAACCGTGCAAGCTCGTTGAGACAGCTAGAGGCATCACGTTCGTGCAGCCATGCACGGGCGTGTTGCTTAGGTGCCTGGCGCCAAATTCAAATTGTGGATGGACCTACCAGAAGCTTCTATACCAGAACTGACCAATAAGAACACTTGTAGCATAGATATTTAAAGCCACTACGCACATATTCATGCACACAAGTCATAGTATTCCTGAAGAAGGTCTAGTAATAAGACCGAAACGTCGGATATACTATTTAATTTAATAATAATTCTCACCAGTTTGCCATCCACGACGGGATGCCGCCCAAAAGAACCACCAGAAAGAAGAACATTAGCTACGCCAGCGTCACTTTGGCCGCTGGCAAAGGCGTGGAATCCGTTTCAAACGAAGAGCAGCATTTGCCAATATTTAGACCCCAGCATACATCACTAGCCCATGACGAACGAGATTCCGAGATCGTTGCGTCCGCCTCCGAACAAAACACCGGCCCTAGAGAAGTTCCCATGGAACACCAACCAATTGAAGACCCTCCTGCACCAGAAAGACCAGGAGACAGTGAAAACCAGCTCCTAGTACTGAGAAAGAAATACAAAAGAACGTGCTCCGGACTTGTGAAGATGCACTCGCATCTAGAATTCATCCAAAAGTGTCGAGAGAAAGCCTCAGCTCCCAAGGGACTACGCATTAAAGTAAAATGTAATGCCCTCCTGGCTGACTTTACTGACATCGGTCACAGATTTAAAGAAATCAAAAACCAGGCTGAGGAAGACTTCATGGAAGCTTTAATCCAACATTATGAACTAACGACCTCCAGACTTGAAACAGAAAAAAGTCTCTTGATTTCAGAGATGGACAAGCTATGTCAAAACTGCCACGACACACAAACAGCCGAGGCACACCAGTCTCTCCTGGAAAAAACCCAAGAAAACATCCTCAAGCTCAGAGAGAGACTTGAGGAGAAGAAGAACAAGAAATTGGAGTCCTTGGACCTACCACCTGTCAAAAGACCAAAACAGGATACCCCTAGGAGAAAGAAGAGAGGTATGAATAATACTAATCCCCCTTATCCTCCCAATAATACAAAAAATAAATCTAAATCTACGGATAGCTATCCCAGGAATCCAAACAGATATGTTTATGTTAATCCTAATACTGTAACTAATACTAATGACTCCCAAGTTGCAGCTCTCCTGAAGGAATTGCTGCAACAACTTCCACAAAGACAACCACACAATCAACAAATAGCTCCACCATTTCACAATGCCTGGTCCCTGCAGCAACCATCGCTGTGGGGGCCATGTGCACCCCTGGGATGGCAGCCACCATCGCTGTCTGACCAGGGTATCAACGGTCTGCTCCCACAGCAACCACAGCTGCTGGGAGTGGGCCGGGATTTTCACCACACAGGCAGGCCTCACTAGCTGCAGCCTCAAAAAGGATTGATCATAGGACTGATTTTAGGCTTAATAAAACTGATTCTAGACACAATAGACTATATAGACATAGGATTTGTTACAATTATAATATAAATCACAATAATAAAAAAAGACACCTCAGACGTGTACACAAACGGACAGAAAATGTCCTCGATGCTAGCAAATACATTACCAACTTATCATCAAAAAATTTGACACTAGAACAAAACAAAATCCTAACTCTAGGCCTAAAATTCATTCCTAGTAGAAGACATAATCCTGAGAGTTTGAAAAAAGCCACGTTGGAATTCCAGCGATCAAATAGACTGAAACATTATTTTAGGAACTGGTCCCACCAGACACCACACCCTTTCAGACAGAAAAGTAGCTGGATGCCACCCAAGGCATCGGCACACATTGAAGAATACCTGCACAGAATAGAACAGGACATTAACAAATTAGAGCCAGTTGCATTCTACCCCAACCTGGGTAAATCAGAACTACAGGCTCTAAAATCACTATCAGAAGACCACACAATAGTAATAAAGCAGGCAGATAAGGGCTCCGGTATAGTGATAGAAGATACCAAAAAATACATAGAAGACGGTCTTGATCACTTAGCAGACCATACAATATATAGAAAAATAGACCATGATCCCACAGAATCTTTGGCTAAGGAAATAAACCAATTTGTCAAATATATGTATAATAGAGGTATCATAGATAACATCACTAAAGATTACCTCACCTTTCAACCCAACAGTTTGCCAAGAACGCAACAGCTGTACTTTCTCAAAAAGATACATAAAAATCCCATAGCTGTTAGACCTATAGTGAGTGGCTGTGGAGGTCCCACAGAAAGGATATCTCAATTTGTGGACCTTCACCTAAAGACATTCGTTCCAAAGATAAAATCATACATTAGAGACAGTGGCCACTTGATAAACATTTTGCAAGAGACTAGGATACCCACCAACAGCATTTTGGCCACCATAGACGTTAAAGCCCTCTATCTAAATATCCCACATGAGGAAGGCATACTTGCAGTTAAGAACAGGGTATATTATAATAACAGGGAGTCTGACGACATACCCATACCCTTTGGAACTATGTCAGACCTCCTTCGCATTGTCCTCACTAAAAATTTCTTTCAATTTGCTGATTGTATATATCATCAAGTACAGGGTACAGCGATGGGGACAAAGATGGCTCCTTCCTATGCAAACCTGTTTATGGCAGAACTGGAAGAGAAGCTGTTGTCACACTCCACAACGAATCCTATTCTGTGGAAGAGATATATTGATGATATACTCTGTATCTGGCCTGGCTCGCAACAGAGTCTGGATGACTTCATTGAGTACCTAAATAAGGCACACACTACCATTAAATTCACCTGCGAGAGTTCCACACACAGTGTGGACTTCCTAGATATTACAATCTACAAAGGGAACAGATACAGGTCCACTGGTATATTAGACTTTAAACCATTTTTTAAATCTACAAACAAATTCCAATATTTGGAATATTCCTCAGCCCATCCCAGGCGTACCTTCAAAAGCCTCATCAAAGGGGAATTGACTAGGTTACTGAGAGCCTGTTCTGATGAATCAGAGTACAACAATGTCAAATCTAAGCTATACAGGGCCTTCAGAGATAGAGGATATCCGTCCTCACTTATTAAGAAGGTTCAGGAATCAGTCCCCCATTCATCTAGACAACAGGCTCTCAGAGATAAACAAGAGGCACCCTGCCCATACCAAACCTTCCTTGTGGTTGACTACACCCCAGACTTGGACGTCAGGAGACTAAACACTCTGTTGAGACCAACCACAGAGGAAGAAGAATGGGTCCCCAAACCCTGTTTGAGCCTTAGGAAAACTAATGACCTTGGAAAAGTCCTCGTTAGAGCCAAACTTAAGGGAATGCAAGACCCACCTAAATCCACTGACCCAATAATCATTACAATTACTCCTAATCTGGACGGACGCTCGGCAGCATGTGGCCAACCAGCGTGCAGGTGCTGCCGGGCAATGTCCAGAAAGATAAGAATTACATCCAATTCTAATTATAAATCTTTTCCAGTCCCAAGACACACAAACTGCCACACCAGATGTGTCGTATACCTACTTGAATGTACAAAATGTAATAAGGGTAACCAATATGTAGGTCAGACAGAAAGAACCATACAAGAAAGGGTGGCAGGCCATAGACAGGCCGCCACCACTAAAACTAACTTGCCTCTTTATAAGCATTTCATAGGTAAACAGGACCACGACTTCCAAAGAGACATCAAAGTCACCATCCTGGAGAAAACCACCACTAATTCACTTCTGGTGAGAGAGGCCTACTGGATCCTTACTCTTGACACAGTCTATCCCAAGGGACTGAACAGTAGATTTGATCAACATCCCACATCTACCTCAGGAAGTGCAACTCAGACATGACTAACTATCAGATAATAATTTATCCTAACACTAGGGCCCTAACACTATCCCTAGCCCTAGCTCAAACCTTAGCCCAAACACTAACCCTAGCCCATAGCCTTAGACCTAGCCTTAGGTTTATAACTACCACTATAACATTATCCCTAGCCCTAGCCTTGGCCTATGGCCTGAGATCCCTTAGATCCTAACTTATCATTAACTACTGAGACCTAAGTACTTACCTTTATACTTGGTTTTTCTCTATTTTCTTCAGACTCATCAAAAAGAATTTTAAGCTCCAGGTGGGAGGTGCCTACCAAGCTGCATTTCCTGCCTGGAGTCTGTCTCCGAGTGCGCAACCGTGCAAGCTCGTTGAGACAGCTAGAGGCATCACGTTCGTGCAGCCATGCACGGGCGTGTTGCTTAGGTGCCTGGCGCCAAATTCAAATTGTGGATGGACCTACCAGAAGCTTCTATACCAGAACTGACCAATAAGAACACTTGTAGCATAGATATTTAAAGCCACTACGCACATATTCATGCACACAAGTCATAGTATTCCTGAAGAAGGTCTAGTAATAAGACCGAAACGTCGGATATACTATTTAATTTAATAATAATTCTCACCAGTTTGCCATCCACGACGGGATGCCGCCCAAAAGAACCACCAGAAAGAAGAACATTAGCTACGCCAGCGTCACTTTGGCCGCTGGCAAAGGCGTGGAATCCGTTTCAAACGAAGAGCAGCATTTGCCAATATTTAGACCCCAGCATACATCACTAGCCCATGACGAACGAGATTCCGAGATCGTTGCGTCCGCCTCCGAACAAAACACCGGCCCTAGAGAAGTTCCCATGGAACACCAACCAATTGAAGACCCTCCTGCACCAGAAAGACCAGGAGACAGTGAAAACCAGCTCCTAGTACTGAGAAAGAAATACAAAAGAACGTGCTCCGGACTTGTGAAGATGCACTCGCATCTAGAATTCATCCAAAAGTGTCGAGAGAAAGCCTCAGCTCCCAAGGGACTACGCATTAAAGTAAAATGTAATGCCCTCCTGGCTGACTTTACTGACATCGGTCACAGATTTAAAGAAATCAAAAACCAGGCTGAGGAAGACTTCATGGAAGCTTTAATCCAACATTATGAACTAACGACCTCCAGACTTGAAACAGAAAAAAGTCTCTTGATTTCAGAGATGGACAAGCTATGTCAAAACTGCCACGACACACAAACAGCCGAGGCACACCAGTCTCTCCTGGAAAAAACCCAAGAAAACATCCTCAAGCTCAGAGAGAGACTTGAGGAGAAGAAGAACAAGAAATTGGAGTCCTTGGACCTACCACCTGTCAAAAGACCAAAACAGGATACCCCTAGGAGAAAGAAGAGAGGTATGAATAATACTAATCCCCCTTATCCTCCCAATAATACAAAAAATAAATCTAAATCTACGGATAGCTATCCCAGGAATCCAAACAGATATGTTTATGTTAATCCTAATACTGTAACTAATACTAATGACTCCCAAGTTGCAGCTCTCCTGAAGGAATTGCTGCAACAACTTCCACAAAGACAACCACACAATCAACAAATAGCTCCACCATTTCACAATGCCTGGTCCCTGCAGCAACCATCGCTGTGGGGGCCATGTGCACCCCTGGGATGGCAGCCACCATCGCTGTCTGACCAGGGTATCAACGGTCTGCTCCCACAGCAACCACAGCTGCTGGGAGTGGGCCGGGATTTTCACCACACAGGCAGGCCTCACTAGCTGCAGCCTCAAAAAGGATTGATCATAGGACTGATTTTAGGCTTAATAAAACTGATTCTAGACACAATAGACTATATAGACATAGGATTTGTTACAATTATAATATAAATCACAATAATAAAAAAAGACACCTCAGACGTGTACACAAACGGACAGAAAATGTCCTCGATGCTAGCAAATACATTACCAACTTATCATCAAAAAATTTGACACTAGAACAAAACAAAATCCTAACTCTAGGCCTAAAATTCATTCCTAGTAGAAGACATAATCCTGAGAGTTTGAAAAAAGCCACGTTGGAATTCCAGCGATCAAATAGACTGAAACATTATTTTAGGAACTGGTCCCACCAGACACCACACCCTTTCAGACAGAAAAGTAGCTGGATGCCACCCAAGGCATCGGCACACATTGAAGAATACCTGCACAGAATAGAACAGGACATTAACAAATTAGAGCCAGTTGCATTCTACCCCAACCTGGGTAAATCAGAACTACAGGCTCTAAAATCACTATCAGAAGACCACACAATAGTAATAAAGCAGGCAGATAAGGGCTCCGGTATAGTGATAGAAGATACCAAAAAATACATAGAAGACGGTCTTGATCACTTAGCAGACCATACAATATATAGAAAAATAGACCATGATCCCACAGAATCTTTGGCTAAGGAAATAAACCAATTTGTCAAATATATGTATAATAGAGGTATCATAGATAACATCACTAAAGATTACCTCACCTTTCAACCCAACAGTTTGCCAAGAACGCAACAGCTGTACTTTCTCAAAAAGATACATAAAAATCCCATAGCTGTTAGACCTATAGTGAGTGGCTGTGGAGGTCCCACAGAAAGGATATCTCAATTTGTGGACCTTCACCTAAAGACATTCGTTCCAAAGATAAAATCATACATTAGAGACAGTGGCCACTTGATAAACATTTTGCAAGAGACTAGGATACCCACCAACAGCATTTTGGCCACCATAGACGTTAAAGCCCTCTATCTAAATATCCCACATGAGGAAGGCATACTTGCAGTTAAGAACAGGGTATATTATAATAACAGGGAGTCTGACGACATACCCATACCCTTTGGAACTATGTCAGACCTCCTTCGCATTGTCCTCACTAAAAATTTCTTTCAATTTGCTGATTGTATATATCATCAAGTACAGGGTACAGCGATGGGGACAAAGATGGCTCCTTCCTATGCAAACCTGTTTATGGCAGAACTGGAAGAGAAGCTGTTGTCACACTCCACAACGAATCCTATTCTGTGGAAGAGATATATTGATGATATACTCTGTATCTGGCCTGGCTCGCAACAGAGTCTGGATGACTTCATTGAGTACCTAAATAAGGCACACACTACCATTAAATTCACCTGCGAGAGTTCCACACACAGTGTGGACTTCCTAGATATTACAATCTACAAAGGGAACAGATACAGGTCCACTGGTATATTAGACTTTAAACCATTTTTTAAATCTACAAACAAATTCCAATATTTGGAATATTCCTCAGCCCATCCCAGGCGTACCTTCAAAAGCCTCATCAAAGGGGAATTGACTAGGTTACTGAGAGCCTGTTCTGATGAATCAGAGTACAACAATGTCAAATCTAAGCTATACAGGGCCTTCAGAGATAGAGGATATCCGTCCTCACTTATTAAGAAGGTTCAGGAATCAGTCCCCCATTCATCTAGACAACAGGCTCTCAGAGATAAACAAGAGGCACCCTGCCCATACCAAACCTTCCTTGTGGTTGACTACACCCCAGACTTGGACGTCAGGAGACTAAACACTCTGTTGAGACCAACCACAGAGGAAGAAGAATGGGTCCCCAAACCCTGTTTGAGCCTTAGGAAAACTAATGACCTTGGAAAAGTCCTCGTTAGAGCCAAACTTAAGGGAATGCAAGACCCACCTAAATCCACTGACCCAATAATCATTACAATTACTCCTAATCTGGACGGACGCTCGGCAGCATGTGGCCAACCAGCGTGCAGGTGCTGCCGGGCAATGTCCAGAAAGATAAGAATTACATCCAATTCTAATTATAAATCTTTTCCAGTCCCAAGACACACAAACTGCCACACCAGATGTGTCGTATACCTACTTGAATGTACAAAATGTAATAAGGGTAACCAATATGTAGGTCAGACAGAAAGAACCATACAAGAAAGGGTGGCAGGCCATAGACAGGCCGCCACCACTAAAACTAACTTGCCTCTTTATAAGCATTTCATAGGTAAACAGGACCACGACTTCCAAAGAGACATCAAAGTCACCATCCTGGAGAAAACCACCACTAATTCACTTCTGGTGAGAGAGGCCTACTGGATCCTTACTCTTGACACAGTCTATCCCAAGGGACTGAACAGTAGATTTGATCAACATCCCACATCTACCTCAGGAAGTGCAACTCAGACATGACTAACTATCAGATAATAATTTATCCTAACACTAGGGCCCTAACACTATCCCTAGCCCTAGCTCAAACCTTAGCCCAAACACTAACCCTAGCCCATAGCCTTAGACCTAGCCTTAGGTTTATAACTACCACTATAACATTATCCCTAGCCCTAGCCTTGGCCTATGGCCTGAGATCCCTTAGATCCTAACTTATCATTAACTACTGAGACCTAAGTACTTACCTTTATACTTGGTTTTTCTCTATTTTCTTCAGACTCATCAAAAAGAATTTTAAGCTCCAGGTGGGAGGTGCCTACCAAGCTGCATTTCCTGCCTGGAGTCTGTCTCCGAGTGCGCAACCGTGCAAGCTCGTTGAGACAGCTAGAGGCATCACGTTCGTGCAGCCATGCACGGGCGTGTTGCTTAGGTGCCTGGCGCCAAATTCAAATTGTGGATGGACCTACCAGAAGCTTCTATACCAGAACTGACCAATAAGAACACTTGTAGCATAGATATTTAAAGCCACTACGCACATATTCATGCACACAAGTCATAGTATTCCTGAAGAAGGTCTAGTAATAAGACCGAAACGTCGGATATACTATTTAATTTAATAATAATTCTCACCAGTTTGCCATCCACGACGGGATGCCGCCCAAAAGAACCACCAGAAAGAAGAACATTAGCTACGCCAGCGTCACTTTGGCCGCTGGCAAAGGCGTGGAATCCGTTTCAAACGAAGAGCAGCATTTGCCAATATTTAGACCCCAGCATACATCACTAGCCCATGACGAACGAGATTCCGAGATCGTTGCGTCCGCCTCCGAACAAAACACCGGCCCTAGAGAAGTTCCCATGGAACACCAACCAATTGAAGACCCTCCTGCACCAGAAAGACCAGGAGACAGTGAAAACCAGCTCCTAGTACTGAGAAAGAAATACAAAAGAACGTGCTCCGGACTTGTGAAGATGCACTCGCATCTAGAATTCATCCAAAAGTGTCGAGAGAAAGCCTCAGCTCCCAAGGGACTACGCATTAAAGTAAAATGTAATGCCCTCCTGGCTGACTTTACTGACATCGGTCACAGATTTAAAGAAATCAAAAACCAGGCTGAGGAAGACTTCATGGAAGCTTTAATCCAACATTATGAACTAACGACCTCCAGACTTGAAACAGAAAAAAGTCTCTTGATTTCAGAGATGGACAAGCTATGTCAAAACTGCCACGACACACAAACAGCCGAGGCACACCAGTCTCTCCTGGAAAAAACCCAAGAAAACATCCTCAAGCTCAGAGAGAGACTTGAGGAGAAGAAGAACAAGAAATTGGAGTCCTTGGACCTACCACCTGTCAAAAGACCAAAACAGGATACCCCTAGGAGAAAGAAGAGAGGTATGAATAATACTAATCCCCCTTATCCTCCCAATAATACAAAAAATAAATCTAAATCTACGGATAGCTATCCCAGGAATCCAAACAGATATGTTTATGTTAATCCTAATACTGTAACTAATACTAATGACTCCCAAGTTGCAGCTCTCCTGAAGGAATTGCTGCAACAACTTCCACAAAGACAACCACACAATCAACAAATAGCTCCACCATTTCACAATGCCTGGTCCCTGCAGCAACCATCGCTGTGGGGGCCATGTGCACCCCTGGGATGGCAGCCACCATCGCTGTCTGACCAGGGTATCAACGGTCTGCTCCCACAGCAACCACAGCTGCTGGGAGTGGGCCGGGATTTTCACCACACAGGCAGGCCTCACTAGCTGCAGCCTCAAAAAGGATTGATCATAGGACTGATTTTAGGCTTAATAAAACTGATTCTAGACACAATAGACTATATAGACATAGGATTTGTTACAATTATAATATAAATCACAATAATAAAAAAAGACACCTCAGACGTGTACACAAACGGACAGAAAATGTCCTCGATGCTAGCAAATACATTACCAACTTATCATCAAAAAATTTGACACTAGAACAAAACAAAATCCTAACTCTAGGCCTAAAATTCATTCCTAGTAGAAGACATAATCCTGAGAGTTTGAAAAAAGCCACGTTGGAATTCCAGCGATCAAATAGACTGAAACATTATTTTAGGAACTGGTCCCACCAGACACCACACCCTTTCAGACAGAAAAGTAGCTGGATGCCACCCAAGGCATCGGCACACATTGAAGAATACCTGCACAGAATAGAACAGGACATTAACAAATTAGAGCCAGTTGCATTCTACCCCAACCTGGGTAAATCAGAACTACAGGCTCTAAAATCACTATCAGAAGACCACACAATAGTAATAAAGCAGGCAGATAAGGGCTCCGGTATAGTGATAGAAGATACCAAAAAATACATAGAAGACGGTCTTGATCACTTAGCAGACCATACAATATATAGAAAAATAGACCATGATCCCACAGAATCTTTGGCTAAGGAAATAAACCAATTTGTCAAATATATGTATAATAGAGGTATCATAGATAACATCACTAAAGATTACCTCACCTTTCAACCCAACAGTTTGCCAAGAACGCAACAGCTGTACTTTCTCAAAAAGATACATAAAAATCCCATAGCTGTTAGACCTATAGTGAGTGGCTGTGGAGGTCCCACAGAAAGGATATCTCAATTTGTGGACCTTCACCTAAAGACATTCGTTCCAAAGATAAAATCATACATTAGAGACAGTGGCCACTTGATAAACATTTTGCAAGAGACTAGGATACCCACCAACAGCATTTTGGCCACCATAGACGTTAAAGCCCTCTATCTAAATATCCCACATGAGGAAGGCATACTTGCAGTTAAGAACAGGGTATATTATAATAACAGGGAGTCTGACGACATACCCATACCCTTTGGAACTATGTCAGACCTCCTTCGCATTGTCCTCACTAAAAATTTCTTTCAATTTGCTGATTGTATATATCATCAAGTACAGGGTACAGCGATGGGGACAAAGATGGCTCCTTCCTATGCAAACCTGTTTATGGCAGAACTGGAAGAGAAGCTGTTGTCACACTCCACAACGAATCCTATTCTGTGGAAGAGATATATTGATGATATACTCTGTATCTGGCCTGGCTCGCAACAGAGTCTGGATGACTTCATTGAGTACCTAAATAAGGCACACACTACCATTAAATTCACCTGCGAGAGTTCCACACACAGTGTGGACTTCCTAGATATTACAATCTACAAAGGGAACAGATACAGGTCCACTGGTATATTAGACTTTAAACCATTTTTTAAATCTACAAACAAATTCCAATATTTGGAATATTCCTCAGCCCATCCCAGGCGTACCTTCAAAAGCCTCATCAAAGGGGAATTGACTAGGTTACTGAGAGCCTGTTCTGATGAATCAGAGTACAACAATGTCAAATCTAAGCTATACAGGGCCTTCAGAGATAGAGGATATCCGTCCTCACTTATTAAGAAGGTTCAGGAATCAGTCCCCCATTCATCTAGACAACAGGCTCTCAGAGATAAACAAGAGGCACCCTGCCCATACCAAACCTTCCTTGTGGTTGACTACACCCCAGACTTGGACGTCAGGAGACTAAACACTCTGTTGAGACCAACCACAGAGGAAGAAGAATGGGTCCCCAAACCCTGTTTGAGCCTTAGGAAAACTAATGACCTTGGAAAAGTCCTCGTTAGAGCCAAACTTAAGGGAATGCAAGACCCACCTAAATCCACTGACCCAATAATCATTACAATTACTCCTAATCTGGACGGACGCTCGGCAGCATGTGGCCAACCAGCGTGCAGGTGCTGCCGGGCAATGTCCAGAAAGATAAGAATTACATCCAATTCTAATTATAAATCTTTTCCAGTCCCAAGACACACAAACTGCCACACCAGATGTGTCGTATACCTACTTGAATGTACAAAATGTAATAAGGGTAACCAATATGTAGGTCAGACAGAAAGAACCATACAAGAAAGGGTGGCAGGCCATAGACAGGCCGCCACCACTAAAACTAACTTGCCTCTTTATAAGCATTTCATAGGTAAACAGGACCACGACTTCCAAAGAGACATCAAAGTCACCATCCTGGAGAAAACCACCACTAATTCACTTCTGGTGAGAGAGGCCTACTGGATCCTTACTCTTGACACAGTCTATCCCAAGGGACTGAACAGTAGATTTGATCAACATCCCACATCTACCTCAGGAAGTGCAACTCAGACATGACTAACTATCAGATAATAATTTATCCTAACACTAGGGCCCTAACACTATCCCTAGCCCTAGCTCAAACCTTAGCCCAAACACTAACCCTAGCCCATAGCCTTAGACCTAGCCTTAGGTTTATAACTACCACTATAACATTATCCCTAGCCCTAGCCTTGGCCTATGGCCTGAGATCCCTTAGATCCTAACTTATCATTAACTACTGAGACCTAAGTACTTACCTTTATACTTGGTTTTTCTCTATTTTCTTCAGACTCATCAAAAAGAATTTTAAGCTCCAGGTGGGAGGTGCCTACCAAGCTGCATTTCCTGCCTGGAGTCTGTCTCCGAGTGCGCAACCGTGCAAGCTCGTTGAGACAGCTAGAGGCATCACGTTCGTGCAGCCATGCACGGGCGTGTTGCTTAGGTGCCTGGCGCCAAATTCAAATTGTGGATGGACCTACCAGAAGCTTCTATACCAGAACTGACCAATAAGAACACTTGTAGCATAGATATTTAAAGCCACTACGCACATATTCATGCACACAAGTCATAGTATTCCTGAAGAAGGTCTAGTAATAAGACCGAAACGTCGGATATACTATTTAATTTAATAATAATTCTCACCAGTTTGCCATCCACGACGGGATGCCGCCCAAAAGAACCACCAGAAAGAAGAACATTAGCTACGCCAGCGTCACTTTGGCCGCTGGCAAAGGCGTGGAATCCGTTTCAAACGAAGAGCAGCATTTGCCAATATTTAGACCCCAGCATACATCACTAGCCCATGACGAACGAGATTCCGAGATCGTTGCGTCCGCCTCCGAACAAAACACCGGCCCTAGAGAAGTTCCCATGGAACACCAACCAATTGAAGACCCTCCTGCACCAGAAAGACCAGGAGACAGTGAAAACCAGCTCCTAGTACTGAGAAAGAAATACAAAAGAACGTGCTCCGGACTTGTGAAGATGCACTCGCATCTAGAATTCATCCAAAAGTGTCGAGAGAAAGCCTCAGCTCCCAAGGGACTACGCATTAAAGTAAAATGTAATGCCCTCCTGGCTGACTTTACTGACATCGGTCACAGATTTAAAGAAATCAAAAACCAGGCTGAGGAAGACTTCATGGAAGCTTTAATCCAACATTATGAACTAACGACCTCCAGACTTGAAACAGAAAAAAGTCTCTTGATTTCAGAGATGGACAAGCTATGTCAAAACTGCCACGACACACAAACAGCCGAGGCACACCAGTCTCTCCTGGAAAAAACCCAAGAAAACATCCTCAAGCTCAGAGAGAGACTTGAGGAGAAGAAGAACAAGAAATTGGAGTCCTTGGACCTACCACCTGTCAAAAGACCAAAACAGGATACCCCTAGGAGAAAGAAGAGAGGTATGAATAATACTAATCCCCCTTATCCTCCCAATAATACAAAAAATAAATCTAAATCTACGGATAGCTATCCCAGGAATCCAAACAGATATGTTTATGTTAATCCTAATACTGTAACTAATACTAATGACTCCCAAGTTGCAGCTCTCCTGAAGGAATTGCTGCAACAACTTCCACAAAGACAACCACACAATCAACAAATAGCTCCACCATTTCACAATGCCTGGTCCCTGCAGCAACCATCGCTGTGGGGGCCATGTGCACCCCTGGGATGGCAGCCACCATCGCTGTCTGACCAGGGTATCAACGGTCTGCTCCCACAGCAACCACAGCTGCTGGGAGTGGGCCGGGATTTTCACCACACAGGCAGGCCTCACTAGCTGCAGCCTCAAAAAGGATTGATCATAGGACTGATTTTAGGCTTAATAAAACTGATTCTAGACACAATAGACTATATAGACATAGGATTTGTTACAATTATAATATAAATCACAATAATAAAAAAAGACACCTCAGACGTGTACACAAACGGACAGAAAATGTCCTCGATGCTAGCAAATACATTACCAACTTATCATCAAAAAATTTGACACTAGAACAAAACAAAATCCTAACTCTAGGCCTAAAATTCATTCCTAGTAGAAGACATAATCCTGAGAGTTTGAAAAAAGCCACGTTGGAATTCCAGCGATCAAATAGACTGAAACATTATTTTAGGAACTGGTCCCACCAGACACCACACCCTTTCAGACAGAAAAGTAGCTGGATGCCACCCAAGGCATCGGCACACATTGAAGAATACCTGCACAGAATAGAACAGGACATTAACAAATTAGAGCCAGTTGCATTCTACCCCAACCTGGGTAAATCAGAACTACAGGCTCTAAAATCACTATCAGAAGACCACACAATAGTAATAAAGCAGGCAGATAAGGGCTCCGGTATAGTGATAGAAGATACCAAAAAATACATAGAAGACGGTCTTGATCACTTAGCAGACCATACAATATATAGAAAAATAGACCATGATCCCACAGAATCTTTGGCTAAGGAAATAAACCAATTTGTCAAATATATGTATAATAGAGGTATCATAGATAACATCACTAAAGATTACCTCACCTTTCAACCCAACAGTTTGCCAAGAACGCAACAGCTGTACTTTCTCAAAAAGATACATAAAAATCCCATAGCTGTTAGACCTATAGTGAGTGGCTGTGGAGGTCCCACAGAAAGGATATCTCAATTTGTGGACCTTCACCTAAAGACATTCGTTCCAAAGATAAAATCATACATTAGAGACAGTGGCCACTTGATAAACATTTTGCAAGAGACTAGGATACCCACCAACAGCATTTTGGCCACCATAGACGTTAAAGCCCTCTATCTAAATATCCCACATGAGGAAGGCATACTTGCAGTTAAGAACAGGGTATATTATAATAACAGGGAGTCTGACGACATACCCATACCCTTTGGAACTATGTCAGACCTCCTTCGCATTGTCCTCACTAAAAATTTCTTTCAATTTGCTGATTGTATATATCATCAAGTACAGGGTACAGCGATGGGGACAAAGATGGCTCCTTCCTATGCAAACCTGTTTATGGCAGAACTGGAAGAGAAGCTGTTGTCACACTCCACAACGAATCCTATTCTGTGGAAGAGATATATTGATGATATACTCTGTATCTGGCCTGGCTCGCAACAGAGTCTGGATGACTTCATTGAGTACCTAAATAAGGCACACACTACCATTAAATTCACCTGCGAGAGTTCCACACACAGTGTGGACTTCCTAGATATTACAATCTACAAAGGGAACAGATACAGGTCCACTGGTATATTAGACTTTAAACCATTTTTTAAATCTACAAACAAATTCCAATATTTGGAATATTCCTCAGCCCATCCCAGGCGTACCTTCAAAAGCCTCATCAAAGGGGAATTGACTAGGTTACTGAGAGCCTGTTCTGATGAATCAGAGTACAACAATGTCAAATCTAAGCTATACAGGGCCTTCAGAGATAGAGGATATCCGTCCTCACTTATTAAGAAGGTTCAGGAATCAGTCCCCCATTCATCTAGACAACAGGCTCTCAGAGATAAACAAGAGGCACCCTGCCCATACCAAACCTTCCTTGTGGTTGACTACACCCCAGACTTGGACGTCAGGAGACTAAACACTCTGTTGAGACCAACCACAGAGGAAGAAGAATGGGTCCCCAAACCCTGTTTGAGCCTTAGGAAAACTAATGACCTTGGAAAAGTCCTCGTTAGAGCCAAACTTAAGGGAATGCAAGACCCACCTAAATCCACTGACCCAATAATCATTACAATTACTCCTAATCTGGACGGACGCTCGGCAGCATGTGGCCAACCAGCGTGCAGGTGCTGCCGGGCAATGTCCAGAAAGATAAGAATTACATCCAATTCTAATTATAAATCTTTTCCAGTCCCAAGACACACAAACTGCCACACCAGATGTGTCGTATACCTACTTGAATGTACAAAATGTAATAAGGGTAACCAATATGTAGGTCAGACAGAAAGAACCATACAAGAAAGGGTGGCAGGCCATAGACAGGCCGCCACCACTAAAACTAACTTGCCTCTTTATAAGCATTTCATAGGTAAACAGGACCACGACTTCCAAAGAGACATCAAAGTCACCATCCTGGAGAAAACCACCACTAATTCACTTCTGGTGAGAGAGGCCTACTGGATCCTTACTCTTGACACAGTCTATCCCAAGGGACTGAACAGTAGATTTGATCAACATCCCACATCTACCTCAGGAAGTGCAACTCAGACATGACTAACTATCAGATAATAATTTATCCTAACACTAGGGCCCTAACACTATCCCTAGCCCTAGCTCAAACCTTAGCCCAAACACTAACCCTAGCCCATAGCCTTAGACCTAGCCTTAGGTTTATAACTACCACTATAACATTATCCCTAGCCCTAGCCTTGGCCTATGGCCTGAGATCCCTTAGATCCTAACTTATCATTAACTACTGAGACCTAAGTACTTACCTTTATACTTGGTTTTTCTCTATTTTCTTCAGACTCATCAAAAAGAATTTTAAGCTCCAGGTGGGAGGTGCCTACCAAGCTGCATTTCCTGCCTGGAGTCTGTCTCCGAGTGCGCAACCGTGCAAGCTCGTTGAGACAGCTAGAGGCATCACGTTCGTGCAGCCATGCACGGGCGTGTTGCTTAGGTGCCTGGCGCCAAATTCAAATTGTGGATGGACCTACCAGAAGCTTCTATACCAGAACTGACCAATAAGAACACTTGTAGCATAGATATTTAAAGCCACTACGCACATATTCATGCACACAAGTCATAGTATTCCTGAAGAAGGTCTAGTAATAAGACCGAAACGTCGGATATACTATTTAATTTAATAATAATTCTCACCAGTTTGCCATCCACGACGGGATGCCGCCCAAAAGAACCACCAGAAAGAAGAACATTAGCTACGCCAGCGTCACTTTGGCCGCTGGCAAAGGCGTGGAATCCGTTTCAAACGAAGAGCAGCATTTGCCAATATTTAGACCCCAGCATACATCACTAGCCCTAGCCCTAGCCCTAGCCCTAGCCCTAGCCCTAGCCCTAGCCCTAGCCCTGGCCCTAGCCCTGGCATATGCACTTCTGTTCTGTTCTTAGTTCTATGAGATCGTCCAGGCAACCTAGCTCTGGAATCCATTGCACTAGGCGTGGGATCCGCTAATAGATAGAAGCCTTAGAACCTTAGAGCCTCTTCCCTAAAAACCCTATCCCTAGCCACTAGCCCATAATGAGTGTGATCCCGAGATCGATGCGTCCGCCGACTTAGAGTCTAACTGCAGATAGAGAAGGAAGCTTATCTCTGTCATAGCTATGGGGGGAGTGGCCAGCTAGTATAAGAACTGAATTCTAGCTCCAATGCCACTGGGTTCTCGGTAGCTCAGTGGTAAGAGCGTCTGCCCGGTTTGCAGGAGACCTAGGTTCAAATCCTGGCTGAGAACTGAGTTTTTTTCTTCACTCTCTGGAGAAAGAGCTCAGTCGGTTCATTATTACACTGTGAGCCTTGTAGAGATGATATCAGAGTAATGGCTTTCTTCATAAGCAATGGTAGATCTCACTTTTAAACTCTTTCTGTCTAGCTCTCTCTCATGTGCATATTAGCCTTAATAGCGGCACCCCAGCCTGGCATATGCACTTCTGTTCTGTTCTTAGTTCTATGAGATCGTCCAGGCAACCTAGCTCTGGAATCCATTGCACTAGGCGTGGGATCCGCTAATAGATAGAAGCCTTAGAACCTTAGAGCCTCTTCCCTAAAAACCCTATCCCTAGCCACTAGCCCATAATGAGTGTGATCCCGAGATCGATGCGTCCGCCGACTTAGAGTCTAACTGCAGATAGAGAAGGAAGCTTATCTCTGTCATAGCTATGGGGGGAGTGGCCAGCTAGTATAAGAACTGAATTCTAGCTCCAATGCCACTGGGTTCTCGGTAGCTCAGTGGTAAGAGCGTCTGCCCGGTTTGCAGGAGACCTAGGTTCAAATCCTGGCTGAGAACTGAGTTTTTTTCTTCACTCTCTGGAGAAAGAGCTCAGTCGGTTCATTATTACACTGTGAGCCTTGTAGAGATGATATCAGAGTAATGGCTTTCTTCATAAGCAATGGTAGATCTCACTTTTAAACTCTTTCTGTCTAGCTCTCTCTCATGTGCATATTAGCCTTAATAGCGGCACCCCAGCCTGGCATATGCACTTCTGTTCTGTTCTTAGTTCTATGAGATCGTCCAGGCAACCTAGCTCTGGAATCCATTGCACTAGGCGTGGGATCCGCTAATAGATAGAAGCCTTAGAACCTTAGAGCCTCTTCCCTAAAAACCCTATCCCTAGCCACTAGCCCATAATGAGTGTGATCCCGAGATCGATGCGTCCGCCGACTTAGAGTCTAACTGCAGATAGAGAAGGAAGCTTATCTCTGTCATAGCTATGGGGGGAGTGGCCAGCTAGTATAAGAACTGAATTCTAGCTCCAATGCCACTGGGTTCTCGGTAGCTCAGTGGTAAGAGCGTCTGCCCGGTTTGCAGGAGACCTAGGTTCAAATCCTGGCTGAGAACTGAGTTTTTTTCTTCACTCTCTGGAGAAAGAGCTCAGTCGGTTCATTATTACACTGTGAGCCTTGTAGAGATGATATCAGAGTAATGGCTTTCTTCATAAGCAATGGTAGATCTCACTTTTAAACTCTTTCTGTCTAGCTCTCTCTCATGTGCATATTAGCCTTAATAGCGGCACCCCAGCCTGGCATATGCACTTCTGTTCTGTTCTTAGTTCTATGAGATCGTCCAGGCAACCTAGCTCTGGAATCCATTGCACTAGGCGTGGGATCCGCTAATAGATAGAAGCCTTAGAACCTTAGAGCCTCTTCCCTAAAAACCCTATCCCTAGCCACTAGCCCATAATGAGTGTGATCCCGAGATCGATGCGTCCGCCGACTTAGAGTCTAACTGCAGATAGAGAAGGAAGCTTATCTCTGTCATAGCTATGGGGGGAGTGGCCAGCTAGTATAAGAACTGAATTCTAGCTCCAATGCCACTGGGTTCTCGGTAGCTCAGTGGTAAGAGCGTCTGCCCGGTTTGCAGGAGACCTAGGTTCAAATCCTGGCTGAGAACTGAGTTTTTTTCTTCACTCTCTGGAGAAAGAGCTCAGTCGGTTCATTATTACACTGTGAGCCTTGTAGAGATGATATCAGAGTAATGGCTTTCTTCATAAGCAATGGTAGATCTCACTTTTAAACTCTTTCTGTCTAGCTCTCTCTCATGTGCATATTAGCCTTAATAGCGGCACCCCAGCCTGGCATATGCACTTCTGTTCTGTTCTTAGTTCTATGAGATCGTCCAGGCAACCTAGCTCTGGAATCCATTGCACTAGGCGTGGGATCCGCTAATAGATAGAAGCCTTAGAACCTTAGAGCCTCTTCCCTAAAAACCCTATCCCTAGCCACTAGCCCATAATGAGTGTGATCCCGAGATCGATGCGTCCGCCGACTTAGAGTCTAACTGCAGATAGAGAAGGAAGCTTATCTCTGTCATAGCTATGGGGGGAGTGGCCAGCTAGTATAAGAACTGAATTCTAGCTCCAATGCCACTGGGTTCTCGGTAGCTCAGTGGTAAGAGCGTCTGCCCGGTTTGCAGGAGACCTAGGTTCAAATCCTGGCTGAGAACTGAGTTTTTTTCTTCACTCTCTGGAGAAAGAGCTCAGTCGGTTCATTATTACACTGTGAGCCTTGTAGAGATGATATCAGAGTAATGGCTTTCTTCATAAGCAATGGTAGATCTCACTTTTAAACTCTTTCTGTCTAGCTCTCTCTCATGTGCATATTAGCCTTAATAGCGGCACCCCAGCCTGGCATATGCACTTCTGTTCTGTTCTTAGTTCTATGAGATCGTCCAGGCAACCTAGCTCTGGAATCCATTGCACTAGGCGTGGGATCCGCTAATAGATAGAAGCCTTAGAACCTTAGAGCCTCTTCCCTAAAAACCCTATCCCTAGCCACTAGCCCATAATGAGTGTGATCCCGAGATCGATGCGTCCGCCGACTTAGAGTCTAACTGCAGATAGAGAAGGAAGCTTATCTCTGTCATAGCTATGGGGGGAGTGGCCAGCTAGTATAAGAACTGAATTCTAGCTCCAATGCCACTGGGTTCTCGGTAGCTCAGTGGTAAGAGCGTCTGCCCGGTTTGCAGGAGACCTAGGTTCAAATCCTGGCTGAGAACTGAGTTTTTTTCTTCACTCTCTGGAGAAAGAGCTCAGTCGGTTCATTATTACACTGTGAGCCTTGTAGAGATGATATCAGAGTAATGGCTTTCTTCATAAGCAATGGTAGATCTCACTTTTAAACTCTTTCTGTCTAGCTCTCTCTCATGTGCATATTAGCCTTAATAGCGGCACCCCAGCCTGGCATATGCACTTCTGTTCTGTTCTTAGTTCTATGAGATCGTCCAGGCAACCTAGCTCTGGAATCCATTGCACTAGGCGTGGGATCCGCTAATAGATAGAAGCCTTAGAACCTTAGAGCCTCTTCCCTAAAAACCCTATCCCTAGCCACTAGCCCATAATGAGTGTGATCCCGAGATCGATGCGTCCGCCGACTTAGAGTCTAACTGCAGATAGAGAAGGAAGCTTATCTCTGTCATAGCTATGGGGGGAGTGGCCAGCTAGTATAAGAACTGAATTCTAGCTCCAATGCCACTGGGTTCTCGGTAGCTCAGTGGTAAGAGCGTCTGCCCGGTTTGCAGGAGACCTAGGTTCAAATCCTGGCTGAGAACTGAGTTTTTTTCTTCACTCTCTGGAGAAAGAGCTCAGTCGGTTCATTATTACACTGTGAGCCTTGTAGAGATGATATCAGAGTAATGGCTTTCTTCATAAGCAATGGTAGATCTCACTTTTAAACTCTTTCTGTCTAGCTCTCTCTCATGTGCATATTAGCCTTAATAGCGGCACCCCAGCCTGGCATATGCACTTCTGTTCTGTTCTTAGTTCTATGAGATCGTCCAGGCAACCTAGCTCTGGAATCCATTGCACTAGGCGTGGGATCCGCTAATAGATAGAAGCCTTAGAACCTTAGAGCCTCTTCCCTAAAAACCCTATCCCTAGCCACTAGCCCATAATGAGTGTGATCCCGAGATCGATGCGTCCGCCGACTTAGAGTCTAACTGCAGATAGAGAAGGAAGCTTATCTCTGTCATAGCTATGGGGGGAGTGGCCAGCTAGTATAAGAACTGAATTCTAGCTCCAATGCCACTGGGTTCTCGGTAGCTCAGTGGTAAGAGCGTCTGCCCGGTTTGCAGGAGACCTAGGTTCAAATCCTGGCTGAGAACTGAGTTTTTTTCTTCACTCTCTGGAGAAAGAGCTCAGTCGGTTCATTATTACACTGTGAGCCTTGTAGAGATGATATCAGAGTAATGGCTTTCTTCATAAGCAATGGTAGATCTCACTTTTAAACTCTTTCTGTCTAGCTCTCTCTCATGTGCATATTAGCCTTAATAGCGGCACCCCAGCCTGGCATATGCACTTCTGTTCTGTTCTTAGTTCTATGAGATCGTCCAGGCAACCTAGCTCTGGAATCCATTGCACTAGGCGTGGGATCCGCTAATAGATAGAAGCCTTAGAACCTTAGAGCCTCTTCCCTAAAAACCCTATCCCTAGCCACTAGCCCATAATGAGTGTGATCCCGAGATCGATGCGTCCGCCGACTTAGAGTCTAACTGCAGATAGAGAAGGAAGCTTATCTCTGTCATAGCTATGGGGGGAGTGGCCAGCTAGTATAAGAACTGAATTCTAGCTCCAATGCCACTGGGTTCTCGGTAGCTCAGTGGTAAGAGCGTCTGCCCGGTTTGCAGGAGACCTAGGTTCAAATCCTGGCTGAGAACTGAGTTTTTTTCTTCACTCTCTGGAGAAAGAGCTCAGTCGGTTCATTATTACACTGTGAGCCTTGTAGAGATGATATCAGAGTAATGGCTTTCTTCATAAGCAATGGTAGATCTCACTTTTAAACTCTTTCTGTCTAGCTCTCTCTCATGTGCATATTAGCCTTAATAGCGGCACCCCAGCCTGGCATATGCACTTCTGTTCTGTTCTTAGTTCTATGAGATCGTCCAGGCAACCTAGCTCTGGAATCCATTGCACTAGGCGTGGGATCCGCTAATAGATAGAAGCCTTAGAACCTTAGAGCCTCTTCCCTAAAAACCCTATCCCTAGCCCCTAGCCCTAGCCCTAGCCCTAGCCCTAGCCCTAGCCCTAGCCTGTTTCATTCTACCTAAATCTCAGAAAACAAGAGATACAGGCCCTTAAATCGCTGTCTAAAGACCACACACTGGTCATCAAACAGGCAGATAAAGGCTCAGGCATAGTGATAGAGGACACTAAAAAATACATAGAGGATGGCCTCAATCACTTAGCAGATACAACAATATATAGAAAGATAGACCAGGACCCAACGGAGTCCTTGGCCAAGGAGATAAACCAATTTGTTAAATACATGTACAAAAGAGGCATTATAGACAACACTACTAAAGATTATCTTACCTTTAATCCAGGTCACATGCCCAGAACTCAACAATTGTACTTCCTTAAAAAGATCCATAAAAATCCTATAGCCGTCAGACCCATAGTAAGTGGCTGTGGAGGCCCAACAGAAAGGATATCCCAACTTGTAGACCTCCACTTAAAACCATTTGTCCCAAAAATAGAATCATATATTAGAGATAGTGGCCATCTAATTAACATCTTACAAGAAACTATTATACCCACCAACAGCATTTTGGCCACCATAGATGTCAAAGCCCTCTACCTCAATATTCCACATGAGGAAGGCATTAGGGCAGTTAAAAACAGACTGTATTATAATAATAAGGAGTCTGACCAGGTACCCATACCGTACGGAACCATGTCAGATCTCCTCAATATTGTCCTCACCAAAAATTTCTTTCAATTTGCTGATTGTATGTACCACCAAGTACAGGGTACAGCGATGGGGACCAAGATGGCTCCTTCCTACGCCAACCTGTTCATGGCTGAATTGGAAGAGAAACTACTAAAATACTCTCCAATAGACCCAATCCTGTGGAAGAGATACATAGATGACATACTCTGTATCTGGCCGGGCTCTCAACAGAGCCTGGATGCCTTCATTGAGCACCTGAATAAGGCCCATCCCACCATTAAATTCACATGTGAAAGCTCCCCACATAGCGTCGACTTCCTTGACATCACTATCTTCAAGGGGAACAGATATAGATCCACAGGTATATTAGATTTTAAACCATTTTTCAAACCAACAAATAAATTTCAATACCTGGAATATTCCTCAGCTCACCCTAGGAATACCTTTAAAAGTCTCATCAAAGGTGAATTAACCAGGTTACTGAGAGCTTGCTCCGATGAAACAGAATACAATAAAATTCAATTTAAACTGTACAGAGCCTTCAGAGACAGGGGGTACCCACCTGCTCTGATAAAGAAGGTACAGGACTCAGTTCCCTATTCATCTAGACAGCAAGCTCTCAATGACAAACAAGATGAACCTTGTCCTTATCACACCTTCCTTGTGGTTGATTATACCCCTGACCTAGATGTCAGGGGACTTAATTCTCTACTAAGACCAACCACAGAGGAAGAACCATGGGTACCCAAACCCTGTTTGAGCCTTAGGAAAACCAAAGACCTAGGAAAAACCCTCGTCAGAGCCAAACTTAAGGGAACGGGAGACCCACCAAAATCGACAGATCCCATAATCATCAGAATAACCCCTAACCTGGACGGACGCTCAGTACCATGTGGCCATTTAGGTTGCAAATGCTGTCAAATCATGTCCAGAAGGATAAGAGTCATATCTAACTCTACCCATAAATCCTTCCCAGTTCCAAAACACACAAACTGCCTCACAAGATGTGTTATATACTTATTGGAATGCACAAAATGCAACAAAGGAAACCAATATGTGGGTCAGACTGAGAGAACCATGCAAGAAAGAATGGGAGGTCATAGACAAGCTACCATAACTAAAATTAACTTACCTCTCTACAAGCACTTTGCAGGTAAACGCGACCATGACTTTGACAGAGACACCAGAGTCACCATCCTAGAAAAGACCACCAAAAGCCTACTTCTGACCAGGGAGGCTTATTGGATCCTTACTCTGGACACAGTCTACCCTAAAGGACTGAACAGCAGATATGATAAGCACCCCATGACAAACTAACCTAACCTATCAGTCATAGGGCCTTAACACATTATTCTCCCCAGTCTTGATCCTAAATTCTGAGTCCTAGTGCCTCAGTTCTAGCCACACCCTTTAATCTAGCCTTTAATCTAACCCTAGCCTAGCCCCTAACCCTGATTCTAACCTAACCTAACTATGATTCAGGACCCTAGCCCATGCTCTGACTCTAAATAAAGAGATTTGAGATCCCTGTGGATCCTAAACTAGAATCTAAAAGCAAGACTAAAAAGTATTTACCTTACTTGTCATTCCTTTTCTGCAGATTCACCAAAATATATTTTTAGGGATCCAGGAGGAGGTGCCTACCTAGCTGCATTTCCTCCTTGGAGATTGCCTCCGTGCGTGCAATCATGCAAGCACGTCGAGGCTGAGGTGCCACGCCTGTGCAACCATGCACATGCGTGTCACCTTGGCGCCAAACCAAAAGAGTTGGCGCCATAACTAACAGTGGATGGACCAATCAGAAGCTGCTATATCAGAACTGACCAATCAGAACACTTGTAGCATAGATACTTAAGCCACCAACGCATATGTTCATGCTCACAAATTATTATTACCTGAAGAAGGTCCGTAACTACGACCGAAACGTCGTATCAATAATAATTAATTTAATTTAAAAAAAATTTTCTATCCACTTCCAACGATGCCGCCGAAGAAAACTGGCAAGAAGAAGCAGATTTCTTATGCCAGTGTCTCCCTCTCGGCTGGCAAAGGCGTGGGGTCCGATTTGGATGAAGAGCTCTTAGCTCTGCCTACTTTGAAAACTTCCAGAGGAATGCTAGCCACTAATAAACCCGACCCTAAGATCGACGAGTCCGCCGAACCAAACCCACCATCTACTATTGAAACTCCAATGGAGGAAGACACTCTACCGGATGACCTCAACCCAGACTTAGCCCTCAGCTCTCAACTTCTAGCTCTGCGCCAGAAATTTAAGAAAACCAGCTCAAACCTAATGAAAATGAAATCCCACCTAGAGTTTATCAACACCTGCAAAGAGAAAGCTAAAGTGCCTAAAGGTCTACGTATTAAGACTCAGTGTAATGCTCTCCTCGCCGACTTCACAAATGTCGGACATCGCTTTGAGGACATAAAACACCGGGCGGAACGAGAGTTCGCCGAAGCACTTATTGAACATTATGAACTGACTACCGAGAAACTAGAATTCGAGAAAAGTATCCTTGTTGCCAGCATGAACAGAGCCTGCAGAGACTGTACAGACAAACAGACTGTCGAAAACCATCAGACTCTTCTTAAGAAGACCGAAGACAACCTCGCTAAACACCAAACTGCCCTCGAAGAAAAGAAGTTGAAGAAGCTAGAGGCTCTAGATGAACCCCAACCGAAAAAACCCCGACCAAATGGACCAAGGACAAGGAGACAGAGACGGGGAGGTATGAATAAAACCAATCCCAACCCTTCCTCTCTCCCTAATAAATTTAGACACTTAAAAATTACCAGTAGTGGCCCTAGGAACAACAATAGTTTATACATTAATCCTAACTGTACTAACTCTCAAGTTACAGCTTTACTTTCTGAGCTCTTGCAGCACAGGCAAGCCCTCTGCCAGCCACAAGTCCCACAGATGGGATTCCCTCAAAACGCCTTTGCCCTGCAGCAACCATCGCTGTGGGGTACAAGTGCGTCCTTGGGCCAACAGCAACCCTCGCTGTCTGGCCTAGGAATTAACGGTCTGCTCCCTCAGCAACCACAGCTGCAGGGAGTGGGCCAGGATTTTCTACTCCAAGGCAGGCACCTATAAATGCAGCCAAGAGAACTACACATAGGTCTAATAGATTAAATAGACATCAAATTTGTTCAAATCATATTAGTCACAATAATAAAAAAAGATATTTAAGATTATTGCACAGAAAGACAAATAAAGTCTTAGATGCTAGTAGGTACATCACCAACCTATCTTCAAAAACTCTGACCCTAGAACAGAATAAAATCCTAGCCTTAGGCCTGAAGTTCATCCCTAGTAGAAGAAATAATCCTGAGAGCCTAGAAAAAGCCACAATGGAATTCGAGAGATCGAATAGGCTTAAACATTACTTCAGGAACTGGACCCAACAGACACCACACCCTTTTAGACAAAAAAGTAGTTGGCTGCCACCAAAAGCATCAACACACATAGAGAAATACCTACATAGAGTCAAACAGAGCATTGATAAGCTAGAGCCTGTTTCATTCTACCTAAATCTCAGAAAACAAGAGATACAGGCCCTTAAATCGCTGTCTAAAGACCACACACTGGTCATCAAACAGGCAGATAAAGGCTCAGGCATAGTGATAGAGGACACTAAAAAATACATAGAGGATGGCCTCAATCACTTAGCAGATACAACAATATATAGAAAGATAGACCAGGACCCAACGGAGTCCTTGGCCAAGGAGATAAACCAATTTGTTAAATACATGTACAAAAGAGGCATTATAGACAACACTACTAAAGATTATCTTACCTTTAATCCAGGTCACATGCCCAGAACTCAACAATTGTACTTCCTTAAAAAGATCCATAAAAATCCTATAGCCGTCAGACCCATAGTAAGTGGCTGTGGAGGCCCAACAGAAAGGATATCCCAACTTGTAGACCTCCACTTAAAACCATTTGTCCCAAAAATAGAATCATATATTAGAGATAGTGGCCATCTAATTAACATCTTACAAGAAACTATTATACCCACCAACAGCATTTTGGCCACCATAGATGTCAAAGCCCTCTACCTCAATATTCCACATGAGGAAGGCATTAGGGCAGTTAAAAACAGACTGTATTATAATAATAAGGAGTCTGACCAGGTACCCATACCGTACGGAACCATGTCAGATCTCCTCAATATTGTCCTCACCAAAAATTTCTTTCAATTTGCTGATTGTATGTACCACCAAGTACAGGGTACAGCGATGGGGACCAAGATGGCTCCTTCCTACGCCAACCTGTTCATGGCTGAATTGGAAGAGAAACTACTAAAATACTCTCCAATAGACCCAATCCTGTGGAAGAGATACATAGATGACATACTCTGTATCTGGCCGGGCTCTCAACAGAGCCTGGATGCCTTCATTGAGCACCTGAATAAGGCCCATCCCACCATTAAATTCACATGTGAAAGCTCCCCACATAGCGTCGACTTCCTTGACATCACTATCTTCAAGGGGAACAGATATAGATCCACAGGTATATTAGATTTTAAACCATTTTTCAAACCAACAAATAAATTTCAATACCTGGAATATTCCTCAGCTCACCCTAGGAATACCTTTAAAAGTCTCATCAAAGGTGAATTAACCAGGTTACTGAGAGCTTGCTCCGATGAAACAGAATACAATAAAATTCAATTTAAACTGTACAGAGCCTTCAGAGACAGGGGGTACCCACCTGCTCTGATAAAGAAGGTACAGGACTCAGTTCCCTATTCATCTAGACAGCAAGCTCTCAATGACAAACAAGATGAACCTTGTCCTTATCACACCTTCCTTGTGGTTGATTATACCCCTGACCTAGATGTCAGGGGACTTAATTCTCTACTAAGACCAACCACAGAGGAAGAACCATGGGTACCCAAACCCTGTTTGAGCCTTAGGAAAACCAAAGACCTAGGAAAAACCCTCGTCAGAGCCAAACTTAAGGGAACGGGAGACCCACCAAAATCGACAGATCCCATAATCATCAGAATAACCCCTAACCTGGACGGACGCTCAGTACCATGTGGCCATTTAGGTTGCAAATGCTGTCAAATCATGTCCAGAAGGATAAGAGTCATATCTAACTCTACCCATAAATCCTTCCCAGTTCCAAAACACACAAACTGCCTCACAAGATGTGTTATATACTTATTGGAATGCACAAAATGCAACAAAGGAAACCAATATGTGGGTCAGACTGAGAGAACCATGCAAGAAAGAATGGGAGGTCATAGACAAGCTACCATAACTAAAATTAACTTACCTCTCTACAAGCACTTTGCAGGTAAACGCGACCATGACTTTGACAGAGACACCAGAGTCACCATCCTAGAAAAGACCACCAAAAGCCTACTTCTGACCAGGGAGGCTTATTGGATCCTTACTCTGGACACAGTCTACCCTAAAGGACTGAACAGCAGATATGATAAGCACCCCATGACAAACTAACCTAACCTATCAGTCATAGGGCCTTAACACATTATTCTCCCCAGTCTTGATCCTAAATTCTGAGTCCTAGTGCCTCAGTTCTAGCCACACCCTTTAATCTAGCCTTTAATCTAACCCTAGCCTAGCCCCTAACCCTGATTCTAACCTAACCTAACTATGATTCAGGACCCTAGCCCATGCTCTGACTCTAAATAAAGAGATTTGAGATCCCTGTGGATCCTAAACTAGAATCTAAAAGCAAGACTAAAAAGTATTTACCTTACTTGTCATTCCTTTTCTGCAGATTCACCAAAATATATTTTTAGGGATCCAGGAGGAGGTGCCTACCTAGCTGCATTTCCTCCTTGGAGATTGCCTCCGTGCGTGCAATCATGCAAGCACGTCGAGGCTGAGGTGCCACGCCTGTGCAACCATGCACATGCGTGTCACCTTGGCGCCAAACCAAAAGAGTTGGCGCCATAACTAACAGTGGATGGACCAATCAGAAGCTGCTATATCAGAACTGACCAATCAGAACACTTGTAGCATAGATACTTAAGCCACCAACGCATATGTTCATGCTCACAAATTATTATTACCTGAAGAAGGTCCGTAACTACGACCGAAACGTCGTATCAATAATAATTAATTTAATTTAAAAAAAATTTTCTATCCACTTCCAACGATGCCGCCGAAGAAAACTGGCAAGAAGAAGCAGATTTCTTATGCCAGTGTCTCCCTCTCGGCTGGCAAAGGCGTGGGGTCCGATTTGGATGAAGAGCTCTTAGCTCTGCCTACTTTGAAAACTTCCAGAGGAATGCTAGCCCTAGCCCTAGCCCTAGCCCTAGCCCTAGCCCTAGCCCTCAGAGTCCTAAGATAATGGTCCAAGTAGTATCCAACTAGTGGATCCTTAGAGTAAAGTCACTAGGCCTTGCTTACAGTTCATGCAGTAATCAGGGGAGCCACACCACCAGTGCCACACCCCCACACACAACATTACATGAGAGCCACCCACAGGCCTCAGTGCCACTCACAGGCACCACCCCCCACTAGGAGCCACGCACCACACCCCCAAGGCAGGGAACGCCCCCTAGCAGATAATCTCTAAGTTGGCTGCCATTATAGGCTGAGGCCCAGCCCCAGCCCTAACCCCAACCCTAGCCCGTAAGACTGGACTCTGACTTGGCCATTGCAGAGATACAACTGGTGTCTCTGAACTTAGCCTCTACAAGAGGTAGTTTGTAGTGCTCCACTGCCGTAGGTCCCAATGGCCTATTGGTAAGAGCACCTGTCTAGTATACAGGAGGTCCTGGGTTCGATTCCCGGTTGGGACTTGGATTTTTTCCAAGTTTTTCTCTCAATGGTTCGTTAGTTCAGAGTCCTAAGATAATGGTCCAAGTAGTATCCAACTAGTGGATCCTTAGAGTAAAGTCACTAGGCCTTGCTTACAGTTCATGCAGTAATCAGGGGAGCCACACCACCAGTGCCACACCCCCACACACAACATTACATGAGAGCCACCCACAGGCCTCAGTGCCACTCACAGGCACCACCCCCCACTAGGAGCCACGCACCACACCCCCAAGGCAGGGAACGCCCCCTAGCAGATAATCTCTAAGTTGGCTGCCATTATAGGCTGAGGCCCAGCCCCAGCCCTAACCCCAACCCTAGCCCGTAAGACTGGACTCTGACTTGGCCATTGCAGAGATACAACTGGTGTCTCTGAACTTAGCCTCTACAAGAGGTAGTTTGTAGTGCTCCACTGCCGTAGGTCCCAATGGCCTATTGGTAAGAGCACCTGTCTAGTATACAGGAGGTCCTGGGTTCGATTCCCGGTTGGGACTTGGATTTTTTCCAAGTTTTTCTCTCAATGGTTCGTTAGTTCAGAGTCCTAAGATAATGGTCCAAGTAGTATCCAACTAGTGGATCCTTAGAGTAAAGTCACTAGGCCTTGCTTACAGTTCATGCAGTAATCAGGGGAGCCACACCACCAGTGCCACACCCCCACACACAACATTACATGAGAGCCACCCACAGGCCTCAGTGCCACTCACAGGCACCACCCCCCACTAGGAGCCACGCACCACACCCCCAAGGCAGGGAACGCCCCCTAGCAGATAATCTCTAAGTTGGCTGCCATTATAGGCTGAGGCCCAGCCCCAGCCCTAACCCCAACCCTAGCCCTAGCCCTAGCCCTAGCCCTAGCCCTAGCCCTAGCCCATTATAGGCTGAGGCCCAGCCCCAGCCCTAACCCCAACCCTAGCCCGTAAGACTGGACTCTGACTTGGCCATTGCAGAGATACAACCGGTGTCTCTGAACTTAGCCTCTACAAGAGGTAGTTTGTAGTGCTCCACTGCCGTAGGTCCCAATGGCCTATTGGTAAGAGCACCTGTCTAGTATACAGGAGGTCCTGGGTTCGATTCCCGGTTGGGACTTGGATTTTTTCCAAGTTTTTCTCTCAATGGTTCGTTAGTTCAGAGTCCTAAGATAATGGTCCAAGTAGTATCCAACTAGTGGATCCTTAGAGTAAAGTCACTAGGCCTTGCTTACAGTTCATGCAGTAATCAGGGGAGCCACACCACCAGTGCCACACCCCCACACACAACATTACATGAGAGCCACCCACAGGCCTCAGTGCCATTCACAGGCACCACCCCCCACTAGGAGCCACGCACCACACCCCCAAGGCAGGGAACGCCCCCTAGCAGATAATCTCTAAGTTGGCTGCCATTATAGGCTGAGGCCCAGCCCCAGCCCTAACCCCAACCCTAGCCCGTAAGACTGGACTCTGACTTGGCCATTGCAGAGATACAACCGGTGTCTCTGAACTTAGCCTCTACAAGAGGTAGTTTGTAGTGCTCCACTGCCGTAGGTCCCAATGGCCTATTGGTAAGAGCACCTGTCTAGTATACAGGAGGTCCTGGGTTCGATTCCCGGTTGGGACTTGGATTTTTTCCAAGTTTTTCTCTCAATGGTTCGTTAGTTCAGAGTCCTAAGATAATGGTCCAAGTAGTATCCAACTAGTGGATCCTTAGAGTAAAGTCACTAGGCCTTGCTTACAGTTCATGCAGTAATCAGGGGAGCCACACCACCAGTGCCACACCCCCACACACAACATTACATGAGAGCCACCCACAGGCCTCAGTGCCATTCACAGGCACCACCCCCCACTAGGAGCCACGCACCACACCCCCAAGGCAGGGAACGCCCCCTAGCAGATAATCTCTAAGTTGGCTGCCATTATAGGCTGAGGCCCAGCCCCAGCCCTAACCCCAACCCTAGCCCGTAAGACTGGACTCTGACTTGGCCATTGCAGAGATACAACCGGTGTCTCTGAACTTAGCCTCTACAAGAGGTAGTTTGTAGTGCTCCACTGCCGTAGGTCCCAATGGCCTATTGGTAAGAGCACCTGTCTAGTATACAGGAGGTCCTGGGTTCGATTCCCGGTTGGGACTTGGATTTTTTCCAAGTTTTTCTCTCAATGGTTCGTTAGTTCAGAGTCCTAAGATAATGGTCCAAGTAGTATCCAACTAGTGGATCCTTAGAGTAAAGTCACTAGGCCTTGCTTACAGTTCATGCAGTAATCAGGGGAGCCACACCACCAGTGCCACACCCCCACACACAACATTACATGAGAGCCACCCACAGGCCTCAGTGCCATTCACAGGCACCACCCCCCACTAGGAGCCACGCACCACACCCCCAAGGCAGGGAACGCCCCCTAGCAGATAATCTCTAAGTTGGCTGCCATTATAGGCTGAGGCCCAGCCCCAGCCCTAACCCCAACCCTAGCCCGTAAGACTGGACTCTGACTTGGCCATTGCAGAGATACAACCGGTGTCTCTGAACTTAGCCTCTACAAGAGGTAGTTTGTAGTGCTCCACTGCCGTAGGTCCCAATGGCCTATTGGTAAGAGCACCTGTCTAGTATACAGGAGGTCCTGGGTTCGATTCCCGGTTGGGACTTGGATTTTTTCCAAGTTTTTCTCTCAATGGTTCGTTAGTTCAGAGTCCTAAGATAATGGTCCAAGTAGTATCCAACTAGTGGATCCTTAGAGTAAAGTCACTAGGCCTTGCTTACAGTTCATGCAGTAATCAGGGGAGCCACACCACCAGTGCCACACCCCCACACACAACATTACATGAGAGCCACCCACAGGCCTCAGTGCCATTCACAGGCACCACCCCCCACTAGGAGCCACGCACCACACCCCCAAGGCAGGGAACGCCCCCTAGCAGATAATCTCTAAGTTGGCTGCCATTATAGGCTGAGGCCCAGCCCCAGCCCTAACCCCAACCCTAGCCCGTAAGACTGGACTCTGACTTGGCCATTGCAGAGATACAACCGGTGTCTCTGAACTTAGCCTCTACAAGAGGTAGTTTGTAGTGCTCCACTGCCGTAGGTCCCAATGGCCTATTGGTAAGAGCACCTGTCTAGTATACAGGAGGTCCTGGGTTCGATTCCCGGTTGGGACTTGGATTTTTTCCAAGTTTTTCTCTCAATGGTTCGTTAGTTCAGAGTCCTAAGATAATGGTCCAAGTAGTATCCAACTAGTGGATCCTTAGAGTAAAGTCACTAGGCCTTGCTTACAGTTCATGCAGTAATCAGGGGAGCCACACCACCAGTGCCACACCCCCACACACAACATTACATGAGAGCCACCCACAGGCCTCAGTGCCATTCACAGGCACCACCCCCCACTAGGAGCCACGCACCACACCCCCAAGGCAGGGAACGCCCCCTAGCAGATAATCTCTAAGTTGGCTGCCATTATAGGCTGAGGCCCAGCCCCAGCCCTAACCCCAACCCTAGCCCTAGCCCTAGCCCTAGCCCTAGAACCCAACAGCTGTACTTTCTCAAAAAGATACACAAAAATCCCATAGCTGTCAGGCCAATAGTCAGTGGATGTGGAGGTCCCACTGAAAGAATATCTCAATTCATAGACCTCCACCTGCAACCATTTGTCCCAAAGGTCAAATCATACATCAGGGACAGTGGACACTTAATCAACATCTTAGAGAAGACAAAAATTCCCACCAATAGCATCCTAGTCACCATAGATGTCAAATCTCTCTATCTCAAAATCCCACACAAAGAAGGGATAGATGCAGTAAAAAACAGACTGTACTACAAAAACAGAGAGTCAGACGCTGTCCCCATACCACCTGGGGCCATGTCTGACCTCCTCAGCATTGTCCTCACACAAAACTACTTTCAGTTTAATGATTCCATGTACCACCAAGTACAGGGCACTGCAATGGGGACCAAGATGGCTCCCTCCTATGCCAACCTCTTCATGGCAGAACTGGAGGAAAGGTTGCTCAGAAACTCCACAACAGACCCCATCCTGTGGAAGAGATACATAGATGACATCCTGTGCATCTGGCCAGGCTCCCAACAGAGCCTAGACAACTTCATACGGTACCTAAATGGAGCCCACCCCACCATAAAGTTTACCTCTGAAAGCTCTCCGCACAGCGTGGACTTCCTGGATGTCACCATCTACAAGGGAGAGAGGTACAGATCAACAGGTACACTAGACATAAGACCCTTTTTCAAATCAACAAACAAGTTCCAATACCTGGAATTCTCATCAGCACACCCCAGAAACATGTTCAGAGGCCTAATCAAGGGTGAACTGACGAGGCTTCTCAGGGCTTGCTCTGATGAAGCAGAATTCAACAAGATAAAAATCAAAACATTCAAACTCTTCAGAGATAGGGGCTACCCATCCAAACTAATAAAGAGTGTACAGGATTCAGTCCCCTACTCGAATAGACAACAGGTCCTGGCCGACAAGGGAGACACACTTTGCCCATTTGAAACATTCCTTGTGGTAGATTACACCCCAGACCTGAATGTAAAAGAACTGAACAAAGTAATCAAACCCACCACTGAAGAGCAACAGTGGATCCCAAGACCTTGCCTCAGTCTCAGAAAAACAAAAGACTTGGGCAGAACCCTGGTCAGAGCCAAACTGAAAGGTGCAAGAGACCCCCCACAGTCCACCCAACCAATAAATATCAAAATCACCCCATACTTTAACGGATGCTCGGTACCATGCAGACACCCATTCTGTAAATGCTGCCGAACAATGTCCAGAAAGATAAGAACCACATCAAGTTCTAACCATAAATCCTACCCAAATCCTAAGCACACAAACTGCACCACCAATTGTGTAATTTACCTGCTAGAATGCACCAAGTGCAACAGAAGAAATCAGTACGTAGGACAGACTAGTAAAACCCTACAAGAGAGAATGGGAGGCCACAGACAGGCACTAACAACTAAACCTAATCTGCCTCTCTACAAGCACTTTGCAGGTAAACCCAACCACAACTTTGAGAGGGATGCCAGAGTCACCATACTGGAGAAGACCACCGAAGACCTCCTCCTGACCAGAGAAGCCCACTGGATGACCACCCTGGAAACAGTCTACCCAAAGGGACTCAACAGCAGATTTGAGAAACACCAAACACCTAATCCTGCATGCTCAGGCAGCACAAACCTGCCCCAAGCCAGAACCCAAACCCAGAGCTCAAGGCTAACTAGAGCCTCCGATATCAACCTTGATTCCAACCCTAGCTCTAACCCTAGCTCTAACCCTAGCTCCAACCCTAGCCCTAGGCCTAACCCTAGCTCTAACCCTAGCTCTAACCCCACCTAGCCCTAAACCTAACCCTAGCCCATATCCTAGCCTAAAACCTAACCCTAGCCCCTAGGCCACCTAACCCGGGTCACAGAGACAAGACAGAAAACTAAAAACAACCGTAACAATAATAACCAATCAGCTAGAAAACAATATTAATATTAATTAAACTCACCCTTGCCTTTGTCTTTCTCGTTCTCCAGAGAAACTCACCGAGACTAACTGAGAGAAAACAACACTCAAGAAGGAACCTACGCCCCCCGCCACACCCCCAAGCTCGAGAGGGAGGTGCCTACCAAGCTGCATTTCCCTCTCTAGAGCTAAGCCTACGCGTATGCAACCACGCATGCACGTAGGCTAACGGGCTCACGTTCATGTCATCTGAGCATGCACGTGAGCCAGCTGACGTCATTTCAGCTGACGACTAAAAAAGAAATATCAGAAGAGTGGACTGGATAATTGGAAGCCACCAAACTGACCAATAGAAACACCCGTAGCAATAGCTATTTAAGTCAACCACGCACTAGCACACCATACTCTTGATAAAGGCTAAATTAAAAAAGCCGAAACGTCGAGTTATTTACTATTACTATTATTGCTATCAACTTCTAATCACTTGCCAGCCCGCTCATCAGCTATGCCTCCCAAGAGGACCGCTAACAGACAGCAGAAGAAGATGCCCTACGCAACAGACGCTCTGGAGAGCTCTGTTCCCAGAGGCGTGGGATCGACAACGGAGAACCCTCGGTTCCCTACATTCAGACCAGCCATAGATTTACTCCTAGCCCAGAATCAGTCGGATCCCGAGATCCTTGGATCCGCCCAACCAGAAGAAGCCCCAATGGATGAAGACGACCTCATCCTGCAACCAGACGCCGCCACCACCACCACGGAGGAAGACACCCTCCTCTCTCTTAGGAGGAAATATAAGAGAACCACCTGTAACCTCGCCAAGGTCAATTCCCACCTGGAATTCGTGAAACACTGCCAGCTGAAGAAGCTAACACCAAGAGGCCTTCGGGTCAACATCAAATGCAATGCCCTGCTGGCCGACCTGACAAATGTAGCCCACCGCTTCCAGGAAACCACCACCGAGGCAGAAACCCAGTATTTGGATGCCCTGAACGAACACTACTCCACCACCACAACCAAGCTCGAGACGGAGAAGGGAGACATCGAAACAGCAATGGAAGACATCTGCAGAAAGTCAAAGAACAAGAGGACCGTAGACCAGCACAAGGAACTGCTCTCCAAGACTCAGACCAACATCGAAGCTAAGGAGAAGGCCCTGGAGACCAGGAAGAAGCGTAAACTAGAAACGATGATGGAGCCACCCCCACCCAGGACCAGAAGGCAACAGCCACAGAAGGGTATGATGACTAAAGCTAATAGAAAAACTCCCCAGAATGCCACTAAGGCTACCCCAAACAATTCTAGACCCAGGACCACTAGCCACACCCCCACCACCAGACAGCCTATTAGCAATGTCCATGTCAACCCTAACTTTGCCTCCAACACCGAGCCACAGGTCACTACCCTACTGGCAGGGCTCCTAGACCACTTCAGCAGAGGATACTCTCCTCTTGTTCAGCAGCAACCACAACTGCACGGATGGGTCACCAACGCCCCGAGCCTGCAACAACCACCGTTGCCAGGCCGAGGCTTCCTGGGATGGCAGCAACCATCGCTGTCATACCCAGGAATGACTGGTGGCCCGCACATACAACACCCAGGAACCCAACAGAATTTTGGATAGAGGGACAGGCCCCGTACGTAGCAGCCCAGAGGAGAACCAACTCCCAAGACAGAATCACCCCCCAAAGATCATTTAATAACAAATCATGTAGAACACGTAGTGCTAGAATTTCTATCAAACCCATCTTTAATAATAGAAAAAGATTCACAAATTCCATTAACAAAAAGGCAGACAATGTACTGGATAGAAACAGGTATATCACAAACCTATCATCCAAAACTCTGACTGCCCAACAAAGTAAAATCCTAGCTCTGGGACTCAAATATGTTCCCAGCAAACCAGTAGACCCAGCATCCCTGAAGAGAGCTTATTCACAATTTGAGAGATCCAACAGACTGAAATACTACTTTAGAAACTGGGCCTCACAGACACCACACCCCTTCAGACAGAAGAGTAGCTGGATACCACCCAGAGCCTCACCACAGATAGAAATGTACCTAGACAGAGTGAGAGAACAAACAAGTAGGCTAGAACTTAGAACATTCAGGCCTAACCTCACAAAGCCTGAACTCAGAGCCCTGATGTCCCTGGCCAGAGACCCCACAATAGTCATAAAACAGGCCGACAAGGGTTCTGGAATAGTGGTAGAAGACACTGACAGTTACATAAAAGATGGCCTAGCCCACCTCTCAGACCACACCATCTACAGAAAGATAGACAGCGACCCAACAGTACACCTCGCTGTAGGAATAAACAAATATGTAAAGTACCTGCACGACAGGGGCATGATAGACAACATCACCAGAGACTATCTCACCTTTCAGACGGACAACATGCCCAGAACCCAACAGCTGTACTTTCTCAAAAAGATACACAAAAATCCCATAGCTGTCAGGCCAATAGTCAGTGGATGTGGAGGTCCCACTGAAAGAATATCTCAATTCATAGACCTCCACCTGCAACCATTTGTCCCAAAGGTCAAATCATACATCAGGGACAGTGGACACTTAATCAACATCTTAGAGAAGACAAAAATTCCCACCAATAGCATCCTAGTCACCATAGATGTCAAATCTCTCTATCTCAAAATCCCACACAAAGAAGGGATAGATGCAGTAAAAAACAGACTGTACTACAAAAACAGAGAGTCAGACGCTGTCCCCATACCACCTGGGGCCATGTCTGACCTCCTCAGCATTGTCCTCACACAAAACTACTTTCAGTTTAATGATTCCATGTACCACCAAGTACAGGGCACTGCAATGGGGACCAAGATGGCTCCCTCCTATGCCAACCTCTTCATGGCAGAACTGGAGGAAAGGTTGCTCAGAAACTCCACAACAGACCCCATCCTGTGGAAGAGATACATAGATGACATCCTGTGCATCTGGCCAGGCTCCCAACAGAGCCTAGACAACTTCATACGGTACCTAAATGGAGCCCACCCCACCATAAAGTTTACCTCTGAAAGCTCTCCGCACAGCGTGGACTTCCTGGATGTCACCATCTACAAGGGAGAGAGGTACAGATCAACAGGTACACTAGACATAAGACCCTTTTTCAAATCAACAAACAAGTTCCAATACCTGGAATTCTCATCAGCACACCCCAGAAACATGTTCAGAGGCCTAATCAAGGGTGAACTGACGAGGCTTCTCAGGGCTTGCTCTGATGAAGCAGAATTCAACAAGATAAAAATCAAAACATTCAAACTCTTCAGAGATAGGGGCTACCCATCCAAACTAATAAAGAGTGTACAGGATTCAGTCCCCTACTCGAATAGACAACAGGTCCTGGCCGACAAGGGAGACACACTTTGCCCATTTGAAACATTCCTTGTGGTAGATTACACCCCAGACCTGAATGTAAAAGAACTGAACAAAGTAATCAAACCCACCACTGAAGAGCAACAGTGGATCCCAAGACCTTGCCTCAGTCTCAGAAAAACAAAAGACTTGGGCAGAACCCTGGTCAGAGCCAAACTGAAAGGTGCAAGAGACCCCCCACAGTCCACCCAACCAATAAATATCAAAATCACCCCATACTTTAACGGATGCTCGGTACCATGCAGACACCCATTCTGTAAATGCTGCCGAACAATGTCCAGAAAGATAAGAACCACATCAAGTTCTAACCATAAATCCTACCCAAATCCTAAGCACACAAACTGCACCACCAATTGTGTAATTTACCTGCTAGAATGCACCAAGTGCAACAGAAGAAATCAGTACGTAGGACAGACTAGTAAAACCCTACAAGAGAGAATGGGAGGCCACAGACAGGCACTAACAACTAAACCTAATCTGCCTCTCTACAAGCACTTTGCAGGTAAACCCAACCACAACTTTGAGAGGGATGCCAGAGTCACCATACTGGAGAAGACCACCGAAGACCTCCTCCTGACCAGAGAAGCCCACTGGATGACCACCCTGGAAACAGTCTACCCAAAGGGACTCAACAGCAGATTTGAGAAACACCAAACACCTAATCCTGCATGCTCAGGCAGCACAAACCTGCCCCAAGCCAGAACCCAAACCCAGAGCTCAAGGCTAACTAGAGCCTCCGATATCAACCTTGATTCCAACCCTAGCTCTAACCCTAGCTCTAACCCTAGCTCCAACCCTAGCCCTAGGCCTAACCCTAGCTCTAACCCTAGCTCTAACCCCACCTAGCCCTAAACCTAACCCTAGCCCATATCCTAGCCTAAAACCTAACCCTAGCCCCTAGGCCACCTAACCCGGGTCACAGAGACAAGACAGAAAACTAAAAACAACCGTAACAATAATAACCAATCAGCTAGAAAACAATATTAATATTAATTAAACTCACCCTTGCCTTTGTCTTTCTCGTTCTCCAGAGAAACTCACCGAGACTAACTGAGAGAAAACAACACTCAAGAAGGAACCTACGCCCCCCGCCACACCCCCAAGCTCGAGAGGGAGGTGCCTACCAAGCTGCATTTCCCTCTCTAGAGCTAAGCCTACGCGTATGCAACCACGCATGCACGTAGGCTAACGGGCTCACGTTCATGTCATCTGAGCATGCACGTGAGCCAGCTGACGTCATTTCAGCTGACGACTAAAAAAGAAATATCAGAAGAGTGGACTGGATAATTGGAAGCCACCAAACTGACCAATAGAAACACCCGTAGCAATAGCTATTTAAGTCAACCACGCACTAGCACACCATACTCTTGATAAAGGCTAAATTAAAAAAGCCGAAACGTCGAGTTATTTACTATTACTATTATTGCTATCAACTTCTAATCACTTGCCAGCCCGCTCATCAGCTATGCCTCCCAAGAGGACCGCTAACAGACAGCAGAAGAAGATGCCCTACGCAACAGACGCTCTGGAGAGCTCTGTTCCCAGAGGCGTGGGATCGACAACGGAGAACCCTCGGTTCCCTACATTCAGACCAGCCATAGATTTACTCCTAGCCCTAGCCCTAGCCCTAGCCCTAGCCCTAGCCCTAGCCCTAGCCCGTAGGCTACATAACAGCCTGGGTGCAGTCACTTTATTCAGTTGTCCATTCTTTTTTGCATTGAAGAAGCCCTGCCAGTTGGGGTGAAATATTTGCAATAAAAAAGTTTTGGAATCAATTGTTGAAGTTAAGTTTAAAACACTCACTATTTTAGAAGTCTCTCTCTAGTTATGGCCTCCAGAGCAATCGGTTCTTATTACCTGAGGTCCAATGATGGAAAGGAGAAGGAAACATTTGTGGATGTCACCTCATCTCCCAGGTCTAGCAGGTCCGGCTCTGAAGAAGACAGGGAAACTGTCTTGGATGTCCTTTCACCTTCCAGACAACCACCTAGAGAAAGTGATTTCTGTGTGTCTCTTCCTCAGTCCAGTGCAGGTACTTCAGCCATGGGCGTTGGGAGCACTCTCCTTCCTGGTCTTTCAGACCGGGACCCTCGACTTCTAGCCCATAACCCTGAGAGTGTCCAGGTTGTATCTGATGGATCCGCCTCTGGTCGTCCCCGCTCTGGAATTATTCGATCTGTTGATGTTGGAGCTTCCAACTCTAGTGCTGACATGGATCAGAAACTTTTAGAGTGCAGAAGGCAATATAAGAGACTCAAATCTGATCTGGATCGCACCCAATCACACCTTACCTTCATCACTGAGTGTATTAACAATAGTTTCATTCCTGTAGGCCTCACTATTGGCAAGAAATGTCATGCTTTTGCAGCAAGTCTCTCTGATGTTCAAGAGAAGTTTGAGACCATTGTTAGGAGAGCTGAGAGAGACCTCCTTCTGGCTCTCAAAGAGCACTACAGGGAAGCCAGTACCAGTCTCCTGGAGATGGTATCTGAACTGGAAGATAAAATGACTCAACACCTTCAAACCTTACCTGAGAGTAGTACAACGAGCACATCGCATCGGGAATTGATGGAAAAGACTAAAACCAATCTCCACAAGAGGAACCTGAAGAGAAATGACAACAAAAGTAAAAAGACAAGGAACCTAAGAGAGAGATTGTATAATCCCAATGCTGGTGGAAATGGTAGAAGGAAACAAACCAGAAGAAACGATAACACACCCAGGTACAATAATGACAATCTGTTTTACAACAGGAATGAAACTGGTAACAATAGAAGAGGTCCTATCCCCAGAGATGATACCAGGAACAATAGACCTGAACAAATCCCCAGGATGAGAAACAACAATCGGAGGCCTACCGATGGCACGGACATTAGAAACAATGGATCTGGTCCATCTCGAGGGAGAAGAAATAGAAGATTTCCTGCCAATTCTGGTCTACCTTCTACTAATTTTCAATCCTCTCTGGACAGATCTATTAATAACAATTTTATTTCATCTACAGACATTCCACCTCCATCAGGAGAAGGCAGAAGACAGCCTGTGTCGTATGTCACTACCCAAAATGGACAAGGAACTGGAGTTGCACCAGCACCCTATCCAATCTGGCCTCACAACTTTTTTCCTCCCCTACCCCCCACACACATTCCCACATTTTTTCCACCTCAGGTTTTTCCGACACCCATCAGGCACCCATTTCAGCCGATGTGAGTCAAAAAACCAAATCTAACTTTAACTCTAGAACAGATCACCACCCAAATCCCCACCCTGGCACATACCCTGGTCCGGTCCCCGACCCTAGAACCGATCCCGACCCTGACTTAAGAACCAACCTTAGAACCGACCCCACTGGCAATAACCAGCCCCACCCCCCCATAAATAGGAGAAGGAAAAAACACAACAGGAGCTTCAGAACAAAATTAGATTACAGGAGACTTAAACAGAAGCGTAAGAACACAATCAGGTGCCATAGTGATCATGTTGTCAACTTATCTAGGTACCAATTGACCAGAGAAGAGTTGAGTATTTTGTCCAAAGGATTAAATTTTATTCCAACACCTAAGGATTTGCCAGACTATGATGAACCCCTGTCCAGGTTTAAGAGAACTTACCGATTGAGATACTATTTCCGAAATGTCTCTTCTGAGGAAAATCGTCAGATTCATCCCTTCAAACTGCCATCGACTTGGGTCCCACCCCGTGCCTCTCCTGAGATAGAAGCGTACCTCTCTAGGACTTCGGAGCTCGTCGGGGTTCTGCTCCCTCGTGTCATCAAGAACAACATTTCCACTGGAGAGATGAGAGCGATCACGAACCTCAGGAGAAACAGAGACGTGATCATCAAGAATGCAGATAAGGGATCTGCAGTGGTTGTGGAGAACACTGATGACTACGTCAGCGAGGGACTTAAACATCTTGCGGACCAGTCCATCTATCAGAAGATTGATGCTGATCCCACACAGGAACTGGCTAAGACCATCAATGACTATGTATTGAAGATGAACAGTAAGGGATATATAGACAATCACACAAGAGATTTTCTCTTACTCAAACTGCCTGTCAGGAGCCAGCTCCTGTATTTCCTCAAGAAGTTACATAAGACCCCTCATGCCGTCAGACCCATTGTGAGCGGATGTGGTGGTCCCACGGAGAAGCTGTCTGCCTATATCGAACACCACCTCAAGCCTCTGGTCCCGAGAACTGAGTCCTACATCAGGGACTCAAAGTCTCTTATACTCTTCCTGGAGTCTCTGGTCTTGCCTCAGAATGTTCTACTGGTGACGGTTGATGTCTCGGCCTTGTATCTCAATATACCTCATGAGGACGGCATCGGTGCCTCGCTCCTTCACCTCTACACCCTTAATCCATCCAAGGATGATGTACCATTCCCTCCCAGAGTCGCTGAGGACATCCTGGGATTTATTTTAAAACACAACTATTTTATTTTTGCAGACTCACCTTATAAACAGGTCCAAGGCACGGCCATGGGAACTAAGATGGCCCCCCAGTATGCCAATTTATTTATGGACGTTATGGAGAGGGAGTTTTTGGCTTCTCAACCTCTTAGACCTTTGGTATGGAAGAGGTACATTGATGACATTCTCATGATCTGGCAGCACAGTGAACGGGAATTGGAGTCCTTTATGGATCGTCTGAACAACTTCAGATCCACCTTAAAATTCACTTACACTAAATCAGATTCCTCCGTGGAATTTTTAGATTGCCTCCTTTTTAAGGGCCCCAGATTCAGACAGAATGGGATTCTAGACCTCAAACCTTTCTTTAAGAACACTAACACTTTTCAGTATTTACATTATAACTCTTGCCATCCTCTTTCCACTTTTAGAGCTGTGGCGAAAGGCGAGACGGTCAGGATACTCAGAGCCTGCACTGATAGAAACACCTTCGACAGTGTTAAGAATAAACTACTCCATCACTTCGTGGCGAGAGGCTACCCTAGGTCACTCGTCAGGAAGGCCTTCTCTGAGGTGCCGTTCGATCGCAGAGCTACTTTGCTCCGAGACGACGCCTCCCATTCTGACCAGATCTGCGCACCTGACAACTCTGCGCAGAACAGCCCCGCCTCCCCGGGCAATGCAAGTCAAATAATATCATTCATAACTAAATATAACCCCAGGATTAACAAGAGAGACTTGTCCTATGCCTTCCAAACCACCCAAGAAGAATCAGACTTTCCGAGAGTGAGATTTGTTTTTGTTAAAAATAAAACAGTGGCCAACTATGTGGTCAGAGCCGGAGCTGGCTCTGTCAATGGCTCTCTGTCTCAGTCCCAGGCTCCTTCTGCTGAACCCATAAGGTTGCCCCCGTTTTCAATGGCTTCCAACTCCTCTCTCCCCTGTAAGAAGAGACTGTGTGTCTGTTGCAGGTTCATGTCTGTCAAGAACAACATAATATCTAACACTAATGCCAAATCATTTAGATTACCATCTGGCACGGACTGCTCCTCCACCAATGTCATCTACTGCATGGAATGCAAACTCTGTCCTAATAGAAATCAGTACATTGGACAGACCAGACGCACGCTCAGAGCTAGGATGGGCGGACACAGGGCTGCCTTCTCTAATGGAAAAAACTTACCCTTATACAAACATTTTAGGAAGAGGGGACATACCCTGGACAATGCCTGTGTTTCTATTCTGGAGGTCACTGAACCAGAACAACTCCTCCAGAGAGAAGCTCATTGGATTGCTGTAATGGACACCAAATTTCCCAAAGGATTAAACTCAATGTATGAAGATTAGAGATGGACAACCTTTTTCTGTCTGTGTATTTCAGACTTTCTAATTTGTTTTTCTGTTTGAGGTGTGGCTCACTGGGTTACATTTATATTTTTTTGCTTACATTCAATTTTCCACTTTGCCAGAGTGATTTGATTGGTTCATCTTCATCCAACTCCTTATTTGGTCTTTCTTTTTTACTCAAGTTTTTGTCATTTTGTCTCACGTGCCCGTAGGCTACATAACAGCCTGGGTGCAGTCACTTTATTCAGTTGTCCATTCTTTTTTGCATTGAAGAAGCCCTGCCAGTTGGGGTGAAATATTTGCAATAAAAAAGTTTTGGAATCAATTGTTGAAGTTAAGTTTAAAACACTCACTATTTTAGAAGTCTCTCTCTAGTTATGGCCTCCAGAGCAATCGGTTCTTATTACCTGAGGTCCAATGATGGAAAGGAGAAGGAAACATTTGTGGATGTCACCTCATCTCCCAGGTCTAGCAGGTCCGGCTCTGAAGAAGACAGGGAAACTGTCTTGGATGTCCTTTCACCTTCCAGACAACCACCTAGAGAAAGTGATTTCTGTGTGTCTCTTCCTCAGTCCAGTGCAGGTACTTCAGCCATGGGCGTTGGGAGCACTCTCCTTCCTGGTCTTTCAGACCGGGACCCTCGACTTCTAGCCCTAGCCCTAGCCCTAGCCCTAGCCCTAGCCCTAGCCCTTAGCCCTAGCCCTAGCCCTAGCCCTAGCCCTAGCCCATGTCTGACCTCCTCAATATTGTCCTCACACAAAACTACTTTCAGTTCAATGACTCCATGTACCACCAAGTACAGGGCACTGCAATGGGGACCAAGATGGCTCCTGCCTATGCCAACCTCTTCATGGCAGAACTGGAGGAAAAGTTGCTCAGGAACCACACAACGGATCCCATCCTGTGGAAGAGATACATAGATGACATCCTCTGCATCTGGCCAGGCTCCCAACAGAGCCTAGACCACTTCATACAGTATCTAAATGGAGCCCACCCAACCATAAAGTTTACCTGTGAAAGCTCTCCACACAGCGTGGACTTCCTGGATGTCACCATCTACAAGGGAGACAGGTACAGATCAACAGGTACACTAGACATAAAACCCTTTTTCAAACCAACAAACAAGTTCCAATACCTGGAATACTCATCAGCACACCCCAGAAACATGTTCAGAGGCCTAATCAAGGGTGAACTGACGAGGCTTCTCAGAGCTTGCTCTGATGAAGCAGAATACCTAAAAATACAGGCAAAAACATTCAGACTCTTCAGAGACAGGGGCTATCCACCTAAACTGATAAAGAGTGTACAGGACTCTGTCCCCTTCTCAAACAGACAACAGGTCCTGGGAGACAGAGAAGGCACACCCTGCCCATTTGAAACGTTCCTTGTAGTAGACTACACTCCTGACCTGAATGTGAAAGAGCTGAGCAAGATAATCAAACCAACCACTGCAGAAGAGCAGTGGGTCCCAAGACCTTGTCTCAGCCTCAGAAAAACAAAAGACCTGGGTCGAACCCTAGTCAGGGCCAAGCTGAAAGGTGCAAGAGACCCCCCACAGTCCACCCAACCCATAAACATCAAAATAACCCCATACTTTAATGGATGTTCGGTACCATGCAGACACCCTTACTGTAAATGCTGCCGAACAATGTCCAGAAAGATAAGAATCACATCAAGTTCTAACCACAGGTCCTACCCAACCCCTAAGCACACAAACTGTACCACCAACTGTGTAATTTACCTGTTAGAATGCACCAAGTGCAACAGAAGAAACCAGTACGTGGGTCAAACCAGCAAAACCCTACAGGAGAGAATGGGAGGCCACAGACAGGCACTCACAACAAAAACTAACCTGCCTCTCTATAAGCATTTTGCAGGTAAACCAGACCACAACTTTGAGAGGGATGCCAGAGTCACCATACTGGAGAAGACCACTGGAGACCTCCTCCTGACCAGAGAAGCTCACTGGATGACCACTCTGGAAACAGTCTACCCAAAGGGACTCAACAGCAGATTTGAGAAACACCAAACATCCAACTCTGCATGTTCAGGCAACACAAACCCGCCCTAAAAAACAATACCCAAACCCAGAGCTAAAAAGCTAGAAGGAGCCTCAAATATCAACCTTGACCTTAACCATAGATCTAACCCTAGATCTAACCCTAGCCCTAACCCTAGCTCTAACCCTAACCCTAGCTCTAACCCTAGCTCTAACCCTAGCTCCAACCCTAGCCCTAAACCCCAGCCCCTACCCTAGCCTGGAGCCTAATTCCAGCCCACAGGCTACCTAACCTGGGCTACAAGAATGACCAGGGATAAGACATAAAATCAAAAACAACTACAACAATAATAATAATAATAATAATAATTGTAATAATAATAGTAATAATAACAAATTACCAACAAATACTCACCTTTGCCTATGTCTTTCCCGTTCTCCAGAGAAACCTACCGAGACTCACTGAAAGAAAACAACTCTCAAGGAGGGATCCACGCCCCCCAGCCACACACCCCAAGCTCGAGAGGGAGCTGCCTACCGAGCTGCACCTCCCACTCCAGAGCTATGCCTACGCCCATGCAACCAAGCATGCACGTAGGCAAACTGACTCACGCGAGCCAGTTGACGTCAATCCAGCTGACGACTAAAAAAGAAATTTCGTAATAGTGAACTGACTAATTAGAGGCTACCGAACTGACCAATGGAAACACTCCTAACTCTAGCTACATAAGGCAGCCACGTACTAGCACATGTACTATAACTCTTGAAAAAGACTATCCCAGGTAGTCGAAACGTCGAGTTTTGTTTAAATTATAATTCATTTACTTACCAGTCAGTCACTAGCTTTATCTTCATCTCTACGAAGATGCCCGCCACCAGGACCAACAAGAAGAAACTGCCATACGCTGCGGACGCCATTGAGAGCGCCGGAAGAGGCGTAGGATCGGCCAGACGAGACAGAGACCTGGAGCTGCCCACTCTCATCACCACCAGAGATACTCTAGCCCTAGCCCTAGCCCTAGCCCTAGCCCTAGCCCTAGCCCTAGCCCTGAATTCTAGCTCCAATGCCTCTGGGTTCTCGGTAGCTCAGTGGTAAGAGCGTCTGCCCGGTTTGCAGGAGACCTAGGTTCAAATCCTGGCTGAGAACTGAGTTTTTTCTTCTCTCTCTGGAGAAAGAGCTCAGTCGGTTCCATTATATACACTGTGAGCCTTGTAGAGATGATAGCAGAGTAATGGCTTTCTTCATAAGTAATGGTAGATCTCACTTTTAAACTCTTTCTGTCTAGCTCTCTCTCATGTGCATATTAGCCTTAATAGCGGCACCCCAGCCTGGCATATGCACTTCTGTTCTGTTCTTAGTTCTATGAGATCGTCCAGGCAACCTAGCTTTGGAATCCATTGCACTAGGCGTGGGATCCGCTTAGATAGAGCCTATTAGAACCTTAGAGCCTCGCCCCTAAAACCCTACCCCTAGCCACTAGCCCATAATGAGTGTGATCTCGAGATCGATGAGTCCGCCGACATAGAGTCTAACTGCAGATAGAGAAGGAAGCTTATCTCTGTCATAGCTATGGGGGGAGTGGCCAGCTAGTATAAGAACTGAATTCTAGCTCCAATGCCTCTGGGTTCTCGGTAGCTCAGTGGTAAGAGCGTCTGCCCGGTTTGCAGGAGACCTAGGTTCAAATCCTGGCTGAGAACTGAGTTTTTTCTTCTCTCTCTGGAGAAAGAGCTCAGTCGGTTCCATTATATACACTGTGAGCCTTGTAGAGATGATAGCAGAGTAATGGCTTTCTTCATAAGTAATGGTAGATCTCACTTTTAAACTCTTTCTGTCTAGCTCTCTCTCATGTGCATATTAGCCTTAATAGCGGCACCCCAGCCTGGCATATGCACTTCTGTTCTGTTCTTAGTTCTATGAGATCGTCCAGGCAACCTAGCTTTGGAATCCATTGCACTAGGCGTGGGATCCGCTTAGATAGAGCCTATTAGAACCTTAGAGCCTCGCCCCTAAAACCCTACCCCTAGCCACTAGCCCATAATGAGTGTGATCTCGAGATCGATGAGTCCGCCGACATAGAGTCTAACTGCAGATAGAGAAGGAAGCTTATCTCTGTCATAGCTATGGGGGGAGTGGCCAGCTAGTATAAGAACTGAATTCTAGCTCCAATGCCTCTGGGTTCTCGGTAGCTCAGTGGTAAGAGCGTCTGCCCGGTTTGCAGGAGACCTAGGTTCAAATCCTGGCTGAGAACTGAGTTTTTTCTTCTCTCTCTGGAGAAAGAGCTCAGTCGGTTCCATTATATACACTGTGAGCCTTGTAGAGATGATAGCAGAGTAATGGCTTTCTTCATAAGTAATGGTAGATCTCACTTTTAAACTCTTTCTGTCTAGCTCTCTCTCATGTGCATATTAGCCTTAATAGCGGCACCCCAGCCTGGCATATGCACTTCTGTTCTGTTCTTAGTTCTATGAGATCGTCCAGGCAACCTAGCTTTGGAATCCATTGCACTAGGCGTGGGATCCGCTTAGATAGAGCCTATTAGAACCTTAGAGCCTCGCCCCTAAAACCCTACCCCTAGCCACTAGCCCATAATGAGTGTGATCTCGAGATCGATGAGTCCGCCGACATAGAGTCTAACTGCAGATAGAGAAGGAAGCTTATCTCTGTCATAGCTATGGGGGGAGTGGCCAGCTAGTATAAGAACTGAATTCTAGCTCCAATGCCTCTGGGTTCTCGGTAGCTCAGTGGTAAGAGCGTCTGCCCGGTTTGCAGGAGACCTAGGTTCAAATCCTGGCTGAGAACTGAGTTTTTTCTTCTCTCTCTGGAGAAAGAGCTCAGTCGGTTCCATTATATACACTGTGAGCCTTGTAGAGATGATAGCAGAGTAATGGCTTTCTTCATAAGTAATGGTAGATCTCACTTTTAAACTCTTTCTGTCTAGCTCTCTCTCATGTGCATATTAGCCTTAATAGCGGCACCCCAGCCTGGCATATGCACTTCTGTTCTGTTCTTAGTTCTATGAGATCGTCCAGGCAACCTAGCTTTGGAATCCATTGCACTAGGCGTGGGATCCGCTTAGATAGAGCCTATTAGAACCTTAGAGCCTCGCCCCTAAAACCCTACCCCTAGCCACTAGCCCATAATGAGTGTGATCTCGAGATCGATGAGTCCGCCGACATAGAGTCTAACTGCAGATAGAGAAGGAAGCTTATCTCTGTCATAGCTATGGGGGGAGTGGCCAGCTAGTATAAGAACTGAATTCTAGCTCCAATGCCTCTGGGTTCTCGGTAGCTCAGTGGTAAGAGCGTCTGCCCGGTTTGCAGGAGACCTAGGTTCAAATCCTGGCTGAGAACTGAGTTTTTTCTTCTCTCTCTGGAGAAAGAGCTCAGTCGGTTCCATTATATACACTGTGAGCCTTGTAGAGATGATAGCAGAGTAATGGCTTTCTTCATAAGTAATGGTAGATCTCACTTTTAAACTCTTTCTGTCTAGCTCTCTCTCATGTGCATATTAGCCTTAATAGCGGCACCCCAGCCTGGCATATGCACTTCTGTTCTGTTCTTAGTTCTATGAGATCGTCCAGGCAACCTAGCTTTGGAATCCATTGCACTAGGCGTGGGATCCGCTTAGATAGAGCCTATTAGAACCTTAGAGCCTCGCCCCTAAAACCCTACCCCTAGCCACTAGCCCATAATGAGTGTGATCTCGAGATCGATGAGTCCGCCGACATAGAGTCTAACTGCAGATAGAGAAGGAAGCTTATCTCTGTCATAGCTATGGGGGGAGTGGCCAGCTAGTATAAGAACTGAATTCTAGCTCCAATGCCTCTGGGTTCTCGGTAGCTCAGTGGTAAGAGCGTCTGCCCGGTTTGCAGGAGACCTAGGTTCAAATCCTGGCTGAGAACTGAGTTTTTTCTTCTCTCTCTGGAGAAAGAGCTCAGTCGGTTCCATTATATACACTGTGAGCCTTGTAGAGATGATAGCAGAGTAATGGCTTTCTTCATAAGTAATGGTAGATCTCACTTTTAAACTCTTTCTGTCTAGCTCTCTCTCATGTGCATATTAGCCTTAATAGCGGCACCCCAGCCTGGCATATGCACTTCTGTTCTGTTCTTAGTTCTATGAGATCGTCCAGGCAACCTAGCTTTGGAATCCATTGCACTAGGCGTGGGATCCGCTTAGATAGAGCCTATTAGAACCTTAGAGCCTCGCCCCTAAAACCCTACCCCTAGCCACTAGCCCATAATGAGTGTGATCTCGAGATCGATGAGTCCGCCGACATAGAGTCTAACTGCAGATAGAGAAGGAAGCTTATCTCTGTCATAGCTATGGGGGGAGTGGCCAGCTAGTATAAGAACTGAATTCTAGCTCCAATGCCTCTGGGTTCTCGGTAGCTCAGTGGTAAGAGCGTCTGCCCGGTTTGCAGGAGACCTAGGTTCAAATCCTGGCTGAGAACTGAGTTTTTTCTTCTCTCTCTGGAGAAAGAGCTCAGTCGGTTCCATTATATACACTGTGAGCCTTGTAGAGATGATAGCAGAGTAATGGCTTTCTTCATAAGTAATGGTAGATCTCACTTTTAAACTCTTTCTGTCTAGCTCTCTCTCATGTGCATATTAGCCTTAATAGCGGCACCCCAGCCTGGCATATGCACTTCTGTTCTGTTCTTAGTTCTATGAGATCGTCCAGGCAACCTAGCTTTGGAATCCATTGCACTAGGCGTGGGATCCGCTTAGATAGAGCCTATTAGAACCTTAGAGCCTCGCCCCTAAAACCCTACCCCTAGCCACTAGCCCATAATGAGTGTGATCTCGAGATCGATGAGTCCGCCGACATAGAGTCTAACTGCAGATAGAGAAGGAAGCTTATCTCTGTCATAGCTATGGGGGGAGTGGCCAGCTAGTATAAGAACTGAATTCTAGCTCCAATGCCTCTGGGTTCTCGGTAGCTCAGTGGTAAGAGCGTCTGCCCGGTTTGCAGGAGACCTAGGTTCAAATCCTGGCTGAGAACTGAGTTTTTTCTTCTCTCTCTGGAGAAAGAGCTCAGTCGGTTCCATTATATACACTGTGAGCCTTGTAGAGATGATAGCAGAGTAATGGCTTTCTTCATAAGTAATGGTAGATCTCACTTTTAAACTCTTTCTGTCTAGCTCTCTCTCATGTGCATATTAGCCTTAATAGCGGCACCCCAGCCTGGCATATGCACTTCTGTTCTGTTCTTAGTTCTATGAGATCGTCCAGGCAACCTAGCTTTGGAATCCATTGCACTAGGCGTGGGATCCGCTTAGATAGAGCCTATTAGAACCTTAGAGCCTCGCCCCTAAAACCCTACCCCTAGCCACTAGCCCATAATGAGTGTGATCTCGAGATCGATGAGTCCGCCGACATAGAGTCTAACTGCAGATAGAGAAGGAAGCTTATCTCTGTCATAGCTATGGGGGGAGTGGCCAGCTAGTATAAGAACTGAATTCTAGCTCCAATGCCTCTGGGTTCTCGGTAGCTCAGTGGTAAGAGCGTCTGCCCGGTTTGCAGGAGACCTAGGTTCAAATCCTGGCTGAGAACTGAGTTTTTTCTTCTCTCTCTGGAGAAAGAGCTCAGTCGGTTCCATTATATACACTGTGAGCCTTGTAGAGATGATAGCAGAGTAATGGCTTTCTTCATAAGTAATGGTAGATCTCACTTTTAAACTCTTTCTGTCTAGCTCTCTCTCATGTGCATATTAGCCTTAATAGCGGCACCCCAGCCTGGCATATGCACTTCTGTTCTGTTCTTAGTTCTATGAGATCGTCCAGGCAACCTAGCTTTGGAATCCATTGCACTAGGCGTGGGATCCGCTTAGATAGAGCCTATTAGAACCTTAGAGCCTCGCCCCTAAAACCCTACCCCTAGCCACTAGCCCATAATGAGTGTGATCTCGAGATCGATGAGTCCGCCGACATAGAGTCTAACTGCAGATAGAGAAGGAAGCTTATCTCTGTCATAGCTATGGGGGGAGTGGCCAGCTAGTATAAGAACTGAATTCTAGCTCCAATGCCTCTGGGTTCTCGGTAGCTCAGTGGTAAGAGCGTCTGCCCGGTTTGCAGGAGACCTAGGTTCAAATCCTGGCTGAGAACTGAGTTTTTTCTTCTCTCTCTGGAGAAAGAGCTCAGTCGGTTCCATTATATACACTGTGAGCCTTGTAGAGATGATAGCAGAGTAATGGCTTTCTTCATAAGTAATGGTAGATCTCACTTTTAAACTCTTTCTGTCTAGCTCTCTCTCATGTGCATATTAGCCTTAATAGCGGCACCCCAGCCTGGCATATGCACTTCTGTTCTGTTCTTAGTTCTATGAGATCGTCCAGGCAACCTAGCTTTGGAATCCATTGCACTAGGCGTGGGATCCGCTTAGATAGAGCCTATTAGAACCTTAGAGCCTCGCCCCTAAAACCCTACCCCTAGCCACTAGCCCATAATGAGTGTGATCTCGAGATCGATGAGTCCGCCGACATAGAGTCTAACTGCAGATAGAGAAGGAAGCTTATCTCTGTCATAGCTATGGGGGGAGTGGCCAGCTAGTATAAGAACTGAATTCTAGCTCCAATGCCTCTGGGTTCTCGGTAGCTCAGTGGTAAGAGCGTCTGCCCGGTTTGCAGGAGACCTAGGTTCAAATCCTGGCTGAGAACTGAGTTTTTTCTTCTCTCTCTGGAGAAAGAGCTCAGTCGGTTCCATTATATACACTGTGAGCCTTGTAGAGATGATAGCAGAGTAATGGCTTTCTTCATAAGTAATGGTAGATCTCACTTTTAAACTCTTTCTGTCTAGCTCTCTCTCATGTGCATATTAGCCTTAATAGCGGCACCCCAGCCTGGCATATGCACTTCTGTTCTGTTCTTAGTTCTATGAGATCGTCCAGGCAACCTAGCTTTGGAATCCATTGCACTAGGCGTGGGATCCGCTTAGATAGAGCCTATTAGAACCTTAGAGCCTCGCCCCTAAAACCCTACCCCTAGCCACTAGCCCATAATGAGTGTGATCTCGAGATCGATGAGTCCGCCGACATAGAGTCTAACTGCAGATAGAGAAGGAAGCTTATCTCTGTCATAGCTATGGGGGGAGTGGCCAGCTAGTATAAGAACTGAATTCTAGCTCCAATGCCTCTGGGTTCTCGGTAGCTCAGTGGTAAGAGCGTCTGCCCGGTTTGCAGGAGACCTAGGTTCAAATCCTGGCTGAGAACTGAGTTTTTTCTTCTCTCTCTGGAGAAAGAGCTCAGTCGGTTCCATTATATACACTGTGAGCCTTGTAGAGATGATAGCAGAGTAATGGCTTTCTTCATAAGTAATGGTAGATCTCACTTTTAAACTCTTTCTGTCTAGCTCTCTCTCATGTGCATATTAGCCTTAATAGCGGCACCCCAGCCTGGCATATGCACTTCTGTTCTGTTCTTAGTTCTATGAGATCGTCCAGGCAACCTAGCTTTGGAATCCATTGCACTAGGCGTGGGATCCGCTTAGATAGAGCCTATTAGAACCTTAGAGCCTCGCCCCTAAAACCCTACCCCTAGCCACTAGCCCATAATGAGTGTGATCTCGAGATCGATGAGTCCGCCGACATAGAGTCTAACTGCAGATAGAGAAGGAAGCTTATCTCTGTCATAGCTATGGGGGGAGTGGCCAGCTAGTATAAGAACTGAATTCTAGCTCCAATGCCTCTGGGTTCTCGGTAGCTCAGTGGTAAGAGCGTCTGCCCGGTTTGCAGGAGACCTAGGTTCAAATCCTGGCTGAGAACTGAGTTTTTTCTTCTCTCTCTGGAGAAAGAGCTCAGTCGGTTCCATTATATACACTGTGAGCCTTGTAGAGATGATAGCAGAGTAATGGCTTTCTTCATAAGTAATGGTAGATCTCACTTTTAAACTCTTTCTGTCTAGCTCTCTCTCATGTGCATATTAGCCTTAATAGCGGCACCCCAGCCTGGCATATGCACTTCTGTTCTGTTCTTAGTTCTATGAGATCGTCCAGGCAACCTAGCTTTGGAATCCATTGCACTAGGCGTGGGATCCGCTTAGATAGAGCCTATTAGAACCTTAGAGCCTCGCCCCTAAAACCCTACCCCTAGCCACTAGCCCATAATGAGTGTGATCTCGAGATCGATGAGTCCGCCGACATAGAGTCTAACTGCAGATAGAGAAGGAAGCTTATCTCTGTCATAGCTATGGGGGGAGTGGCCAGCTAGTATAAGAACTGAATTCTAGCTCCAATGCCTCTGGGTTCTCGGTAGCTCAGTGGTAAGAGCGTCTGCCCGGTTTGCAGGAGACCTAGGTTCAAATCCTGGCTGAGAACTGAGTTTTTTCTTCTCTCTCTGGAGAAAGAGCTCAGTCGGTTCCATTATATACACTGTGAGCCTTGTAGAGATGATAGCAGAGTAATGGCTTTCTTCATAAGTAATGGTAGATCTCACTTTTAAACTCTTTCTGTCTAGCTCTCTCTCATGTGCATATTAGCCTTAATAGCGGCACCCCAGCCTGGCATATGCACTTCTGTTCTGTTCTTAGTTCTATGAGATCGTCCAGGCAACCTAGCTTTGGAATCCATTGCACTAGGCGTGGGATCCGCTTAGATAGAGCCTATTAGAACCTTAGAGCCTCGCCCCTAAAACCCTACCCCTAGCCACTAGCCCATAATGAGTGTGATCTCGAGATCGATGAGTCCGCCGACATAGAGTCTAACTGCAGATAGAGAAGGAAGCTTATCTCTGTCATAGCTATGGGGGGAGTGGCCAGCTAGTATAAGAACTGAATTCTAGCTCCAATGCCTCTGGGTTCTCGGTAGCTCAGTGGTAAGAGCGTCTGCCCGGTTTGCAGGAGACCTAGGTTCAAATCCTGGCTGAGAACTGAGTTTTTTCTTCTCTCTCTGGAGAAAGAGCTCAGTCGGTTCCATTATATACACTGTGAGCCTTGTAGAGATGATAGCAGAGTAATGGCTTTCTTCATAAGTAATGGTAGATCTCACTTTTAAACTCTTTCTGTCTAGCTCTCTCTCATGTGCATATTAGCCTTAATAGCGGCACCCCAGCCTGGCATATGCACTTCTGTTCTGTTCTTAGTTCTATGAGATCGTCCAGGCAACCTAGCTTTGGAATCCATTGCACTAGGCGTGGGATCCGCTTAGATAGAGCCTATTAGAACCTTAGAGCCTCGCCCCTAAAACCCTACCCCTAGCCACTAGCCCATAATGAGTGTGATCTCGAGATCGATGAGTCCGCCGACATAGAGTCTAACTGCAGATAGAGAAGGAAGCTTATCTCTGTCATAGCTATGGGGGGAGTGGCCAGCTAGTATAAGAACTGAATTCTAGCTCCAATGCCTCTGGGTTCTCGGTAGCTCAGTGGTAAGAGCGTCTGCCCGGTTTGCAGGAGACCTAGGTTCAAATCCTGGCTGAGAACTGAGTTTTTTCTTCTCTCTCTGGAGAAAGAGCTCAGTCGGTTCCATTATATACACTGTGAGCCTTGTAGAGATGATAGCAGAGTAATGGCTTTCTTCATAAGTAATGGTAGATCTCACTTTTAAACTCTTTCTGTCTAGCTCTCTCTCATGTGCATATTAGCCTTAATAGCGGCACCCCAGCCTGGCATATGCACTTCTGTTCTGTTCTTAGTTCTATGAGATCGTCCAGGCAACCTAGCTTTGGAATCCATTGCACTAGGCGTGGGATCCGCTTAGATAGAGCCTATTAGAACCTTAGAGCCTCGCCCCTAAAACCCTACCCCTAGCCACTAGCCCATAATGAGTGTGATCTCGAGATCGATGAGTCCGCCGACATAGAGTCTAACTGCAGATAGAGAAGGAAGCTTATCTCTGTCATAGCTATGGGGGGAGTGGCCAGCTAGTATAAGAACTGAATTCTAGCTCCAATGCCTCTGGGTTCTCGGTAGCTCAGTGGTAAGAGCGTCTGCCCGGTTTGCAGGAGACCTAGGTTCAAATCCTGGCTGAGAACTGAGTTTTTTCTTCTCTCTCTGGAGAAAGAGCTCAGTCGGTTCCATTATATACACTGTGAGCCTTGTAGAGATGATAGCAGAGTAATGGCTTTCTTCATAAGTAATGGTAGATCTCACTTTTAAACTCTTTCTGTCTAGCTCTCTCTCATGTGCATATTAGCCTTAATAGCGGCACCCCAGCCTGGCATATGCACTTCTGTTCTGTTCTTAGTTCTATGAGATCGTCCAGGCAACCTAGCTTTGGAATCCATTGCACTAGGCGTGGGATCCGCTTAGATAGAGCCTATTAGAACCTTAGAGCCTCGCCCCTAAAACCCTACCCCTAGCCACTAGCCCATAATGAGTGTGATCTCGAGATCGATGAGTCCGCCGACATAGAGTCTAACTGCAGATAGAGAAGGAAGCTTATCTCTGTCATAGCTATGGGGGGAGTGGCCAGCTAGTATAAGAACTGAATTCTAGCTCCAATGCCTCTGGGTTCTCGGTAGCTCAGTGGTAAGAGCGTCTGCCCGGTTTGCAGGAGACCTAGGTTCAAATCCTGGCTGAGAACTGAGTTTTTTCTTCTCTCTCTGGAGAAAGAGCTCAGTCGGTTCCATTATATACACTGTGAGCCTTGTAGAGATGATAGCAGAGTAATGGCTTTCTTCATAAGTAATGGTAGATCTCACTTTTAAACTCTTTCTGTCTAGCTCTCTCTCATGTGCATATTAGCCTTAATAGCGGCACCCCAGCCTGGCATATGCACTTCTGTTCTGTTCTTAGTTCTATGAGATCGTCCAGGCAACCTAGCTTTGGAATCCATTGCACTAGGCGTGGGATCCGCTTAGATAGAGCCTATTAGAACCTTAGAGCCTCGCCCCTAAAACCCTACCCCTAGCCACTAGCCCATAATGAGTGTGATCTCGAGATCGATGAGTCCGCCGACATAGAGTCTAACTGCAGATAGAGAAGGAAGCTTATCTCTGTCATAGCTATGGGGGGAGTGGCCAGCTAGTATAAGAACTGAATTCTAGCTCCAATGCCTCTGGGTTCTCGGTAGCTCAGTGGTAAGAGCGTCTGCCCGGTTTGCAGGAGACCTAGGTTCAAATCCTGGCTGAGAACTGAGTTTTTTCTTCTCTCTCTGGAGAAAGAGCTCAGTCGGTTCCATTATATACACTGTGAGCCTTGTAGAGATGATAGCAGAGTAATGGCTTTCTTCATAAGTAATGGTAGATCTCACTTTTAAACTCTTTCTGTCTAGCTCTCTCTCATGTGCATATTAGCCTTAATAGCGGCACCCCAGCCTGGCATATGCACTTCTGTTCTGTTCTTAGTTCTATGAGATCGTCCAGGCAACCTAGCTTTGGAATCCATTGCACTAGGCGTGGGATCCGCTTAGATAGAGCCTATTAGAACCTTAGAGCCTCGCCCCTAAAACCCTACCCCTAGCCACTAGCCCATAATGAGTGTGATCTCGAGATCGATGAGTCCGCCGACATAGAGTCTAACTGCAGATAGAGAAGGAAGCTTATCTCTGTCATAGCTATGGGGGGAGTGGCCAGCTAGTATAAGAACTGAATTCTAGCTCCAATGCCTCTGGGTTCTCGGTAGCTCAGTGGTAAGAGCGTCTGCCCGGTTTGCAGGAGACCTAGGTTCAAATCCTGGCTGAGAACTGAGTTTTTTCTTCTCTCTCTGGAGAAAGAGCTCAGTCGGTTCCATTATATACACTGTGAGCCTTGTAGAGATGATAGCAGAGTAATGGCTTTCTTCATAAGTAATGGTAGATCTCACTTTTAAACTCTTTCTGTCTAGCTCTCTCTCATGTGCATATTAGCCTTAATAGCGGCACCCCAGCCTGGCATATGCACTTCTGTTCTGTTCTTAGTTCTATGAGATCGTCCAGGCAACCTAGCTTTGGAATCCATTGCACTAGGCGTGGGATCCGCTTAGATAGAGCCTATTAGAACCTTAGAGCCTCGCCCCTAAAACCCTACCCCTAGCCACTAGCCCATAATGAGTGTGATCTCGAGATCGATGAGTCCGCCGACATAGAGTCTAACTGCAGATAGAGAAGGAAGCTTATCTCTGTCATAGCTATGGGGGGAGTGGCCAGCTAGTATAAGAACTGAATTCTAGCTCCAATGCCTCTGGGTTCTCGGTAGCTCAGTGGTAAGAGCGTCTGCCCGGTTTGCAGGAGACCTAGGTTCAAATCCTGGCTGAGAACTGAGTTTTTTCTTCTCTCTCTGGAGAAAGAGCTCAGTCGGTTCCATTATATACACTGTGAGCCTTGTAGAGATGATAGCAGAGTAATGGCTTTCTTCATAAGTAATGGTAGATCTCACTTTTAAACTCTTTCTGTCTAGCTCTCTCTCATGTGCATATTAGCCTTAATAGCGGCACCCCAGCCTGGCATATGCACTTCTGTTCTGTTCTTAGTTCTATGAGATCGTCCAGGCAACCTAGCTTTGGAATCCATTGCACTAGGCGTGGGATCCGCTTAGATAGAGCCTATTAGAACCTTAGAGCCTCGCCCCTAAAACCCTACCCCTAGCCACTAGCCCATAATGAGTGTGATCTCGAGATCGATGAGTCCGCCGACATAGAGTCTAACTGCAGATAGAGAAGGAAGCTTATCTCTGTCATAGCTATGGGGGGAGTGGCCAGCTAGTATAAGAACTGAATTCTAGCTCCAATGCCTCTGGGTTCTCGGTAGCTCAGTGGTAAGAGCGTCTGCCCGGTTTGCAGGAGACCTAGGTTCAAATCCTGGCTGAGAACTGAGTTTTTTCTTCTCTCTCTGGAGAAAGAGCTCAGTCGGTTCCATTATATACACTGTGAGCCTTGTAGAGATGATAGCAGAGTAATGGCTTTCTTCATAAGTAATGGTAGATCTCACTTTTAAACTCTTTCTGTCTAGCTCTCTCTCATGTGCATATTAGCCTTAATAGCGGCACCCCAGCCTGGCATATGCACTTCTGTTCTGTTCTTAGTTCTATGAGATCGTCCAGGCAACCTAGCTTTGGAATCCATTGCACTAGGCGTGGGATCCGCTTAGATAGAGCCTATTAGAACCTTAGAGCCTCGCCCCTAAAACCCTACCCCTAGCCACTAGCCCATAATGAG
>OZ024672.1:63893-267111 GCA_964016965.1 Diacarnus erythraeanus
CCCAATTCATAGACCTCCACCTGCAACCATTTGTCCCAAAGGTCAAATCATACATTAGAGACAGTGGACATCTCATAAACATCTTGGAGAAGACCAAGATTCCCACCAATAGCATCCTAGCTACCATAGATGTAAAATCCCTCTACCTCAAAATCCCACACAAGGAAGGAGTGGAGGCAGTCAAAAACAGGCTGTACTTTAAAAACAGGGAGTCGGACACTGTCCCCATACCACCTGGGGCCATGTCTGACCTCCTCAATATTGTCCTCACACAAAACTACTTTCAGTTCAATGACTCCATGTACCACCAAGTACAGGGCACTGCAATGGGGACCAAGATGGCTCCTGCCTATGCCAACCTCTTCATGGCAGAACTGGAGGAAAAGTTGCTCAGGAACCACACAACGGATCCCATCCTGTGGAAGAGATACATAGATGACATCCTCTGCATCTGGCCGGGCTCCCAACAGAGCCTAGACCACTTCATACAGTATCTAAATGGAGCCCACCCAACCATAAAGTTTACCTGTGAAAGCTCTCCACACAGCGTGGACTTCCTGGATGTCACCATCTACAAGGGAGACAGGTACAGATCAACAGGTACACTAGACATAAAACCCTTTTTCAAACCAACAAACAAGTTCCAATACCTGGAATACTCATCAGCACACCCCAGAAACATGTTCAGAGGCCTAATCAAGGGTGAACTGACGAGGCTTCTCAGAGCTTGCTCTGATGAAGCAGAATACCTGAAAATACAGGCAAAAACATTCAGACTCTTCAGAGACAGGGGCTATCCACCTAAACTGATAAAGAGTGTACAGGACTCTGTCCCCTTCTCAAACAGACAACAGGTCCTGGGAGACAGAGAAGGCACACCCTGCCCATTTGAAACGTTCCTTGTAGTAGACTACACTCCTGACCTGAATGTGAAAGAGCTGAGCAAGATAATCAAACCAACCACTGCAGAAGAGCAGTGGGTCCCAAGGCCTTGTCTCAGCCTCAGAAAAACAAAAGACCTGGGTCGAACCCTAGTCAGGGCCAAGCTGAAAGGTGCAAGAGACCCCCCACAGTCCACCCAACCCATAAACATCAAAATAACCCCATACTTTAATGGATGTTCGGTACCATGCAGACACCCTTACTGTAAATGCTGCCGAACAATGTCCAGAAAGATAAGAATCACATCAAGTTCTAACCACAGATCCTACCCAACCCCTAAGCACACAAACTGTACCACCAACTGTGTAATTTACCTGTTAGAATGCACCAAGTGCAACAGAAGAAACCAGTACGTGGGTCAAACCAGCAAAACCCTGCAGGAGAGAATGGGAGGCCACAGACAGGCACTCACAACAAAAACTAACCTGCCTCTCTATAAGCATTTTGCAGGTAAACCAGACCACAACTTTGAGAGGGATGCCAGAGTCACCATACTGGAGAAGACCACTGGAGACCTCCTCCTGACCAGAGAAGCTCACTGGATGACCACTCTGGAAACAGTCTACCCAAAGGGACTCAACAGCAGATTTGAGAAACACCAAACATCCAACTCTGCATGTTCAGGCAACACAAACCCGCCCTAAAAAACAATACCCAAACCCAGAGCTAAAAAGCTAGAAGGAGCCTCAAATATCAACCTTGACCTTAACCATAGATCTAACCCTAGATCTAACCCTAGCCCTAACCCTAGCTCTAACCCTAACCCTAGCTCTAACCCTAGCTCCAACCCTAGCCCTAAACCCCAGCCCCTACCCTAGCCTGGAGCCTAATTCCAGCCCACAGGCTACCTAACCTGGGCTACAAGAATGACCAGGGATAAGACATAAAATCAAAAACAACTACAACAATAATAATAATAATAATAATAATAATAACAATTGTAATAATAATAGTAATAATAACAAATTACCAACAAATACTCACCTTTGCCTATGTCTTTCCCGTTCTCCAGAGAAACCTACCGAGACTCACTGAAAGAAAACAACTCTCAAGGAGGGATCCACGCCCCCCAGCCACACACCCCAAGCTCGAGAGGGAGCTGCCTACCGAGCTGCACCTCCCACTCCAGAGCTATGCCTACGCCCATGCAACCAAGCATGCACGTAGGCAAACTGACTCACGCGAGCCAGTTGACGTCAATCCAGCTGACGACTAAAAAAGAAATTTCGTAATAGTGAACTGACTAATTAGAGGCTACCGAACTGACCAATGGAAACACTCCTAACTCTAGCTACATAAGGCAGCCACGCACTAGCACATGTACTATAACTCTTGAAAAAGACTATCCCAGGTAGTCGAAACGTCGAGTTTTGTTTAAATTATAATTCATTTACTTACCAGTCAGTCACTAGCTTTATCTTTATCTCTACGAAGATGCCCGCCACCAGGACCAACAAGAAGAAACTGCCATACGCTGCGGACGCCATTGAGAGCGCCGGAAGAGGCGTAGGATCGGCCAGACGAGACAGAGACCTGGAGCTGCCCACTCTCATCACCACCAGAGATACTCTAGCCCTAGCCCTAGCCCTAGCCCTAGCCCTAGCCCTAGCCCTAGCCCTAGCCCTAGCCCTAGCCCTAGCCCTAGAGGTAGTTTGTAGTGCTCCACTGCCGTAGGTCCCAATGGCCTATTGGTAAGAGCACCTGTCTAGTATACAGGAGGTCCTGGGTTCGATTCCCGGTTGGGACTTGGATTTTTTCCAAGTTTTTCTCTCAATGGTTCGTTAGTTCAGAGTCCTAAGATAATGGTCCAAGTAGTATCCAACTAGTGGATCCTTAGAGTAAAGTCACTAGGCCTTGCTTACAGTTCATGCAGTAATCAGGGGAGCCACACCACCAGTGCCACACCCCCACACACAACATTACATGAGAGCCACCCACAGGCCTCAGTGCCACTCACAGGCACCACCCCCCATTAGGAGCCACGCACCACACCCCCAAGGCAGGGAACGCCCCCTAGCAGATAATCTCTAAGTTGGCTGCCATTATAGGCTGAGGCCCAGCCCCAGCCCTAACCCCAACCCTAGCCCACAAACAAGTTCCAATACCTGGAATTCTCATCAGCACACCCCAGAAACATGTTCAGAGGCCTAATCAAGGGTGAACTGACGAGGCTTCTCAGGGCTTGCTCTGATGAAGCAGAATTCAACAAGATAAAAATCAAAACATTCAAACTCTTCAGAGATAGGGGCTACCCATCCAAACTAATAAAGAGTGTACAGGATTCAGTCCCCTACTCGAATAGACAACAGGTCCTGGCCGACAAGGGAGACACACTTTGCCCATTTGAAACATTCCTTGTGGTAGATTACACCCCAGACCTGAATGTAAAAGAACTGAACAAAGTAATCAAACCCACCACTGAAGAGCAACAGTGGATCCCAAGACCTTGCCTCAGTCTCAGAAAAACAAAAGACTTGGGCAGAACCCTGGTCAGAGCCAAACTGAAAGGTGCAAGAGACCCCCCACAGTCCACCCAACCAATAAATATCAAAATCACCCCATACTTTAACGGATGCTCGGTACCATGCAGACACCCATTCTGTAAATGCTGCCGAACAATGTCCAGAAAGATAAGAACCACATCAAGTTCTAACCATAAATCCTACCCAAATCCTAAGCACACAAACTGCACCACCAATTGTGTAATTTACCTGCTAGAATGCACCAAGTGCAACAGAAGAAATCAGTATGTAGGACAGACTAGTAAAACCCTACAAGAGAGAATGGGAGGCCACAGACAGGCACTAACAACTAAACCTAATCTGCCTCTCTACAAGCACTTTGCAGGTAAACCCAACCACAACTTTGAGAGGGATGCCAGAGTCACCATACTGGAGAAGACCACCGAAGACCTCCTCCTGACCAGAGAAGCCCACTGGATGACCACCCTGGAAACAGTCTACCCAAAGGGACTCAACAGCAGATTTGAGAAACACCAAACACCTAATCCTGCATGCTCAGGCAGCACAAACCTGCCCCAAGCCAGAACCCAAACCCAGAGCTCAAAGCTAACTAGAGCCTCCGATATCAACCTTGATTCCAACCCTAGCTCTAACCCTAGCTCTAACCCTAGCTCCAACCCTAGCCCTAAGCCTAACCCTAGCTCTAACCCTAGCTCTAACCCCACCTAGCCCTAAACCTAACCCTAGCCCATATCCTAGCCTAAAACCTAATCCTAGCCCCTAGGCCACCTAACCCGGGTCACAGAGACAAGACAGAAAACTAAAAACAACCGTAACAATAATAACCAATTAGCTAGAAAACAATATTAATATTAATTAAACTCACCCTTGCCTTTGTCTTTCTCGTTCTCCAGAGAAACTCACCGAGACTAACTGAGAGAAAACAACACTCAAGAAGGAACCTACGCCCCCCGCCACACCCCCAAGCTCGAGAGGGAGGTGCCTACCAAGCTGCATTTCCCTCTCTAGAGCTAAGCCTACGCGTATGCAACCACGCATGCACGTAGGCTAACGGGCTCACGTTCATGTCATCTGAGCATGCACGTGAGCCAGCTGACGTCATTTCAGCTGACGACTAAAAAAGAAATATCAGAAGAGTGGACTGGATAATTGGAAGCTACCAAACTGACCAATAGAAACACCCGTAGCAATAGCTATTTAAGTCAACCACGCACTAGCACACCATACTCTTGATAAAGGCTAAATTAAAAAAGCCGAAACGTCGAGTTATTTACTATTACTATTATTGCTATCAACTTCTAATCACTTGCCAGCCCGCTCATCAGCTATGCCTCCCAAGAGGACCGCTAACAGACAGCAGAAGAAGATGCCCTACGCAACAGACGCTCTGGAGAGCTCTGTTCCCAGAGGCGTGGGATCGACAACGGAGAACCCTCGGTTCCCTACATTCAGACCAGCCATAGATTTACTCCTAGCCCTAGCCCATACCACGAAAAAACCACGGAATGGGGTTTTTGCCTGAGCATATTAGACGACATTTCTAGCATTTTGGCAAAAAAAATTTTGTACAGGGTGGGGTAACCCTAGGGTTAACCCCAAAATAAGTGGCCTTCAATCGACTCTAAATTGGACAATACATACTCTCCAATTAAAAATAAAAATGTCACAAAATGTCCCAAAATATATTTTTCATGGTTTTTCAACCCCATTTTTTTTGCGTCCCAAAAATGTCCCGATTTTAGGGTCAGTAGATGGGGGTTTTGCGTAAGCCAATTTCATGACATTTCTATCATTATGGCAGACTTTTTTCATAGAGTGGGGCAATATATTTTTCATGGTTTTTCAACCCCATTTTTTTTTGCGTCCCAAAAATGTCCCAATTTTAGGGTCAGTAGATGGGGGTTTTGCGCAAGCCAATTTCATGACATTTCTATCATTATGGCAGACTTTTTTCATAGAGTGGGGCAATATATTTTTCATGGTTTTTCAACCCTTTTTTTGCGTCCCAAAAATGTCCCGATTTTAGGGTCAGTAGATGGGGGTTTTGCGTAAGCCAATTACACGACATTTCTATCATTATGGCAGACTTTTTTCATAGAGTGGGGCAATATATTTTTCATGGTTTTTCAACCCCATTTTTTGCGTCCCAAAAATGTCCCGATTTTAGGGTCAGTAGATGGGGGTTTTGCGTAAGCCAATTACACGACATTTCTATCATTATAACAGACTTTTTTCATAGAGTGGGGACAATATATTTTTCATGGTTTTTCAACCCCATTTGTTTGCGTCCCAAAAATGTCCCGATTTTAGGGTCAGTAGATGGGGGGTTTGCGTAAGCCAATTACACGACATTTCTATCATTATAACAGACTTTTTTCATAGAGTGGGGACAATATATTTTTCATGGTTTTTCAACCCCATTTTTTTGCGTCCCAAAAATGTCCCGATTTTAGGGTCAGGGGATGGGTGTTTTGCATAAGCAAATTACACGACATTTCTATCATTATGGCAGAATTTTTTCATAGAGTTGAGCAATATATTTTTCAACCCCATTTTATTGCGTCCCAAAAATGTCCCAATTTTAGGGTCAGTTTTGCATAAGTCAATTACACGACATTAATATCATTATGGCAGAATTTTTTCATAGAGTGAGGACAATTTATTTTTCATGGTTTTTCAACCCCATATTTTTTTGCGTCCCAAAATGTCCCAATTTTAGGGTCAGTAGATGGGGGGTTTGCATATGACAATTACACGACATCTCTATCGTTATGGCAGAATTTTTTTAAAGTTTGGGACAACTTTGGAATTACCCCTCCCCCCAAAATAGTGGCCTTTAAATGACTCAAAATTGGAAAATACTTACTCTCCAAGTGGAAATAAAAATGTCCCAAAAAATATTTTTCATGGTTTTGCAACCCCATTTTTTATTGTTTCAAAAATGTCCCAATTTTAGGGTAGGTTTGCTTAAGCAAATTTGATGACATTATGGCAGAATATTTTTTATAGTATCTTTAGAGTAACTTTCAATAAATTATGGCTCAAATGAAACACCTTAAATGAAAATAAAAAGTGAATTTTCATGGTTCTGCTGCCCCATTTTTTATTGTCCAAAAAATGTTCTATTTTTAGGGTCAGGTTTTTAATAATCAAACTAGAGTCATGACTGCAAAATAATATTATTCTATATAGTGAATCACTTAAAAATGGCTCAAATGACTCAATACTTACACTCTAAGTGAAAAATAAAAGGTCCAAAATAAATTTTTCATGGTTTTGCTTCCACATTTTTAAATTCTGTGTCCCAATTTTAGGGTGGTAGATAATATTTTTTTCGTATGCAAACTAGAGGACATTTCATTCATTTCTTTCAATAAAATAACCTCATTTTAGAGTAACACCCCCAAAAAATTTCTCAAAATGAGCTCTCTAAGTGAAAATGAAAATCTCCTTATGGTTCTGGTGCAATTGGATCCCAAAAATGTCTCAGATTTTTTTTCAGCAAATTTAACATCATTTGGTAGTCAATTTAAGGAAATCCATGTGTAGAGTTGTGGAAAGAAGAGAATTATGAATGTATACTTTTGAGACATTCATTGTTGCAGAACATCAGCTAATATTTTCATCAACCACACATATATAATAAAAATTATTGAAAGTTAAAGCAGGGCTGGCTGCAAACTCTCTTGTCTCTAATCCTAATTATCTAAAGTCAAAAAAACTATCTTGAGTTTAGTATTTTTGCATCTTCGAAGAATTATTTTAATGATAGAAAAATGCTTCAAATATTTAAAATTCAATACTAACTAAACCCCCCCTTTCTCAAAGCAGGTAGGTCTATTGCCAGAATTAAATACAAAGATCATTTAAAGTACATCTAAAAATACTGTACAAGGTTACCTGAGTCTTTGGCTGCACAGCAAAATAAGTCCTATGAGGGGTCAAAGGTCGATAATATCTAGCGCACGCAAGTCATGGTGTTCAGAGGTCAAAGTTCACGGGGACGAGCAGCGCACGCCACATGAAATTACTTAGTTCACCGCTCTTCAAGCCTATTGTACTTTGACTTTTGATTCCTTCTAGTCAATGGTGGAGTTTCGGCTAGTTAACCGAGTCTTTGGCTGCACAGCAAAATAAGTCCTATGAGGGTCAAAGGTCGAGGATATCTAGTAAGTAGCGCACGCAGTTCATAGTTTTCCGAGGTCAAAGTTCACGGTGACGAGCAGCTCATGCTACATGAAATCACTTAGTTTAACGCTCTTCAAGCCTATTGTACTTTGACCTTTGATTCCTTCTAGTCAATGGTGGAGTTTTAGCTAAGTCAGACCTCTCAACTTTCAAAATCGTTTAGAGTGGGATTTAGGCTTAAGATTAGCCCCTCTTGGCGTGAGATGTGTTGGTTGTTTCACTAAACTTTATATTGTTGTCAGTATTATATATTGTGAGGTTGTCCTTAACATTTGAAATAAAGTCAAACTCCTCTGTCCATGCTTCATTAAACTTGCTTTTGTAAGTTGTAAGGATTTCCTCTTAGAAGGACACTCTGAAGCACTGTCAGAGTCCAAATCGCTACAGTCAGCCATGATTGCTTGGAAGTTTGAACTAACTTCTGGCTTAGTAGCCAAGACCACTGGAGGATCCCTCTCTTAGCTATTAGTCTACACACAATACTATATAGCTAGCTAGGAAGGTCACTTCACTTGAACTTTAGCAGTTGCTAGCAATGGTGTAAAGTACAGATCACAAGCCATCCATGCATGAAGTAAAAGCTTTTATCTGAAGGTTGACAGGTCTGCTAAGTGGAGGGAGATCTGTGATCTGTGGATCCAACAAGGAATTGTGGGTGGAAAAAGAATGCGTTCAAATAAAATGCATAGGTCCTAAACATAATCTGCTGCTATATTAAGTTGCATTTCAATTCAGAATCAGGTACTGTATAATTTTATTATCAGCAATATTAACAATAGCTAATTGCAGGCTTTCAGTTAATTGTGTACAATACTGTATCTAATTCTAGCCCTAGTTCTAGCCTATTGCACTATAATAAACATTACATTATACTTTAGGTCTGGGGCTAGGCACTGGCTAATGTATCATCATTGATACAATCTTCAGCAGCTAAATGTTACAAGAAGTCACTGTTTCTGCACATTAAGTTAATATATACATAATGGCAGCAGCATTATTTTTTGACACACCTCCTTGTGTATATGTTGATCAAATGATTCAGATGTCTGTATATAAATTAGATGGTGGTATTGGTCTAGTTTGTGCTGTCAAAGAATTCAACAGCCGCTAATCAAAATATTACATCATAATATTATATATAGTTGTGTGATTGAAATGAATTTAATATATGTAGTACACGTGTATAAACAATCTATAGTTTGGTCAAAGCTGGTGGCATGATCAGAGAATGTTGTATGTGTGTGTGAATGCTGTATAATGACATCATAAACGAATGCTGTATTGAAATCTTCACGAGTAAAAATAAAGTGAATGCTGCATTGAAATCTTCGTAATTTTAGTCTATAAAAGTCCTAAAATATCCAGATATGCATGAAAAGCCTGATACAAGTACATAAAAAAATTTTTGTAGAATCGGGACACAAAAGTGTCCTCGGGACAAAATTGATACGGAAAAAACTCTAATGGGACTCGATTCCACGAATCGGGACGACTCATTTTGGGACACAATTGGGACACAGACTACGACTAGGGACACAATTTTCCATTTTGGGACACAATTTCGACCGTTTGGGACACAATCTGGGACAGTTTTCGTGGCCCTAGCCCTAGCCCTAGCCCATAATGAGTGTGATCTCGAGATCGATGAGTCCGCCGACATAGAGTCTAACTGCAGATAGAGAAGGAAGCTTATCTCTGTCATAGCTATGGGGGGAGTGGCCAGCTAGTATAAGAACTGAATTCTAGCTCCAATGCCTCTGGGTTCTCGGTAGCTCAGTGGTAAGAGCGTCTGCCCGGTTTGCAGGAGACCTAGGTTCAAATCCTGGCTGAGAACTGAGTTTTTTTCTTCACTCTCTGGAGAAAGAGCTCAGTCAGTTCCTTATTACACTGTGAGCCTTGTAGAGATGATAGCAGAGTAATGGCTTTCTTCATAAGTAATGGTAGATCTCACTTTTAAACTCTTTCTGTCTAGCTCTCTCTTATGTGCATATTAGCCTTAATAGCGGCACCCCAGCCTGGCATATGCACTTCTGTTCTGTTCTTAGTTCTATGAGATTGTCCAGGCAACCTAGCTCTGGAATCCATTGCACTAGGCGTGGGATCCGCTTAGATAGAGCCTATTAGAACCTTAGAGCCTCGCCCCTAAAAACCCTACCCCTAGCCACTAGCCCTAGCCCTAGCCCTAGCCCTAGCCCTAGTCCCAAAAACGTCCCGATTTTAGGGTCAGTAGATGGGGGTTTGCAATTTCACGACATTTCTATCATTATGGCAGACTTTTTTCATGGTTTTTCAACCCCATTTTTTGTGCGTCCCAAAAATGTCCCGATTTTAGGGTCAGTAGATGGGGGTTTTGCGTAAGCCAATTTCACGACATTTCTATCATTATGGCAGACTTTTTTCGTAGAGTGGGGCACTATATTTTTCATGGTTTTTCAACCCCATTTTTTGTGCGTCCCAAAAATGTCCCGATTTTAGGGTCAGTAGATGGGGGTTTTGCGTAAGCCAATTTCACGACATTTCTATCATTATGGCAGACTTTTTTCGTAGAGTGGGGACAATATATTTTTCATGGTTTTACAACCCCATTTTTTTGCGTCCCAACAATGTCCCGATTTTAGGGTCAGTAGATGGGGGTTTTGCGTAAGCCAATTACACGACATTTCTATCATTATAACAGACTTTTCATAGAGTGGGGACAATATATTTTTCATGGTTTTTCAACCCCATATTTTTGCGTCCCAAAAATGTCCCGATTTTAGGGTCAGGGATGGGTGTTTTGCGTAAGCAAATTACACGACATTTCTATCATTATGGCAGAATTTTTTTCATAGAGTTGAGCAATATATTTTTCAACCCCATTTTATTGCGTCCCAAAAATGTCCCAATTTTAGGGTCAGTTTTGCATAAGTCAATTACACGACATTTATATCATTATGGCAGAATTTTTTCATAGAGTGAGGACAATTTATTTTTCATGGTTTTTCAACCCCATATTTTTTTGCGTCCCAAAAATGTCCCAATTTTAGGGTCAGTAGATGGGGATTTTGCATAAGCCAATTACACGACATTTCTATCGTTATGGCAGAATTTTTTTAAAGTTTGGGGCAACTTTGGAATTACCCCCCCCCAAAATAGTGGCCTTTAAATGACTCAAAATTGGACAATACTTACACTCCAAGTGAAAATAAAAATGTCACAAAAAATATTTTTCATGGTTTTGCAACCCCATTTTTTATTGTTTCAAAAATGTCCCAATTTTAGGGTAGGTTTGCTTAAGCAAATTTGATGACATTATGGCAGAATATTTTTTATAGTATCTTTAGAGTAACTTTCAATAAATTATGGCTCAAATGAAACACTTTAAATGAAAATAAAAATGGTTCTGCTGCCCCATTTTTTATTGTCCAAAAAATGTTCTATTTTTAGGGTCAGGTTTTTAATAATCAAACTAGAGTCATTACTGCAAAATAATATTATTCTATATAGTGAATCACTTAAAAATGGCTCAAATGACTCAATACTTACACTCTAAGTGAAAAATAAAAGGTCCAAAATAAATTTTTCATGGTTTTGCTTCCACATTTTTAAATTCTGTGTCCCAATTTTACGGTGGTAGATAATATTTTTTTGTATGCAAACTAGAGGACATTTCATTCATTTCTTTCAATAAAATAACCTCATTTTAGAGTAACACCCCCAAAAAATTTCTAAAAATGAGCTCTCTAAGTGAAAATGAAAATCTCCATATGGTTCTGGTGCAATTGGGTCCCAAAAATGTCTCAGATTATTTTCAGCAAATTTAACATCATTTGGTAGTCAATTTAAGGAAATCCATGTGTAGAGTTGTGGAAAGAAGAGAATTATGAATGTATACTTTTGAGACATTCATTGTTGCAGAACATCAGCTAATATTTTCATCAACCACACATATATAATAAAAATTATTGAAAGTTAAAGCAGGGCTGGCTGCAAACTCTCTTGTCTCTAATCCTAATTATCTAAAGTCAAAAAAACTATCTTGAGTTTAGTATTTTTGCATCTTCAAAGAATTATTTTAATGATAGAAAAATATTTAAAATTCAATACTAACTAAACCCCCCCTTTCTCAAAGCAGGTAGGTCTATTGCCAGAATTAAATACAAAGATCATTTAAAGTACATCTAAAAATACTGTACAAGGTTACCTGAGTCTTTGGCTGCACAGCAAAATAAGTCCTATGAGGGGTCAAAGGTCGATAATATCTAGCGCACGCAAGTCATGGTGTTCAGAGGTCAAAGTTCACGGGGACGAGCAGCGCACGCCACATGAAATTATTTAGTTCACCGCTCTTCAAGCCTATTGTACTTTGACTTTTGATTCCTTCTAGTCAATGGTGGAGTTTCGGCTAGTCTTTGGCTGCACAGCAAAATAAGTCCTATGAGGGTCAAAGGTCGAGGATATCTAGTAAGTAGCGCACGCAGTTCATAGTTTTCCGAGGTCAAAGTTCACGGTGACGAGCAGCTCATGCTACATGAAATCACTTAGTTTACCGCTCTTCAAGCCTATTGTACTTTGACTTTTGATTCCTTCTAGTCAATGGTGGAGTTTCGGCTAGTTACCCGAGTCTTTGGCTGCACAGCAAAATAAGTCCTATGAGGGTCAAAGGTCGAGGATATCTAGTAAGTAGCGCACGCAGTTCATAGTTTTCCGAGGTCAAAGTTCACGGTGACGAGCAGCTCATGCTACATGAAATCACTTAGTTTAACGCTCTTCAAGCCTATTGTACTTTGAACTTTGATTCCTTCTAGTCAATGGTGGAGTTTCGGCTAAGTCAGACCTCTCAACTTTCAAAATCGTTTAGAGTGAGATTTTTCGGATTTAGGCTTAAGATTAGGATTAGCCCCTCTTGGCGCGAGATGTGTTGGTTGTTTCACTAAACTTTATATTGTCAGTATTATATATTGTGAGGTTGTCCTTAACATTTGAAATAAAGTCAAACTCCTCTGTCCATGCTGCATTAAACTTGCTTTTGTAAGTTGTAAGGATTTCCTCTTAGAAGGACACTCTGAAGCACTGTCAGAGTCCAAATCGCTACAGTCAGCCATGATTGCTTGGAAGTTTGAACTAACTTCTGGCTTAGTAGCCAAGACCACTGGAGGATCCCTCTCTTAGCTATTAGTCTACACACAATACTATATAGCTAGCTAGGAAGGTCACTTCACTTGAACTTTAGCAGTTGCTAGCAATGGTGTAAAGTACAGATCACAAGCCATCCATGCATGAAGTAAAAGCTTTTATCTGAAGGTTGACAGGTCTGCTAAGTGGAGGGAGATCTGTGATCTGTGGATCCAACAAGGAATTGTGGGTGGAAAAAGAATGTGTTCAAATAAAATGCATAGGTCCTAAACATAATCTGCTGCTATATTAAGTCGCATTTCAATTCAGAATCAGGTACTGTATAATTTTATCTTAAGCAATATTAACAATAGCTAATTGCAGGCTTTCAGTTAATTGTGTACAATACTGTATCTAATTCTAGCCCTAGTTCTAGCCTATTGCACTATAATAAACATTACATTATACTTTAGGTCTGGGGCTAGGCACTGGCTAATGTATCATCATTGATACAATCTTCAGCAGCTAAATGTTACAAGAAGTCACTGTTTCTGCACATTAAGTTAATATATACATAATGGCAGCAGCATTTTTTTTTGACACACCTCCTTGTGTATATGTTGATCAAATGATTCAGATGTCTGTATATAAATTAGATGGTGGTATTGGTCTAGTTTTTCATTACTAACTGTGCTGTCAAAGAATTCAACAGCCGCTAATCAAAATATTACATCATAATATTATATATAGTTGTGTGATTGAAGTGAATTTAATATATCTAGTACACGTGTATAAACAATCTATAGTTTGGTCAAAGCTGGTGGCATGATCAGAGAATGTTGTATGTGTGTGTGAATGCTGTATAATGACATCATAAACGAATGCTGTATTGAAATCTTCACGAGTAAAAATAAAGTGAATGCTGCATTGAAATCTTCGTAATTTTAGTCTATAAAAGTTCTAAAATATCCAGATATGCATGAAAAGCCTGATACAAGTACATAAAAAAATTTTTGTAGAATCGGGACACAAAAGTGTCCTCGGGACAAAATTGATACGGAAAAAACTCTAATGGGACTCGATTCCACGAATCGGGATGACTCATTTTGGGACACAATTGGGACACAGACTACGACTAGGGACACAATTTTCCGTTTTGGGACACAATTTCGACCGTTTAGGACACAATCTGGGACAGTTTTCATGGCCCTAGCCCTAGCCCTAGCCCTAGCCTAGCCCTAGCCACCTAGGCCACACCCCTAGCCCAACCCTAGCCATAACCCTAGCCCATACATAAGCTGGATCCCAAGAGCCTGCGCTCCACCCACTAAGAGTCCAACCTAGGATGAGGAAGAAGCTTATCTCTGTCATCACTATGGGGGGAGTGGCCAGCTAGTATAAGAACTGAATTCTAGCTCCAATGCCACTGGGTTCTCGGTAGCTCAGTGGTAAGAGCATCTGCCTAGACTGCAGGAGACCTAGGTTCGAATCCTGGCTGAGAACTGAGTTTTTTTCTCTTGAAATTAACTCAGTCGGTTTAATATTACATTGTGAGCCTTGTAGAGATGATGCAGAGCAATAGCTTCTTTCTAGCTGTAGTGGGAGAGCTGGCTTCTTTCCATCTAAGGCACCCAAAGCCTAGTTAAGTATGCCTTCTCTCCATTACAGAGAGGTGTGGGATCAGCTATAGTGAAGCCTAACCACCTAGGCCACACCCCTAGCCCAACCCTAGCCATAACCCTAAGCCCTAGCCCTAGCCCTAGCCCTAGCACATATTCATGCACACAAGTCATAGTATTCCTGAAGAAGGTCTAGTAATAAGACCGAAACGTCGGATATACTATTTAATTTAATAATAATTCTCACCAGTTTGCCATCCACGACGGGATGCCGCCCAAAAGAACCACCAGAAAGAACATTAGCTACGCCAGCGTCACTTTGGCCGCTGGCAAAGGCGTGGAATCCGTTTCAAACGAAGAGCAGCATTTGCCAATATTTAGACCCCAGCATACATCACTAGCCCATGACGAACGAGATTCCGAGATCGTTGCGTCCGCCTCCGAACAAAACACCGGCCCTAGAGAAGTTCCCATGGAACACCAACCAATTGAAGACCCTCCTGCACCAGAAAGACCAGGAGACAGTGAAAACCAGCTCCTAGTACTGAGAAAGAAATACAAAAGAACGTGCTCCGGACTTGTGAAGATGCACTCGCATCTAGAATTCATCCAAAAGTGTCGAGAGAAAGCCTCAGCTCCCAAGGGACTACGCATTAAAGTAAAATGTAATGCCCTCCTTGCTGACTTTACTGACATCGGTCACAGATTTAAAGAAATCAAAAACCAGGCTGAGGAAGACTTCATGGAAGCTTTAATCCAACATTATGAACTAACGACCTCCAGACTTGAAACAGAAAAAAGTATCTTGATTTCAGAGATGGACAAGCTATGTCAAAACTGCCACGACACACAAACAGCCGAGGCACACCAGTCTCTCCTGGAAAAAACCCAAGAAAACATCCTCAAACTCAGAGAGAGACTTGAGGAGAAGAAGAACAAGAAATTGGAGTCCTTGGACCTACCACCTGTCAAAAGACCAAAACAGGATACCCCTAGGAGAAAGAAGAGAGGTATGAATAATACTAATCCCCCTCATCCTCCCAATAATACAAAAAATAAATCTAAATCTACGGATAGCTATCCCAGGAATCCAAACAGATATGTTTATGTTAATCCTAATACTGTAACTAATACTAATGACTCCCAAGTTGCAGCTCTCCTGAAGGAATTGCTGCAACAACTTCCACAAAGACAACCACACAATCAACAAATAGCTCCACCATTTCACAATGCCTGGTCCCTGCAGCAACCATCGCTGTGGGGGCCATGTGCACCCCTGGGATGGCAGCCACCATCGCTGTCTGACCAGGGTATCAACGGTCTGCTCCCACAGCAACCACAGCTGCTGGGAGTGGGCCGGGATTTTCACCACACAGGCAGGCCTCACTAGCTGCAGCCTCAAAAAGGATTGATCATAGGACTGATTTTAGGCTTAATAAAACTGATTCTAGACACAATAGACTATATAGACATAGGATTTGTTACAATTATAATATAAATCACAATAATAAAAAAAGACACCTCAGACGTGTACACAAACGGACAGAAAATGTCCTCAATGCTAGCAAATACATTACCAACTTATCATCAAAAAATTTGACACTAGAACAAAACAAAATCCTAACTCTAGGCCTAAAATTCATTCCTAGTAGAAGACATAATCCTGAGAGTTTGAAAAAAGCCACGTTGGAATTCCAGCGATCAAATAGACTGAAACATTATTTTAGGAACTGGTCCCACCAGACACCACACCCTTTCAGACAGAAAAGTAGCTGGATGCCACCCAAGGCATCTGCACACATTGAAGAATACCTGCACAGAATAGAACAGGACATTAACAAATTAGAGCCAGTTGCATTCTACCCCAACCTGGGTAAATCAGAACTACAGGCTCTAAAATCACTATCAGAAGACCACACAATAGTAATAAAGCAGGCAGATAAGGGCTCTGGTATAGTGATAGAAGATACCAAAAAATACATAGAAGACGGTCTTGATCACTTAGCAGACCATACAATATATAGAAAAATAGACCATGATCCCACAGAATCTTTGGCTAAGGAAATAAACCAATTTGTCAAATATATGTATAACAGAGGTATCATAGATAACATCACTAAAGATTACCTCACCTTTCAACCCAACAGTTTGCCAAGAACGCAACAGCTGTACTTTCTCAAAAAGATACATAAAAATCCCATAGCTGTTAGACCTATAGTGAGTGGCTGTGGAGGTCCCACAGAAAGGATATCTCAATTTGTGGACCTTCACCTAAAGACATTCGTTCCAAAGATAAAATCATACATTAGAGACAGTGGCCACTTGATAAACATTTTGCAAGAGACTAGGATACCCACCAACAGCATTTTGGCCACCATAGACGTTAAAGCCCTCTATCTAAATATCCCACATGAGGAAGGCATACTTGCAGTTAAGAACAGGGTATATTATAATAACAGGGAGTCTGACGACATACCCATACCCTTTGGAACTATGTCAGACCTCCTTCGCATTGTCCTCACTAAAAATTTCTTTCAATTTGCTGATTGTATGTATCATCAAGTACAGGGTACAGCGATGGGGACAAAGATGGCTCCTTCCTATGCAAACCTGTTTATGGCAGAACTGGAAGAGAAGCTGTTGTCACACTCCACAACGAATCCTATTCTGTGGAAGAGATATATTGATGATATACTCTGTATCTGGCCTGGCTCGCAACAGAGTCTGGATGACTTCATTGAGTACCTAAATAAGGCACACACTACCATTAAATTCACCTGCGAGAGTTCCACACACAGTGTGGACTTCCTAGATATTACAATCTACAAAGGGAACAGATATAGGTCCACTGGCATATTAGACCTTAAACCATTTTTTAAATCTACAAACAAATTCCAATATTTGGAATACTCCTCAGCCCATCCCAGGCGTACCTTCAAAAGCCTCATCAAAGGGGAATTGACTAGGTTACTGAGAGCCTGTTCTGATGAATCAGAGTACAACAATGTCAAATCTAAGCTATACAGGGCCTTCAGAGACAGAGGATATCCGTCCTCACTTATTAAGAAGGTTCAGGAATCAGTCCCCCATTCATCTAGACAACAGGCTCTCAGAGATAAACAAGAGGCACCCTGCCCATACCAAACCTTCCTTGTGGTTGACTACACCCCAGACTTGGACGTCAGGAGACTAAACACTCTGTTGAGACCAACCACAGAGGAAGAAGAATGGGTCCCCAAACCCTGTTTGAACCTTAGGAAAACTAATGACCTTGGAAAAGTCCTTGTCAGAGCCAAACTTAAGGGAATGCAAGACCCACCTAAATCCACTGACCCAATAATCATTACAATTACTCCTAATCTGGACGGACGCTCGGCAGCATGTGGCCAACCAGCGTGCAGGTGCTGCAGGGCAATGTCCAGAAAGATAAGAATTACATCCAATTCTAATTATAAATCTTTTCCAGTCCCAAGACACACAAACTGCCACACCAGATGTGTCGTATACCTACTTGAATGTACAAAATGTAATAAGGGTAACCAATATGTAGGTCAGACAGAAAGAACCATACAAGAAAGGGTGGCAGGCCATAGACAGGCCGCCACCACTAAAACTAACTTGCCTCTTTATAAGCATTTCATAGGTAAACAGGACCACGACTTCCAAAGAGACATCAAAGTCACCATCCTGGAGAAAACCACCACTAATTCACTTCTGGTGAGAGAGGCCTACTGGATCCTTACTCTTGACACAGTCTACCCCAAGGGACTGAACAGTAGATTTGATCAACATCCCACATCTACCTCAGGAAGTGCAACTCAGACATGACTAACTATCAGATAATAATTTATCCTAACACTAGGGCCCTAACACTATCCCTAGCCCTAGCTCAAACCTTAGCCCAAACACTAACCCTAGCCCCTAGCCTTAGACCTAGCCTTAGGTTTATAACTACCACTATAACATTATCCCTAGCCCTAACCTTGGCCTATGGCCTGAGATCCCTTAGATCCTAACTTACCATTAACTACTGAGACCTAAGTACTTACCTTTATACTTGGTTTTTCTCTATTTTCTTCAGACTCATCAAAAAGAATTTTAAGCTCCAGGTGGGAGGTGCCTACCAAGCTGCATTTCCTGCCTGGAGTCTGTCTCCGAGTGCGCAACCGTGCAAGCTCGTTGAGACAGCTAGAGGCATCACGTTCGTGCAGCCTGCACGGGCGTGTTGCTTAGGTGCCTGGCGCCAAATTCAAATTGTGGATGGACCTACCAGAAGCTTCTATACCAGAACTGACCAATAAGAACACTTGTAGCATAGATATTTAAAGCCACTACGCACATATTCATGCACACAAGTCATAGTATTCCTGAAGAAGGTCTAGTAATAAGACCGAAACGTCGGATATACTATTTAATTTAATAATAATTCTCACCAGTTTGCCATCCACGACGGGATGCCGCCCAAAAGAACCACCAGAAAGAAGAACATTAGCTACGCCAGCGTCACTTTGGCCGCTGGCAAAGGCGTGGAATCCGTTTCAAACGAAGAGCAGCATTTGCCAATATTTAGACCCCAGCATACATCACTAGCCCTAGCCCTAGCCCTAGCCCTAGCCTGGCATATGCACTTCTGTTCTGTTCTTAGCTCTATGAGATCGTCCAGGCAACCTAGCTCTGGAATCCATTGCACTAGGCGTGGGATCCGCTAATAGATAGAAGCCTTAGAACCTTAGAGCCTCTTCCCTAAAAACCCTATCCCTAGCCACTAGCCCATAATGAGTGTGATCCCGAGATCGATGCGTCCGCCGACTTAGAGTCTAACTGCAGATAGAGAAGGAAGCTTATCTCTGTCATAGCTATGGGGGGAGTGGCCAGCTAGTATAAGAACTGAATTCTAGCTCCAATGCCACTGGGTTCTCGGTAGCTCAGTGGTAAGAGCGTCTGCCCGGTTTGCAGGAGACCTAGGTTCAAATCCTGGCTGAGAACTGAGTTTTTTTCTTCACTCTCTGGAGAAAGAGCTCAGTCGGTTCATTATTACACTGTGAGCCTTGTAGAGATGATAGCAGAGTAATGGCTTTCTTCATAAGTAATGGTAGATCTCACTTTTAAACTCTTTCTGTCTAGCTCTCTCTCATGTGCATATTAGCCTTAATAGCGGCACCCCAGCCTGGCATATGCACTTCTGTTCTGTTCTTAGTTCTATGAGATCGTCCAGGCAACCTAGCTCTGGAATCCATTGCACTAGGCGTGGGATCCGCTAATAGATAGAAGCCTTAGAACCTTAGAGCCTCTTCCCTAAAAACCCTATCCCTAGCCACTAGCCCTAGCCCTAGCCCTGGTTTTTCAACCCCATTTTTTGCGTCCCAACAATGTCCCGATTTTAGGGTCAGTAGATGGGGGTTTTGCGTAAGCCAATTACACGACATTTCTATCATTATAACAGACTTTTTTCATAGAGTGGGGACAATATATTTTTCATGGTTTTTCAACCCCATTTGTTTGCGTCCCAAAAATGTCCCGATTTTAGGGTCAGTAGATGGGGGTTTTGCGTAAGCCAATTACACGACATTTCTATCATTATAACAGACTTTTTTCATAGAGTAGGGACAATATATTTTTCATGGTTTTTCAACCCCAATTTTTTGTGTCCCAAAAATGTCCCGATTTTAGGGTCAAGGGATGGGTGTTTTGCGTAAGCAAATTACACGACATTTCTATCATTATGGCAGAATTTTTCATAGAGTTGAGCAATATATTTTTCAACCCCATTTTATTGCGTCCCAAAAATGTCCCAATTTTAGGGTCAGTTTTGCATAAGTTAATTACACGACATTTATATCATTATGGCAGAATTTTTTCATAGAGTGAGGACAATTTATTTTTCATGGTTTTTCAACCCCATATCTTTTTGCGTCCCAAAAATGTCCCAATTTTAGGGTCAGTAGATGGGGGGTTTGCATAAGCCAATTACACGACATCTCTATCGTTATGGCAGAATTTTTTTAAAGTTTGGGGCAACTTTGGAATTACCCTCCCCCCAAAATAGTGGCCTTTAAATGACTCAAAATTGGACAATACTTACTCTCCAAGTGGAAATAAAAATGTCACAAAAAATATTTTTCATGGTTTTGCAACCCCATTTTTTATTGTTTCAAAAATGTCCCAATTTTAGGGTAGGTTTGCTTAAGCAAATTTGATGACATTATGGCAGAATATTTTTTTATAGTATCTTTAGAGTAACTTTCAATAAATTATGGCTCAAATGAAACACCTTAAATGAAAATAAAAAGTAAATTTTCATGGTTCTGCTGCCCCATTTTTTATTGTCCAAAAAATGTTCTATTTTTAGGGTCAGGTTTTTAATAATCAAACTAGAGTCATTACTGCAAAATAATATTATTCTATATAGTGAATCACTTAAAAATGGCTCAAATGACTCAATACTTACACTCTAAGTGAAAAATAAAAGGTCCAAAATAAATTTTTCATGGTTTTGCTTCCACATTTTTAAACTCTGTGTCCCAATTTTAGGGTGGTAGATATTTTTTTCGTATGCAAACTAGAGGACATTTCATTCATTTCTTTCAATAAAATAACCTCATTTTAGAGTAACACCCCCAAAAAATTTCTCAAAATGAGCTTTCTAAGTGAAAATGAAAATCTCCTTATGGTTCTGGTGCAATTGGGTCCCAAAAATGTCTCAGATTTTTTTCAGCAAATTTAACATCATTTGGTAGTCAATTTAAGGAAATCCATGTGTAGAGTTGTGGAAAGAAGAGAATTATGAATGTATACTTTTGAGACATTCATTGTTGCAGAACATCAGCTAATATTTTCATCAACCACACATATATAATAAAAATTATTGAAAGTTAAAGCAGGACTGGCTGCAAACTCTCTTGTCTCTAATCCTAATTATCTAAAGTCAAAAAAACTATCTTGAGTTTAGTATTTTTGCATCTTCGAAGAATTATTTTAATGATAGAAAAATGCTTCAAATATTTAAAATTCAATACTAACTAAACCCCCCCTTTCTCAAAGCAGGTAGGTCTATTGCCAGAATTAAATATAAAGATCATTTAAAGTACATCTAAAAATACTGTACAAGGTTACCTGAGTCTTTGGCTGCACAGCAAAATAAGTCCTATGAGGGGTCAAAGGTCGATAATATCTAGCGCACGCAAGTCATGGTGTTCAGAGGTCAAAGTTCACGGGGACGAGCAGCGCACGCCACATGAAATTACTTAGTTCACCGCTCTTCAAGCCTATTGTACTTTGACTTTTGATTCCTTCTAGTCAATGGTGGAGTTTCGGCTAGTTACCCGAGTCTTTGGCTGCACAGCAAAATAAGTCCTATGAGGGTCAAAGGTCGAGGAGATCTAGTAAGTAGCGCACGCAGTTCATAGTTTTCCGAGGTCAAAGTTCACGGTGACGAGCAGCTCATGCTACATGAAATCACTTAGTTTACCGCTCTTCAAGCCTATTGTACCTTGACTTTTGATTCCTTCTAGTCAATGGTGGAGTTTCGGCTAGTTACCCGAGTCTTTGGCTGCACAGCAAAATAAGTCCTATGAGGGTCAAAGGTCGAGGAGATCTAGTAAGTAGCGCACGCAGTTCATAGTTTTTCGAGGTCAAAGTTCACGGTGACGAGCAGCTCATGCTACATGAAATCACTTAGTTTAACGCTCTTCAAGCCTATTGTACTTTGAACTTTGATTCCTTCTAGTCAATGGTGGAGTTTCGGCTAAGTCAGACTTCTCAACTTTCAAAATCGTTTAGAGTGAGATTTTTCGGATTTAAGCTTAAGATTAGGATTAGCCCCTCTTGGTGTGAGATGTGTTGGTTGTTTCACTAAACTTTATATTGTTGTCAGTATTATATATATTGTGAGGTTGTCCTTAACATTTGAAATAAAGTCAAACTCCTCTGTCCATGCTGCATTAAACTTGCTTTTGTAAGTTGTAAGGATTTCCTCTTAGAAGGACACTCGAAGCACTGTCAGAGTCCAAATCGCTACAGTCAGCCATGATTGCTTGGAAGTTTGAACTAACTTCTGGCTTAGTAGCCAAGACCACTGGAGGATCCCTCTCTTAGCTATTAGTCTACACACAATACTATATAGCTAGCTAGGAAGGTCACTTGAACTTTAGCAGTGGTGTAAAGTACAGATCACAAGCCATCCATGCATGAAGTAAAAGCTTTTATCTGAAGGTTGACAGGTCTGCTAAGTGGAGGGAGATCTGTGATCTGTGGATCCAACAAGGAATTGTGGGTGGAAAAAGAATGTGTTCAAATAAAATGCATAGGTCCTAAACATAATCTGCTGCTATATTAAGTTGCATTTCAATTCAGAATCAGGTACTGTATAATTTTATCTTCAGCAATATTAACAATAGCTAATTGCAGGCTTTCAGTTAATTGTGTACAATACTGTATCTAATTCTAGCCCTAGTTCTAGCCTATTGCACTATAATAAACATTACATTATACTTTAGGTCTGGGGCTAGGCACTGGCTAATGTATCATCATTGACACAATCTTCAGCAGCTAAATGTTACAAGAAGTCACTGTTTCTGCACATTAAGTTAATATATAAATAATGGCAGCAGCATTATTTTTTGACACACCTCCTTGTGTATATTTTGATCAAATGATTCAGATGTCTGTATATAAATTAGATGGTGGTATTGGTCTAGTTTTTCATTACTAACTGTGCTGTCAAAGAATTCAACAGCCGCTAATCAAAATATTACATCATAATATTATATATAGTTGTGTGATTGAAGTGAATTTAATATATGTAGTACACGTGTATAAACAATCTATAGTTTGGTCAAAGCTGGTGGCATGATCAGAGAATGTATGTGTGTGTGAATGCTGTATAATGACATCATAAACGAATGCTGTATTGAAATCTTCACGAGTAAAAATAAAGTGAATGCTGCATTGAAATCTTTGTAATTTTAGTCTATAAAAGTCCTAAAATATCCAGATGTGCATGAAAAGCCTGATACAAGTACATAAAAAAATTTTTGTAGAATCGGGACACAAAAGTGTCCTCGGGACAAAATTGATACGGAAAAAACTCTAATGGGACTCGATTCCACGAATCGGGATGACTCATTTTGGGACACAATTGGGACACAGACTACGACTAGGGACACAATTTTCCGTTTTGGGACACAATTTCGACCGTTTGGGACACAATCTGGGACAGTTTTCATGGCCCTAGCCCTAGCCCTAGAGCCTACTCCTTAGAGCCTCACCCCTAAAACCCTACCCCTAGCCACTAGCCCTAGCCCTAGCCCTAGCCCTGCCCGGAATGCAGGAGGCCTTGGGTTCGATTCCCGGTTGAGACTTGGATGTTTTTTTCCCAGGTTTCATCTTGATGATATGACTGTTTAGGGTCGACAGCACTGTTCCAGCATGTATCTGGTGGATCCTCCTATAAGGCATTCTACTATGCACGTTATACACACAGTCATGCACATGCAAAGCTTGCCCGTTATAGCTAAAACCTTCCCATTGCATCTATAACTAGGCTAGGCCAATTGAACCCTTGGGAGTTGGGTGACAGTGCTTTCCTTATAAAAATATTTCCTAGCCCCTAACCCTGATTCTAACCTAACCTAATTATGATTCAGGACCCTAGCCCATGCTCTGACTCTAAATAAAGAGATTTGAGATCCCTGTGGATCCTAAACTAGAAATTAAAAGCAAGACTTAAAAGTATTTACCTTACTTGTCATTCCTTTTCTGCAGATTCACCAAAATATATTTTTAGAGCTCCAGGAGGAGGTGCCTACCTAGCTGCATTTCCTCCTTGGAGACTGCCTCCGTGCGTGCAATCATGCACGCATGTCGAGGCTGAGGTGCCACGCCTGTGCAACCATGCACATGCGTGTCACCTTGGCGCCAAACCAAAAGAGTTGGCGCCATAACCCTTTCGCTCCCAAAAGAGTGTAATTTTACACACTTTTCAACCGTCCGTTACTCGGACCCCGTCGGCACCAGGACGTCCTCCTGCCGCCAACCTTTGACTGTCGGCATCGGAAGTCAGAACAATGGGTTGTGGTCCGTCAGTTCTCAGATGTTTGACCACAGGGAGGAGCTGCCTTTGATCTTCCTTTGATGTTCGCTTTATATGGACTTTAAAAAAAAAAAAAAATGAAAATAAAAGGAGAGTGGCATAGTGCATGGGGCAGTGCCGTAGAGGATCGTCGGTGTGAGAGAGGCCATAAGCAGGCCAGCAAGAGTCTCCAAGGAGCTCATTCTTTCTGCCTTGATCTGCTAGCCGCCAGCATGACGTCACGCTAACCTGCGCGACCTTTTGCTGCCTGGGGTGCCAGCACCTAGTGACGACCAATGCCAAATCCAAAAAAATCGAAAATTAGTGTAGCGAAAGGGTTAGCTAACAGTGGATGGACCACACTGCTGTTAAGTTAGCTGGATACATGAAAATTAAGTTTTTTACATGAAATTTACAAGTATGACATAGTAGCTCAGAGCAACTGCCTAGCAACCACAGAGGGGTTTTCCTAAGGCCATAAAATATTCATAGTAATCACCACGTGGGTAGCTATAGAACAGCCGTCCTCTCTAGTTATTGCTGAGCAGGAGGAACCAAACCCCGTGAAAATCTTCCCACCACAAGTCAGTTTACACCCGCTTGAAGTCTGAAGGTTGATTTTAGGTGGGTAACTTCCTGACTGAGAAAAAGGACACTCTGAATTTTTAGCAACTGGCTTAGCGCTGGATCTGAAAGAGGAAGGATGTAGTCAGCAAGCCATGAGGTCCTGGTGTGGCTCCTACTTTTTTTTCAAGAGAACCAGCTTGTTGAAAATGTAGGTTTTTAAATACAAATGTGCATGTGCAGGGTGCTGACAAAAAAGTTAGTCTTCTGCTCTGGTTACTTCTTTTGCTTTTGTTTTCCTCTTTTATGTGAGGGGTGGCAGCCACATGTTCTGGGGCAGTGTGTTGTAAGAGATGCTCTTAACTGTGCTAACTCTAATGTGCTCTGGGACACTCCTGTAGGTTCTCCCAAGAGTATTAAAATGAGCATGAATGCTTTCTGTCCCTTGTTCTCCCAGTAGCCCAAATCCCACATGCAATTTCCTCAACCAAGGAAGCATGTGCTCCTCAAGCATATGCATCCTTGGGAGTATATACTGTGGCATGTGGGAAATTCAAGGTGAACTTCTTGATGTCTATTGAGCAAAAGGTGTGCTATTGTCTGTGTATACTGATGTATAGATATACCTACCTACCTTAACACATATCCTGTTAATGCTCCTCCCACATGATATTGTAGATATATAATTTCTTCTCTACCTAAAGTGTTTTGAATGTTTCAGTGATAATTTTATCCAATTTTAGGCATTGGTCAATAAATAGACAAAAAGCTTTAAACTTGGTGAAGAGAGCTGTCGCTTCTGCCACCAGAGTGGGACAGTGTGTCTGGACCAGCTGTACCCATTGACTGGCACATTGTACATTGTGTTGATGTTGTGAACCTATAAAGAGTACAGCATTTAGTGCATTTTCTCAAAAGGTGTCTGATCTTATCTTCAAGCTGGAGTGCACATGATTACTTTGTGGATGAACTGTTTTTTGTCTTGTTCTACAGACACTTCAATGCTCTAAAGCTTGGCTCAATTATGTGCTGTATGGCAGTCATATGAAACCAAGTCTACCTCCACACACCCTACAGCCATCTTTGGAGTGATCTATTTTAATCTGTGTTGTAGTTGTCATTGTATTTGTGTAAATATTATTCATAAATTTCATCATCCTGTATTGACCTCAAAAAAAGGAGGAGCCTTATTTGTGACCTGCCATAAGAAAGGGCTGGACTTCCTCTTCAAGACACTATGATTATCATTGCTATAAAAATTTGGGTTTGGAAGTTCTTACCACAACACTTCAGCACCTTGCAAGGAACATAGCAGCTGTGCAGCTTGCGCAGTGCATCAGGACTGTAGCTAGGGCAACTCAAACCATTGCAGTGGTTGCAGTATGGGAATCAGCCAGAATATGACTGTGATGCAGTGTACTATAGTATTCAGATTGCCAGTACTGAGGTTCGGAATGGGACTGATTTTTAGTGAGTTCTAGCCATGTTGCGTTGCTATAGTTATACTCACTCATGCGCATGATTACAAAACTTAATTATTCAGGCTTAACAGCAGTGACCAATCAGAAGCTGCTACATCAGAACTGACCATCAGAACACTTGTAGCATAGATACTTAAGCCATTAATGCATATGTTCATGCTCACAAATTATTATTACCTGAAGAAGGTCCGTAACTACGACCGAAACGTCGTACTACTAATAATAATTAATTTAAATTTCTATCCACTTTTAACGATGCCGCCAAAGAAAACTGGCAAGAAGAAGCAAATTTCTTATGCTAGTATCTCCCTCTCGGCTGGCAAAGGCGTGGGGTCCGACTTAGATTAAGAGCTCTTAGCTCTACCCACTTTGAAAACTTCTAAAGGAATACTAGCCCTAGCCCTAGCCCACCACGGAGGAAGACACCCTCCTCTCTCTTAGGAAGAAGTATAAGAGAACTACCTGCAACCTCGCCAAAGTCAATTCCCACCTGGAATTTGTGAAACACTACCAGCTGAAGAAGCTAACACCAAGAGTCCTTTGGGTCAACATCAAGTGCAATGCCCTACTGGCCGACCTAACAAATGTAGCCCACCGCTTTCGGGAAACCACCACTGAGGCAGAAACCCAGTACCTGGATGCCCTGAATGAACACTACTCTACCACCACCACCAAGCTCGAGACGGAGAAGGGAGACATCGAAACAGCAATGGAGGACATCTGCAGAAAATCAAAGAACAAAAGGACCATAGACCAGCACAAGGAACTGCTCTCCAAGACTCAGACCAATATCGAAGCTAAGGAGAAGGCCCTGGAGACCAGGAAGAAGCGTAAACTAGAAACGATGATGGAGCCACCCCCACCCAGGACCAGAAGGCAACAGCCACAGAAGGGTATGACTAAAACTAATAGAAAAACTCCCCAGAATGCCACTAAGGCAACCCCAAACAATTCTAAACCCAGGACCACTAGCCACACCCCCACCACCAGACAGCCTATCAGCAATGTCCATGTCAACCCTAACTTTACCTCCAACACTGAGCCACAGGTCACTACCCTACTGGCAGGGCTCCTAGACCACTTCAACAGAGGATACTTTCCTCTTGTTCAGCAGCAACCACAACTGCACGGATGGGCCACCAACGCCCCGAGCCTGCAACAACCACCGTTGCCAGGCCGAGGCTTCCTGGGATGGCAGCAACCATCGCTGTCATACCCAGGAATGACTGGTGGCCCACACCTACAACACCCAGGAACCCAACAGAATTTTGGATAGAGGGACAGGCCCCGTACGTAGCAGCCCAGAGGAGAACCAACTCCCAAGACAGAATCACCCCCAAAAGAACATTTAATAACAAATCATGTAGAACACGTAGTGCTAGAATTTCTATCAAACCCATCTCTAATAACAGAAAAAGATTCACAAATTCCATTAACAAAAAGGCAGACAATGTACTGGATAGAAACAGGTATATCACAAACTTATCATCCAAAACTCTGACTGCCCAACAAAATAAAATCCTAGCTCTGGGACTCAAATATGTTCCCAGCAAACCAGTAGACCCAGCATCCCTGAAGAGAGCCTATTCACAATTTGAGAGATCCAACAGACTAAAATACTACTTTAGAAACTGGGCCTCACAAACACCACACCCCTTCAGACAGAAGAGTAGCTGGATACCACCAAGAGCCTCACCACAGATAGAAATGTACCTAGACAGAGTGAGAGAACAAACAAGTAGGTTAGAACTCAGAACATTCAGGCCTAACCTCACAAAACCTGAACTCAGAGCCTTGATGTCCCTGGCCAGAGACCCCACAATAGTCATAAAACAGGCAGACAAAGGTTCTGGAATAGTGGTAGAAGACACTGACAGCTACATAAAAGATGGCCTAGCCCACCTCTCAGACCACACCATCTACAGAAAGATAGACAGCGACCCAACAGTACACCTCACTGTAGGAATAAACAAATATGTAAAGTACCTGCATGACAGAGGCATGATAGACAACATCACCAGAGACTATCTCACCTTTCAAACAGATAGCATGCCCAGAACCCAACAGCTGTACTTTCTCAAAAAGATACACAAAAATCCCATAGCTGTCAGGCCAATAGTCAGTGGATGTGGAGGTCCCACTGAAAGAATATCTCAATTCATAGACCTCCACACCTGCAACCATTTGTCCCAAAGGTCAAATCATACATCAGGGACAGTGGACACTTAATCAACATCTTAGAGAAGACAAAAATTCACACAAATAGCATCCTAGTCACCATAGATGTCAAATCTCTCTATCTCAAAATCCCACACAAAGAAGGGATAGATGCAGTAAAAAACAAAAACAGACTGTACTACAAAAACAGAGAGTCAGACACTGTCCCCATACCACCTGAGGCCATGTCTGACCTCCTCAGCATTGTCCTCACACAAAACTACTTTCAGTTTAATGATTCCATGTACCACCAAGTACAGGGCACTGCAATGGGGACCAAGATGGCTCCCTCCTATGCCAACCTCTTCATGGCAGAACTGGAGGAAAGGTTGCTCAGAAACTCCACAACAGACCCCATCCTGTGGAAGAGATACATGGATGACATCCTGTGCATCTGGCCAGGCTCCCAACAGAGCCTAGACAACTTCATGCAGTATCTAAATGGAGCCCACCCCACCATAAAGTTTACCTCTGAAAGCTCTCCATACAGCGTGGACTTCCTGGATGTCACCATCTACAAGGGAGACAGGTACAGATCAACAGGTACACTAGACATAAGACCCTTTTTCAAATCAACAAACAAGTTCCAATACCTGGAATTCTCTTCAGCACACCCCAGAAACATGTTCAGAGGCCTAATCAAGGGTGAACTGACGAGGCTTCTCAGAGCTTGCTCTGATGAAGCAGAATTCAACAAGATAAAAATCAAAACATTCAAACTCTTCAGAGATAGGGGCTACCCATCCAAACTAATAAAGAGTGCAGACTGTCCAACCTTGGGGGTGCCCTAAGTAGGGACACACAGTACAACATTGAACACATAGTGTGTACAACACTGCAAGTTATCTAGGTAGCTAAGTGAAACGCATTTTCTTTAAATCCAGCTGAACAGATGGTTGTGCAGCCTCTTGCCTGCTGTATTGGTGGGTATTCAAGAAATGTGGAGGATGTCAGGTGATGATTCACCATTTGTTTATTTGCCATTGAAGATTGTGAATAGTTTGAACTGTGTGAGACTGATCCTGTCACTGTGTCACTCCCTATGTTCAGTAATCTAAAAAAAATTGTCACATCAGCAGGTGAAATTGATGGGAAGACATGACAGGCTGCAGAGCTGGAACAACTTGTTGACTGCTGCCCACAAGAGTAGGCCTTCATGGATTATTCTCAATTTTTTCTATTCTTGTATTCTCAAAACATTATTTTTATTTTTTGCTACCTATTATTCTTTTTTTCCTCAACTATTATTCTCGTAGCATACTGATAGCTAGGTCTACTGTAACATTACAGATAGTGGAATATAGTCTTCTAATGATCTCTGCTGTTGCAAAGACTGTGAAAGTATAGAAAATACCCCTTCTGCTGCTGCAGATGGTGGCTGGACTGTCTGGAGGTTTTCGCCCAATTTTTCAGATCACATGCATGTGCCTTCCACCATTCAAGTGGGTCTACAGGGGCGTAGGAAGGGGAGGCTGGAGCCCCCCAATATTTTGGCCAAAATTATTGTGGACACACACATAGCTATAATAGAATTCACACTGCCATCGATTTGTAATAACCCAAACCACAAACAAAGCAGCTACACCTGCATGCACTTTGCCTAGTCTCTATGCTTGTTGAGTCAACATAACCAAGAGGTTTAGACAGGCCAGTCTCTCATTAGAGAGCCTTGCCGTGGATGTAGAAGATTCAGAGGATCTACAAGTTCAACAGGGGGGGGTAGGAAGATGATTTTAGGTAGGGCTGCTGCAATTATAATGGGTGGGAAGGGGGGGGGCAATTATTTAAGATAATTATCATAAAAAGACCAACAAAAATATGAAAGCTTTCATAAGAAAATATGTAGCTATATAAATCAAGTTTGTCCTTTTGAATACACAACAAAAATAATTATTCAACCTATATCATTATGCTTCTGGGTATGTTTTAAGCATCCATAAAAAAAGAAAAAGACCTCTCTGCTGTTGCTACCAAGTTTTTAATATCTTTAATGGTATTGGATAGATACTTCCTTTCCCAAATTATCAAAATACCAAGTTTTCAATACCTTTAATGGTATTGGATAGATATTTCCTTTCCCAAACAAAATACCAAGTTTTCAATACCTTTAATGGTATTGGATAGATATTTCCTTTCCCAAATTATCAAAAGGGAAAGCCATTTTGAGGAAAATCACTGCACAATGCAATGACAGTTGTGTATGACTTGGGCATATACAATTAAGTTTTCCATTAATAAAATTTTGATTTACTGAAAGTCAGCAAATTTCACTTTTCAGCATGCTGGCATAACTATAGAGCAGAATATTCTGTCTTAAGTGGTGTGCACACTTATTCAAGGATATTTAGTATACCATCCAGGCTGTATTTGGACATGTTTGCCTTGTCTTTGACTGCTCTAGCTAATCATAAATCTGGATATTTGCAGTGGATGATAGGGAACAATGCAACAAGGACATTCACATGGAGCAGATTTTTTCCTTTCATTATTATTATAGAATTTTAACTTCATGGCCCTGGGGATTCAATTTTTGTTTTACTGCTAAGAAAGTTGTCTACACTTAAATTTGATCATCAGGACACACACTGGTTGCTTCACAGTTGGCTGAACTTGATTCATTTACTGTGACCTTGGCCAAAAAGCTGGTCAGCCTCTTCTGAGAGACATAGCTAGCTATAGCTTAGACATGGCATCTGATCATGGTTGCTTCATGATCATGATACCAGGGTGTTACATTAATTTACACATGTATATCATGTTAACAGATTAAAGGGATGGACGGCTCCTTTTCCATGTAACAGATTAAATCATTGTCAATTGTACTATTGCTATGGGCTATATACTAGGGTTAGGTATAGTACAATAACAATACACAATTCAATGATGTAATCTGTTACATGGAGAAAGAACCACAAGAACACAAGTCAACTGGAACAAACGTGAATAAAAGGGTGCCGTCAAAACCATTGGTACAGCCACAAAAAACTAGGGGTGCTACAGCACCCTTTGAACCCCCCTTTCCTACCCCCCTGTTCAAGCTGAAGCTTCTACTGCTAGTAGCTACTTGTGATCAATCTAATGCCCAGGTAACTGTGTGAATCACTTTGCTGTGTGGATCCTACAGAGTTTTATCAGCCAACTAGTAGTGATATTAGCTTTGAGAAGCTTCATCAGGAACTTCCTCTTCTTGTTACTTTGATTAGGCAAGCCCTGCCCACTTTTATTAAGGTGACATCCATTTGTACCATATGTGAAGCTATGAATAGCCAAGTTGTATACAAGTCAATGCTGTCAGAGGTGCATAACATTCTAGGTTATATTTAACGTGCCAATCACATCAGCTACTTCTGAAGGGTCATTTTCTGCAAAGTATATTTACACTCGTCTATGTCTGAGCAAAGACTCATTTGCTTCACATTCATAAGAACCTTACTGACTCCTGTGATATGGAAAAAGTTGCTATGTCTTTGCTTCACATTATAGTCCTTAATTTGTTATACAGTATTGTTTCCATTTTATGCATATGCCAGCAAAATTTTCTTCGTGCTCTGTGTGGGAGGGAGCACATCCCCCTTCCCACACCCTCCGCCTTGCCGTGGCCTAACAGCCACGTGGTACTCAGCCCCCCCCAAATATTTTTGACCCTCATACGCCTCTGGTCTACTACTTGATGAGAAACATCCTCCGCAGTAGCCAAGTACATGAGTATAGTTATAATTTTAAATCACCAATAGCTAACTGGCGTTAAGTCCTGCTGCTAGCTATCTGTTTCATTACTAGCTAATAGTCATAGCAGCTTTTATGATGACAAAAGCAACAGTATAAAAAGTTAGTTCTTTCTTGTAGAAATGTTACCTTTATTCTACCATTATTCTTGTTACCTATAATTATTCACGATCAAGACGGAGTCCTAGGGCTAGAAGGTAAAGATCATCACGCAAAAAAATCTGATCGGGTGCGGTTTCATACAAAGTCCGGAGCTGTCTGTAGAGGGCTGATGTCGGGACATCTATTGTCCCGACCATAGGTGAGGCGGGACTCGGGACATGAGCTTCATTATCGGGACTGTCCCGCTGAAATCGGGACAGTTGGACAGTCAGAGAGTGTACAGGATTCAGTCCCCTACTCGAATAGACAACAGGTCCTGGCCGACAAGGGAGACACACTCTGCCCATTTGAAACATTCCTTGTGGTAGATTACACCCCAGACCTGAATGTAAAAGAACTGAACAAAGTAATCAAACCCACCACCGAAGAGCAACAGTGGATCCCAAGACCTTGCCTCAGTCTCAGAAAAACAAAAGACTTGGGCAGAACCCTGGTCAGAGCCAAACTGAAAGGTGCAAGAGACCCCCCACAGTCCACCCAACCAATAAATATCAAAATCACCCCATACTTTAACGGATGCTCGGTACCATGCAGACACCCATTCTGTAAATGCTGCCGAACAATGTCCAGAAAGATAAGAACCACATCAAGTTCTAACCATAAATCCTACCCAAATCCTAAGCACACAAACTGCACCACCAATTGTGTAATTTACCTGCTAGAATGCACCAGGTGCAACAGAAGAAATCAGTATGTAGGACAGACTAGTAAAACCCTACAAGAGAGAATGGGAGGCCACAGACAGGCACTAACAACTAAACCTAATCTGCCTCTCTACAAGCACTTTGCAGGTAAACCCAACCACAACTTTGAGAGGGATGCCAGAGTCACCATACTGGAGAAGACCACCGAAGACCTCCTCCTGACCAGAGAAGCCCACTGGATGACCACCCTGGAAACAGTCTACCCAAAGGGACTCAACAGCAGATTTGAGAAACACCAAACACCTAATCCTGCATGCTCAGGCAGCACAAACCTGCCCCAAGCCAGAACCGAAACCCAGAGCTCAAGGCTAACTAGAGCCTCTGATATCAACCTTGATTCCAACCCTAGCTCTAACCCTAGCTCTAACCCTAGCTCCAACCCCAGCCCTAAGCCTAACCCTAGCTCTAACCCTAGTTCTAACCCCACCTAGCCCTAAACCTAACCCTAGCCCATATCCTAGCCTAAAACCTAATCCTAGCCCCTAGGCCACCTAACCCGGGTCACAGAGACGACCAGAGACAAGACAAAAAACTAAAAACAACCATAACAATAATAACCAATTAGCTAGAAAACAATATTAATATTAATTAAACTCACCCTTGCCTTTGTCTTTCTCGTTCTCCAGAGAAACTCACCGAGACTAACTGAGAGAAAACAACACTCAAGAAGGAACCTACGCCCCCCCCCCCCCCCCCCCCCGCCACACTCCCAAGCTCGAGAGGGAGGTGCCTACCAAGCTGCATTTCCCTCTCTAGAGCTAAGCCTACGCGTATGCAACCACGCATGCGCGTAGGCTAACGGGCTCACGTTATGTCATCTGAGCATGCACGTGAGCCAGCTGACGTCATTTCAGCTGACGACTAAAAAAGAAATATCAGAAGAGTGGACTGGATAATTAGAAGCTACCAAACTGACCAATAGAAACACCCGTAGCAATAGCTATTTAAGTCAACCACGCACTAGCACACCATACTCTTGATAAAGGCTAAATTAAAAAGCCGAAACGTCGAGTTACTATTATTATTATTGCTATCAACCTTTAATCACTTGCCAGCCCGCTCATCAGCTATGCCTCCCAAGAGGACCGCTAACAGACAGCAGAAGAAGATGCCCTACGCAACAGATGCTCTGGAGAGCTCTGTTCCCAGAGGGTTCTCCGAGAACCCTCAGTTCCCTACATTCAGACCAGCCATAGATTTACTCCTAGCCCTACGTCCCCCTTCTCTAGAACACAATTTACTCCCCACCTCACCACCACATACAACTCCCCACAACCTCTGTTCCCACAACACATGCAACACACACAAGCTCCACAACACATCCCATCACACAGCTTGCCACACACCAACATGCAGCTCACCCCCTACTATCCTCCCATCCAATACACGAGCCCACCCCTCACCACAGCACACCCTTTATACCACTAGGGCAGGCACACACCAGAGCAGCCCACCAAAACCCCACACAACCACACAGACACCCTCCCACACACACAAATAGCCACCACCACTCCCAGACAGAATCCCACAGACACCCTCCCCACAGTCACTGGTCCACACACACACAGACGAACCCACAAACACCCATACAGACACTCCCACAGACACTCTCACAACAGACATCTGCACAATGCCCAGAACAGACACTTCCATCGCCACTTCCACCTATCCAGACACCTAAGATTATACCAAAAACACCTACAGAATAAAAACTACATCATCAACCTCTCCAGCAAAACCCTCACCCCCGCCCAGAACATGCTACTGCAGAAAGGCCTTAACTACGCACACTCCCACCCCCACACACCTAACTACAACAAAACCCTACAAAGACTCACCCGACACTACAGACTCAGGCACTACTTTAGAGACGAACCGGACAACACAGATCGCACCATCCCCCCCTTTAAACCACCCAGCACATGGAACCCCCCCGCCTGCATCCACAACAATCGAGCAATACCTCAAATCACTTCCCGTCAGATTAACAAACATCCCCAAACAACCCTACCGCCCCAACCTGAGATCAGAATTAGCAGCCCTACGCGAACTTGCATTCGACACATCCATCGTAATTAAGAAAGCCGACAAAGGCTCGTGCATAGTAGTAGAAGACAGACAGACATACATACAAGACGGACTAGACCACCTCTCCGACACCACAATATACAAACAGATCCCCTCCGACCCCACGCACCAACTGGCACTAGCAATTAATAAGTACATCAGCACCATCCACAATAAAGGACACATATCTCACCACATGCACTAATACCTCACACTCCCCGACCCCACTAGAGTCAGAACCCAACAACTATACTTCCTAAAAAAACTACATAAGAACGCACACGCAGTAAGACCTATAGTTAGCGGATCCTCGGGCCCCACTGAAAAGCTTTCCAGTTTCATAGATTTTTTCATACAACCCCTTACCCCCCTAACCAATAGTTACATTAAAGACTCCAAATCCCTCATCACCCTCTTAGATAGCATGACCTTCCCCCCAAACATCATCTTAACGATAGACGTAGCGGCACTGTACCTCAACATCCCACACGACGAAGGCATACGAGCGACTCTCACACACCTACATGAACTGAACCCTAACGCAGATGACATACCCTTTCCACCCACAGTGACAAGAGAACTACTACAAATCATACTACAACACAACTACTTTGAATTCGACTCCAACATTTACAAACAAGTACAAGGAACTGCCATGGGAACAAAAATGGCCCCCTCCTACGCCAACCTTTTTATGGACCGACTCGAGACAAACTTTTTACAAGACGAACCAATCCAACCTTTACTCTGGAAACGCTACATCGACATCCTATGCATCTGGCATGACACCCCTGACACACTCAACGCCCTCCTAACCAGACTAAACAATGCACATCCCACCATCAAATTCACCTCACACACCTCCACACAAGAAATCACCTTTTTAGACCTGACACTTTACAAAGGACCGACATTCACGACGACAGGCTAACTCGACATACGACCACACTGCAAAGACACCAACTCCTTCCAATACCTACACCACAACTCCTCCCACCCACGATCCACGCACCGAGCAATCGTCAAAGGCGAACTCATAAGAGCACTCAGAGCCAGCACAGACCCCCACACCTTCAACGCCAGCACTACACTCCTCTCCACGCACTTTAGACGCCGTAAATGCACCCAAGCACTAATTAGAGAAGTCCTGCACGAAGTCCCCTATCACCACCGAGCACATACACTACAAGAACCACCACCACCCCCTGCACAACAACCGCCCCCCTTCATCACTCTCTTTGCACCCACCATCCCCAAGTCCTCCCTCAAGTCGGCCCTGGACCCTCAAGACCCCACCATCCCCACACCCAGAATTACCTACACCCGCAACAGAACCACAGCACACCACCTAGTTAGAGCCCCTACCTGCAACTCCCACCCCCCCGACATCCGAAGAACCCATCATCCTCAAGCACCTACCCTCCTTCAAGAGCCACTCTGCACCCTGCAACACCCCCCTATGCAAATGCTGTCCCCACATGTCCCGAAAACCCAGAATCTTCTCCTCCCACACCGGACGCTCCTTCTCCACACCACAAAACACCACCTGCAACACCCCCAACGTAGTATACCTGATAGAATGTAAGCGATGCACAAGAAACCAGTACGTAGGACAGACTGCACGACCCCTCAAGCACCGAATCTCAGGACACCGAGCTGCACACACCCTAGGCACCAGACAACCCTTCCTCTACAAACACTTCAAGAAACCCCTGCACTTCTTCCACAAAGACACCCTTATCACAATTTTAGCCCAACCTCCCAGCACTCAACTCCTCCAACAAGAAGCACATTGGATCCACTCCCTCTGCACCAAATTCCCCCACGGACTTAACAGCAAGTTCAACCAAACGCAACTCCCACCAAACCTCCATCCCTCATCTAACCCAGCCACCGGAACCACACTCAATCCAACACCATCATCCCCACTACCTCCCCAGATTCCCCCCTCGAACACCTCAGTCACCAACCAGCCCCACCCCTCAACAACACCCTTTACCCAAACCCAAGAAGCCCGCACCCACGCACTAACTCCAAGAAGAACCCTCCCTCACCATCACTCCAAGCCAACATCCCCAGCACTCCCAACACTTGCACGAAGAACCCACCACCCAGAGAAGATCACCCAACCCACCACCGGCCCACCCTCCCGTATGCCACCTACCCAAACAGAAGACCACCCAAGAGCCCCTAACTCAACCACACCTTGAACCTAATTCCAAATTTGTAAGAACATTTCACCTACCTGCACACTCACCCACTGCCAGCACTCTATACCCATCCCCTTACTCACCTATTTTCTAATTTTTACCTCTCCCTCACTCACCTATTCTCTCACCCACCCATCTCTTCACCCACCCACCCTCCACTCACTCATCATCACCAAGAATCCCATCTCCCAACTCCTTGTCTGCCCATTTCAAACTCTCCAACCCGGTCGTCCCAATCACCGGCCCTCGAACCTCCACCAGATTTGCCCACTCCCACCATTATTCATATAAATCCACCCTCACTCTACCGACCACCCAGCAAGAACTCAACCTGCACTCTATTGACGTCACCCAAACAAGCACTCCCCAGACAACCAAGCAAGAACCCGACAACCTGCACTTCACTTCCATCACCCAAGCAAGCACCCCCAGCAAAAATCTCCGGATCACTAAGCAAAAACCCAACAAACTGCACTCTAATCTACATCATCCTTCACCAATGCAAGCACTACCCAACAAGAACCCTCCTGACCACCCAGCAATAAACTATTCACCTGCACCTCATCCACACCACCCCCAGCAACCCCAAACAAGAACCTACTCTCCACAGAACACCGATGGCAAGCTTAACTTATAAATAGGATACTTTCACCAAACTCCCTTCTGCACATGCCCAATAGACTTTCTACTATCTGATCCTCGCACCATATCACACCCTAACTCTGATTTCCCTTTCATCTTTTTTGCACTATTTTAATTTACTCTCAGCACTTTAGTTTATATACTCACTGCACACACAATCACATTACTCTTGATAAAGCCTAAACATCCTAGGTGAAATATTGAGTTCTTTAAAATAAAGCTTTAATACTAAAGTGCTACTAAGTTATAGATAGTGCAACAGTAATATGTCTAACTACTCTACCCTTCGGTCCGGCAAGATCTTCCCGGTGGAACCCCTCCCCCAGAAAGTTCCAAGGACCAGATCCCGCCACATCCCCCTAACTTATGCCGCAGCAGCCGTGGCAGCAGCACAAGGCGTTGGCAGCACCCTTGGCAGGCCCAGCCCTGCCCTAGCCCCAGCTCTAGCCCTAGCCCTGTGCCACTCACAGGCACCACCCCCCACTAGGAGCCATGCACCACACCCCCAAGGCAAGGAACGCCCCCTAGCAGATAATCTCTAAGTTGGCTGCCATTATAGGCTGAGGCCCAGCCCCAGCCCTAACCCCAACCCTAGCCCTAGGCTTAGTGGTAAGAGCACCTGCCCGGAAAGCAGGAGGCCCAGGGTTCGATTCCCGGCTGAGACTTGGTTTTTTCCAAGTTTCTTCATCTTGATGAGATGACTGTTTAGGGTTGAAAGTACTGTTCCAATATGTATCCTAAGGATCCTCATAAGAAGGCATTACACTATACACATTATGCACACAGTCATACACATGCAAAAGCTTACCTGTTATAGTTATAAAGCTTTCCCTTAGCATCTGTAACTAGGCCAAGCATGCTGAACCCTTCAGAGTTGGGAGACAGTACTACCCCTTTAAATATAACCCTAGCCCTAGCCCTATAGGGCCCAGCCTAGGCAATATGAGGTAGAGGGCCTGAGAGTAAGTACTGTCTATAAGTGTTGTTTAACTTACATTCTTGTTCTAATGCTCTACCTGTTTTTCCATGTCTCTGGAATGAAATGCTAGCCATGACTTATAGTTCTGGCCCAATGCATGATAATATCCCCCAAATGTTCCTTGTATACAATCATTTCCTCATGGGCAATTTTTGACCATTATATTGAAATTTTATATTCAAGAAAGCTTCTAAGTCACAAATCTGTTAGTTTGGTGCTCATTAGTTGAGTTTGAAAATTATGGCCAAAAATGATCAATCAAGCATAACAACGATCTAGATGCCTATCCCAATCTTAGTTCAATTCTAAATCACCCCAATGATTCCTATTCCACTTCAGCTTCTGGTGCCAGCCAAGCCTGACTGACTCTCAACTCAAGAAACAGCCACTATGTGTGCCATTATACAATGCTGTGTTAACTTTTATTAAAGGCTTTTAGAATTAAAGGTGACACTGACTCTCTTAAACAAGTACTTTCTCTGAGAATGAGGTAGCTAATGCTCTAAAATACAGTTCCAGTTCAGTGTTGGAATCATCAGGGTTCACATTATCAGAGGCAGGGTTCTGAGAAATGTCAAGTGGCAGAGCTGGTGCTTTTGACAAACTTCATTCTTCTGAATCAATTCTTCCCATGTATTGTGAAACTATTTTACTGAAGCTACTCCCTATCGCTACTAATATGCCTGTAGCTACCTTTCAGGAGTCTAATTTGCATATCAAAGACTTACAGGCTGATGTTTGGGTCTCATGTACTGTACATGCAATTTTAGAACATATTCAGAAAGAATGTTCTACATACAGGCTACGTCATGCAAATATGTGACTTGTATGATTGATATTGGATTTTGACCAGTGAGAATTATTTTCCACCCACAAAAAATGGCATTTTAAAGACTTCTGTTCCCCGTGTTTCAGCCATTCCTTAGAGCATGTGAACAGAGAGAAGACATTGAAGAAACATGGCCCCAAGATAACTCTTTTTTCCTCCTCTCTCACTGGAAGTCACTGAGAAGTTGGTGGGATAGCCAAATAGTATTTCTGTACAGATCACTGATTCCACTCTGATTGGTCCAAAGTAGGACTGTAGAGGCATTACACCCTCACCATCTTTTTCAGATATTCATGTAACTTTGTCTCCTTAGATCTCTAGTACCACCTCTTCCCAAGTTTATATCACAAGGTAACCAAAAACTCAGAATATGCAATAATACTAACACACTGTACAGTATGTATTTCAACGATCTTTGTATCAATTGACTCTGATATTGGTCTCCTGCTTTAGGAGAGGGGTGTAAGTGTATTGAACTTTGAACAGCATTTTTTGAGCATTATTTTTGCATCTTTAAAAATGGATGCAAAAATACTTTTTCTGAACTCAGATAGCTAATGTTGGTAGTTTTTATAGGGACAAGAAAGTCGGCAGCCTGCTTTTATTTTTATATAATAAAGAAATAACAATAATAAGTGTGGTTGATAAAAATGTTCTGCAAGAATGAATTTATTTAAATATATTTTTACTAGTCAGTCACCAAAGTGTTGACAAAGCCATTTATTGTAAGTCATGGCCTGAGCATTTCCTTATGACCAGTCATAATGACTGCCACTAACATTTGCTAATTCCACCCACTCAAGTGGTTACAATTTGCTCCAGTAGACTGCAGCCATTCAATAAGGAATTGTCATGTAGCCATCTTGCTTGATATGAAGTAATGTTTGGTTAAAATATTTATGGAAAGGGGCATTTGTCCCATATTTCTTTACTGCGTGTTGCTTTTTTTATTACATGGATCTACATATTGAATGTTTATATTTTACCTATGTGGTCATGACAAATCATTTGCATTCTGTATCAAGGCAAACATCATGTACTCCCATCTTCAATAGTATACAGGTTGATCAAGACTTGTATTATGTTTGAGGGAACAATACACTTGAACATTCAATAATTTAAAAACCCATGTTCTTTTTTAAAGTCAGAACTACATGAATATAACCAAGATCAAAGCTTCAAGTATCAAAACAAATGTTTTTACATGATTGACCCATCTTTAGGTAGTTGGCAATAAGTTATTTCAAAAAAATATTAATTGTTGGACATGTGGATAACTGACTCTAATGATTCAAATAAATATTATTCTATTGTAGAATTGTAATCAGAATAGCACTCCAACATTCTTGGCAAAAAAAATGTTATTACATTGAGCTGTATTATCATATATATAGTATGAAAACCCACAATTTATTGAAAGAGCACTCAAGCTTACCTTTTTTGGACAGTATAAACGAGCAGCTATTTCAACCTGGTAATAGAATATCAGATTTGCTCCCCCTATGCTTAAACACAACAAAACAAGGAAATTTGATAGGCGTGACTCAGCCTGGCTTGGAGGCTTTATTAAATAAAACATCACTGCAAATAGTTTGATTGAGATTATGTCTTTTCATGCTACTACATTACATACCTCCAAGTCCTGCAAATTCCAGTAGCAATACGGGTGATGCAAAACGTAATGCTAAGGCAATTAAATATTCGTGTATAAATGCAGAAACCAATATGGTGGAAAACACTGCTGGTAATGTGCTTCCAAATACCTAATACAAAAAATTAATATTAATTTATCAATATCCCAGCTATTGATGATAATTTACAGATTTCATATCTCTGTACAAGTAGGCACGAATCCAGTCATGCACAATTGTATTCCATCTTCGATAATAAGTAGAAAAGGAAGTGCTAGTCCACCAATCCTAATTAATCACATCCAGGTAGTTAAATATGCCTAACCCTAACCCTTTTCCATACCGAGTAAAACTCCCGATCAGCAAACCTCAGCAGCTCAGATGTTAGATTCATATAGCCATGAATGATACTTGTATGAATCAAAAAGTAACCGAAAAAAGCACACAGTAAACTATTACAGTAACATTGAACCAGGACTTCAATTCTGTATTTAAAAAAACATGATAAAACCACAAGCAAAATATACCCAACAAAAACATACAACTAACCTCAGTGAAGATGGAAAAGTTAAATCTCTCCCGATAATCCCAAGGTACCATAGAGGAGTCAAAAACTAAGAATTAATACTTATTCAAAGTGATATGTATTATAACATCAAATACCTGAATGAAATAAATTAGAGCATTCTTCCACTTGATTGATCCCACATTTCTATTGTATATGAACAATAAAATTTACATCCTCCCATAGGAGTAAGATTACCTTGGGTATTGATCTCTGTAAAGGAGAGTTGGTGCAAACAAGAAATACACATACTGTGAGAAGGATCCCACCTGAGGGGACATCTGACCTGCATACCACACTGCAGGACCAGACTCATCATCCTTATGCCATGGGTAAAGAACTTTGTATACATTTTCACGAATAAAAGAATAACTCTTCATACATAGCCTCAGCTACAGAAAAAAAAAAAATCATAGAGGAATACTTTCAAACTCTTAGTCAGACCTGTTCCACTGACACTATTACAGTGGTAAATTGTGGAAGAGGTACGGACAAGGTTATCCAGCAGACAATCACCCCAGAAATAATTACATAACCAGCATAAAGCAAGATGAAGAGACTAGCAAGTACTCTAGGAATCACAAAGTCATAGAGATATTCCCACAGCTAAGAAAAACAGTTATGCATGACACAAAAACTTATTACAATACCATGATGATACCTTTAAACAAGGATATACCACTAATGCACTTGTAAAGAGGTAGAATTCTAAGAAAATAAATACTGAAACAGAGCCAAGTCCATTAGAGAATATGCTCAAGTCAAAGTAGAATCTAATAATAAACATAGCTAATAGCACAGTAATAATATCAATATAGCACGTACCTTCCTTCTTTAACAGTGTCTTGAATAACATAATATAGCATGACTAGAAATGCTTGTATTATAGCCACATCATATAAGGCTCGAAAGTTTCTGTCTGTTGCAATCAATTGACTATATATAAAAACAAAAGACTGACCTGGGGCAATGGCTGTCCATGAGATGTGGTTAATGCTCTCTCTCTCTCTCTCTCTCTCTCTCTCTCTCTCTCTCTCTCTCTCTCTCTCTCACACACACACACACACACACACACACACACTCACACACAGGCCCACCCTCCCTTGGGTTCCCTGTGAATGTAGCTATTAATTGTGGCTATCAATGATTATGGGATGACTAGCTAATGGTGTTTGGGAAGACTATGTGTATAGCCCTAGCCCAAGCTCTATATCCTCAGACCTACTCAGAAATCTACTCTATAGTTAGCTATAATACACTCACTTGGTAAGTGACTCTACTGGTTTGAACACGCGGACACTACAGCACAAATACAGTATCATCAATAAACTTGAATCAAACATGAAGCTACCTTGCACGTCTCTTAATCCCGTTATCTCGCTGGCCTTTAGCTTGGTCGAAAGTGACCACGCCATTTTTCACACAACTAGAATGCTGCATGATTTTAGATACTTAGTCACTTCATTATTACCCGTTCCTACTTATAGAGATAGTACCTAGGCCTATAAATACATATATAGCTAGCTACAGTGATTTGTGCTTCGCACCTTCATCCTTCCTACTGATTGATCCCACTTAGCCGGAGAGGTGGATATTAGACCACGTACTTACCACACTAATTTAGTGGTCGATGAGGTCACATGTCAGCGACCATAATTGCAGCTTTGGGTGACTCACAACAACAGAGGTCTGCTGGTTGCGTTTATAAACACTGTGTGTTGATACGAAATCTGCTATGTGGAAACAGGAGAAAGAGACAGGACAAGGCGATGTTAGTGCAAACATTAGCTACCATTGGTTTGTCTTGTTGGTAGCTATTTTGATGTGAACAGGTAGTAGCCAGGAAAAGGAAAGGTGACAATTATCATCATGAGTGCATGAGAGATGTGTCTCCTGACAAGAAGAAGTTAGCTTTGCACATTAATCCTATTTTCAAGGGCCATTCTAAGTTTTCTATTTCACAGATTGGAGGATATAGTGGTTTTAAAAAAGAAGCGTATTTTTCGTCCTAAAGACTCAATTCTGACGTGAGCACAATCTTCCCTTTACTATTAAGTTTAAAGTTGTATATGCTACAGTGAACTGTCCAGGAAGGATAAGAACATTCAATCTCTATATCATGCTTTTATTATTATGATCAGCACAGGAATAGTGTACTCATTCTTGAAAGACACAGTTGAAGCTGGAAAGTATGCTTAGTATTACATTAGTCTTCATGATGCAACTCTCCTTTTTAGGCCTTATGTGGATGTAGCTTACTACAACACTGGATTCGGTCCTCTTCACAAACAACTTAGAGCTATTATGGTCTGGGTTTATCTGCAAATTACGGCTTTTTTGGTCTACCCAGGCTTCAAGGTATGAGTCCTATGTGCTTCTTGACTATGTTTCTTTATAGTTTATTGCATTAGATTTGGAATGCTGTTCACTTCTCCCTGGGATTAGCGGCTGATGTTGTCTTCCTCCTCCTGTTTATTTCATCTAACATAGTTTGTCATGTGATGGTTGTAACTACCATTGTCAACTTCGACCTACCTCCTGTACCAGCCCTGGTTCTCTCCATTGAGGAAGTTTGTTATTTAATACTATGCAGTTAAATAAAGTGATGTCATTTTTTATTCAGCTTAAATTTACGCTGAAAGGGATATCTTTTGTCCGTGAGAATGCATACAAGGTTTTACATCCTTGGCATGAACATGATGAAGCAGGTCCTGCAGTGTGGTATGCAGGACAAATGTCCCCTCAGGTTGGATCTTTTTGGCAATATGTCTATTTTCTATTTGCACCAACTCTCCTTTATCGGGACCATTATCCAAAGTAGTTGTAAAATATCATCTGCACAGGTAGTAACAAATGTTATATTTATTGTAATAGAATCCCGAAAATCCGTCCAATCAGAGTCATTGCTCACTTTGTAAAGGTTTGCAATACTATTATTATAGGGTGCTCACTTAAATTGTTGTGTTTAGTGTGTTATATCTGTAACTTTTGTCACTATTGTTACTAAAGAAATTTTCAGTAGAAACTATAATGGCAGGTTAGGACAAAATAGCCTTTTTATACAGATTTTATTATTTTTTCTCTCACTCATAGTGGCAAGATTTTTGCTGAGACTTTCTTATCATGTATGTTATGGGGGTTGGTGCTCATATTCATGTCTGGCTATTTCTTTCTTCATTCCTGGAATAACCTGTTTGGGGAACTCTTGAGATTTGCTGATCGGGAATTTTATTCAGTAAGATAATCCGATTGTTCAACTTCTTGTCACGTTCACATTCAACAGGATTGGTGGACATGCACATCATTTTCTCAATTTTACCGAAAGTGGAACTTGTTAGTACATGACTGGATAAAGGCTTACATCTATCAAGACCTGAAAGATGTGAGTCTCACTTCTTTTATTTATACTTATATCTGATTGTGCACAATAGCTGTTCAATAGCAAAACCTACAATAAGGTGGCAGTCATACCTGCCATCCTGATATCTGGTGTATATCATGAATATGTGCTGTGGGCTCCTATGAGATATGTTATGCCTGTGCTACTTATCATGTTTGGCCTCTTTGGTGGTAAGTAGTGCAACCTGTTAACAACTATGTACATATCTAATAAACAAGGTATAATTATTATTATTATAATATTATAGTCCTACTATTTTTCCTCAACCCATCTCCTGACAAAGTTGGCTGGAACTATTTCCTTCAATTCTCCCTTCACATTGGAGTATCCATAATGCTGTTTTGCTACACTATGGAATTCTATGCAAGGAAAATTTGCCCTAAAGAAGAAAATTTGATGAATACTTTTATACCACGATTTTACGAGTGTTTTGTATTAATAAAATTTAATGACTAAGAAATACTATGACGTCAAACATGACAAGCCTCCGCACCCATTATTAACCACGCCATTGCCACCGCTCGACCTTCGACTAATACGTTATAAGCTGATTACACCGCTCAATCTGTAAAAGATGGGCAGCTGCCACTGTAAGAATTCTCAAGGTACTAGCTATAATAATAGTGATGTAGTTCTAGGCACCATTATTGGTAAAAATTACTGAAATATTTCGCAGATTCTGACCACTTCGGTTCCTCCTTACTCGCAGCCCATAATAGGTATCGAGCTTCTCATGGAAGCCCTCGATTGAAATGGTCTTCCGCTGCTGCAACTAAGGCCAATGAATGGGCTAACCACTTGGTAAAGAGTGGCACACTGGAACATGGAAATCACAAAGATATGGGTCAAAACCTTGCAATGAAGATGGGTGCAGAATTTACTGCTCAAGAAGTAGCAGATATGTGGTACAATGAAATCTCTCACTATAACTTTGACCACCCTGGATTCAGAAGTGGTACTGGACACTTCACTCAGATGATATGGGCTAGTACAACACACATGGGTGCTGCTAAAGTTAGCAAAGGGAACCATTCTATTGTTGTAGCCAACTACATTCCTCCTGGAAACATTACAAACAAAGGGCAGTTTGAAAATAATGTTAGAAGAAAAGGCAACTGACCAATGTTACACGATGATATAATTGCACTAAATTTATACTTGTTTCATGGACATTTTCTTAACTTCATAATGAGCATCATCTGTCAAGAAACTGAATACAGATCCTTATAAATTATAGTGATGGTATAAATTTGCAATGATGACCAACCTGTACCAAAGCAGTGGCATTGGTATGGTTGAGAGGTGCCAGAGGGAATGTGCATCTATGAACCACCACAATGGAGCAAAATCCAGCAGCTGTTTACTAATATAAAATGTGTACATTACAATTCAGTGTTTCCAAACCTCTAATAAAGCAAAACCAGATGTAGCCATCACAGTGGTAGCACATTTCCAGACATAGGGTTGCTCACGTCTATTCTGCCCATATTGTAATGTAAATAAACAGAGCAATAAGTAGAGATGCATCATTTTGAAAATGGCTAACTATTACAGTATTCTATAGCATGCAGGTCAGCAATCAATGGCAGCTCTCCTGTGATTAAGAGTGCTTTCATATTTAGAAATCTACCTTCACACACCAAATCACCCATACAATGCTGTAGGAAAGACCTGCAATCAGACATATCACAACCAATTATTTTTGTAATTGAAAAATACCTGCTAAAACACTGGCAATCATGTTATAACCATAGTCAAAGTTGAAAACAGAGAGGTAAATAACATGGCAGCAAAATAAGACTACCCATAAGACAGTATACCCCACCTGCCTGACAGAGTACAGAATATGTTAAAACCTCAATGTCTCCCAGTAACCATACCTTTTAAAAGCAGATGGCCCTGAAATCCTGTACAGTAAATCATATCACACTTTAATAAACATGGTATCTAGGATTCATCATCACCTCACAAACTGTACAATAAGTCCTGTGATGATGAGAGAGGCAGCACTGAAGTAATCCAGTTTCTCTGTCCAAGGAAGGTCATGGAAATGGAATATAGTGGACCATATCCATGTGTTCACATTGATCTATAAGTGCATGGACTGTGCATATAACTTGTACCAGATTGGCCATATACCACAGTATTAGCTACAGACACACTAGAAAAATGTCAGAACTCTCCAACTATATGTACCAAGTAGTGACTCTTATATAATTATACTTACTATAAGTTGAACTTTCAAGATCAGATGGTACGGATAAGCTTTGGGAGCTTCTTTGTTGAATTTCATAAATCCAATAACATTAGTGATTCCATTGAGAGCTGAGAAGAAGGTAGATGCAGGTTCCTGCACACCAAACACACGCACAAAAGGCCACTGTATTATTAGAATAATAATTAGTTGTTTTTGTATTTGGTTAGCAAAATGAAAAACCTTTCCAAAAAACTGTCTAACTGGCCTACTGTGTCGAACATCTTCAGCTGTAACACGGTGCATGCATAGATACCGACACTCTTCTAAACATGTCCATCCAAGGAGTCTCCACTCGCTCTGCTCCGCCTGTGAAGTGCAATTTTGCGTATAGCAGTGACTTGTGCAAGACCTAAAGTCACTACTCCGATCTCCCACACTACAACTTCCAGAATTCCAAATAAAAATCATAAAAAGGAAAGAGTAAGTTAACATTTTTTTTTGACTTCTTACTAGTGCACACCAACCTAATCTCTGAACCGTTGTCGAGATGGGGGGAACTGAGAGGAGTAAAAAGAGGTTAGATGTGCTATTTAACGATATCATTATTATAAAATTATATTATTTGAAGATCAAGGAGTCCTGTGAACTATTCTAGCAAAAGGAGATGTAGATCTAGGAGTAGACAGAGGGAGAAAAGGCATAAATCAAAGTCTCCCAGCCACAGAGATGGTCAAAGCAGGTCATGCAGTAAAGAAAGGGATGAGAAGAAACATAATAGGGAAAGAGGAGACAGGGGATCACACAGCAAAGAGAACAGAAGGTCCTACAGTAAAGAAAGGGATAATGGACAATCCCATAGCAGAGAGAGGGGTAACAGAAGGTCACACAGTAGGGAAAGGAGGTCACGTAGCAAAGAGAGGGTGAATAGGAGGTCACGCAGCAGAGAGAGGGATAATAGAAGGTCACACAGTAGGGAGAGGAGGTCACACAGCAGGGAGAGGGATAATAGAAGGTCACACAGCAGGGAGAGGGATAATAGAAGGTCACACAGTAGGGAGAGGGATAGTAGAAGGTCACGCAGCAAAGAAAGAGTGAACAGGAGGTCACACAGCAAAGAGATGGCACATAATGAAGAAGATAACGATCAGTCAAATGAGAAAACTAGCAAGCAGGTAAATGATTTTACATGCACTAGCACAAAAATGGCAGTGGCAAAAAATTATTGACTCTATTGACTTGATGGTCCTTAGATATCTATGTCAGTAGAGCCAGATAAAAATTACTGGCTTTTTATATTGATTGTAGCCACTTTCCCTAGAGGAAATGATTGCAAAAAAGGAAGAAAAGGAACTGATTCAGTCTAAGGTATGTTTCAACTCTTCAAGATGCAGCCATTAGAGCACTTTCTATTTTTTGCAGCCAGTGTTCATAAACAAAGAAGAAAGAGTTTCACTTGCACTACAGAAAAGGCAAGAGGAGGTGGCAGCTCGAAAGAAAGCTATAGATGAGGAGAGAGCTGCACGTCAAAAATACCTTGAAGAGGCCAGTAATTCCTCTGGGCATCAAGACAGTAGAAGACGCTGGGAAGGACGGGAGATAGAAAGAGAGAGGCAGCGAGAAGAAACTCTTAATCTCAAAGACAAGGAAAAAGAAATGGAAGCAATTAAGGTATGTTATAATGTCATTTGCTGGTGATGTGGTAAAAGTTTTTATACTATTTAGTCCCGGTATTTGGGAGCAGACAAAAAGCGTAGAAAGATGCGGAGGTTGGCTGATAGAAAATTTGTGTTCGATTGGGATACTGGAGAAGATACATCTACTGACTTCAACCCTATGTATGATCTAACTGACCATACATCATTATGCTATTGTGTTACATGTACTATGCTTTAGCTACAAGAGTAGACACCAGGCTCAGTTCTTTGGACGTGGACATTTAGCTGGGATAGATATAAAAACACAAAAAAAGGAACAGTCCAAGTTCTACCTTGAACTTATGGAGAAGAGAAGAACAGAGGACCAGAAGAAGCAAGCTGCGTAAGTTGCTTCTAGAGACTTATTTCTTTCTTTTCATAAATTCCTATACTTTTAGTTATTATGAGAGTAAGGTGTTAGCCAAAGACCGCAGTCAGCTCTGGGATGATCGTCACTGGGGCGAGAAGTCTTTGGGTGAGATGTTGGATCGTGATTGGCGTATATTTCGTGAAGATTTCAATATCAGTACTAAAGGTGGCCATATTCCAAATCCCTTACGTCATTGGAAGGAAGCACCACTCTCCAAAGATATTCTTGATGTTATAGAAAGTCTTGGTTATACGGTGAGTGCAAATTTATTTTGATTTGTTGTGATGGAATTCTATTGTTAAAACAGGAACCAACTCCAATTCAGCGGCAGGCAATTCCTATTGGACTGCAAAATAGGGATATTATTGGGATAGCTGAAACAGGTTCGACTTACTCTCTAACCATCGTGTTTATATTTTGGTACATATAGGCAGTGGGAAGACAGCTGCTTTCGTGATACCTCTTTTGGTCTGGATTACCAGTTTGCCCAAGATTGTTCGGGATTCAGAGGCTGACCAAGGGCCTTATGCAATAATTCTTGCACCAACTAGGGAACTGGCACAGCAAGTGAAGTTATAGCCATTGTATTTTGTATTTGGGATTGGTTTCATTTTGTTTGTAGATTGAAGAAGAGACAATGAAGTTTGCTAAGCCTCTAAACATTAGGACTGTTAATGTAATTGGAGGGTTATCTAGAGAGGAGCAAGGTTTTCAACTGAGACTTGGATGTGAAATAGTAATTGCTACTCCAGGAAGACTTATTGATGTTCTAGGTTAAAATAATAATCAAATTGAGTGGAACTTTCATATTGAAATGCATCTTTACAGAGAACCGCTATCTTGTTCTGTCACAATGCACCTATGTGGTCCTGGATGAAGTAAGTTTTCATTGTAGTGGAGGAAGGTAATTATTCTACTGTTATCTGCAGGCAGACCGAATGATAGACATGGGTTTTGAACCTGAAGTTAACAAAATTCTGGAATATCTGCCAGTTTCTAACATGAAACCAGACACCGAAGACGCAGAGAAACCTGACAAAATGCTTCTCAATATTGAGTCCTCTAAGCATAAGTTTCGTCAGACTGTTATGTTCACTGCTACCATGCCTCCTGTTGTCGAACGCCTGGCACGGACATATTTGAGGAAGCCAGCTATCATTTATATTGGTTCTGCTGGTTAGTTGCTGTGTTTAACATGACAACTCTCAGTCAAAACCTATATGCAGGCAAACCAACTGAACGAGTAGAGCAAATAGTGTACATGGTCACAGAGAAGGAGAAGCGAAAATGTTTATTGGAGTTATTAGGCACTGGGATAGAGCCACCTATTATTATATTTGTCAACCAGAAGAAAGGGGCTGATGTACTGGCTAAGTCACTGGAGAAAATGGGGGTATACTTGATGTTCAAAGTGGTAAAAATGCTTATAATAATATATTATATATTTTTTTCAGTACCGCTCCACAGTATTACACGGAGGAAGAAATCAAGAACAGCGGTAATGTATAACTATAGTGCTGCACACACTGCCTGCAGGGTATGGTGTTGGTAATAGTTCCACATACTTCCCACAGGGTGTATTCTCTTGGTAGTTTGAAGAGAGGAGAAAAGGATATTTTAGTAGCTACTGATGTTGCTGGTAGAGGAATTGATATCAGGTATGAATAAGGTTTGTAAAAAAAAACAACAGTTTATTGACTAACTATAAATCTGCAGGGATGTTTCTTATGTTATTAACTACGATATGGCTAAGACAATTGAAGATTACACTCATCGCATTGGCCGAACAGGGCGTGCTGGAAAAACAGGTGTAGCTGTAACCTTTCTCACCAAAGATGACTCTGGAGTGTTCTATGACCTCAAACAGGTTTATGCTTGCACTATAGACCTAATAACTGTTATTCTGTGTAATGTAAATAGGTGCTAATGGAGAGTCCTGTCAGCACATGTCCAAGTGAGCTGTCCCATCATCCAGATGCCCAACACAAGCCTGGCACTGTCATTACCAAAAAACGAAAGGAGGAAACTATATTTACTAATTGAGGCATAAAACTGCTAATTAAGTAATATAGACTATATGTTGAAAGTCACCAAGTAAATCCCAAACGTTTTTGCGTGTTTGTCTTTTTACTTGACTTTTCTTGTGAGTAGGATGGTAATTCCAGAGCAGTAGCATCCTTAACTTGGTAGCTGGGTCTAGTTCTACTTTTAGACAGAATTGGTCCATGTCCACCACCTGTGGAATATGTTCACATTACATTACATTGTTTTTATTTCATTTGCCTGTACTACCTGCTCCTTCCCTGGCAGCTGCAATTAGTGGCCACAAGGGAGCACCTCTTTCTTCAGCTTCACTAGTTATTCTTTTTGCATATTGCTGAAACTGAACCTCTTCCATCTGAATTATATCATCATGTAACACTCTGAAAACATTATGAACTGTATTTACCCCTAATAAATCCAAGTTTCTATGATAGTGAGCAACATCCTCATTTACGTCTGCTTGCTTCCTTGCTTTAAGCTCTTTTGTCTGTGATTGATGAAACTGCTGAAGGTCAATGGCTTCTTGTCTTGCCTTCATCTTCTTTTCCAGTTGTTGGTAGCGAAACTGCAAAATATAGTTGCAAAATATAGTTTTTGCTATAGCAAGCTATACATGTATGTATGCTCAAATTGTATCTCACTTTTTCATCCTGTATAATTCTTTGTTTCAGCATGTCTTGGTCCATCTGTTCTTGGTCCCTTTTTTGTTGATTTTTTTGTGCTATCTGCATTAACATGTGTTTGTGGATGTCCCTAGTAGCTGCCATATATTTTTCTTGTCTATCACGAAGCTCAGCCTGGTAGGTATGATTATGGTTAAAAGAAAAGTCAATTTTATTGCCATTATAGAATAGCAAATTTGCCCATAAGGAACCTAAAATCAAAGCTTAAAACTTAGCACCCAAAATAAAAACAACCTTGGTACAAAGGACTGTAGTATAAGTATCTAGCAACTGTGTGTCACACCTGTTGAGAGCAAAAACCATGATGTATTTATTTTCTTGCATTTAACAAAACTAGTTAGCTAATATTCCATTGTGAATTAGTCATGTAGCTATTGGGTCTCGTGGCTTTTTTTATTTGAGAAAGAGAAGAGACTTAAAGGTGCATAAAATACTGTAGTTGGTTTGCCAATTAAGAAGCAATCCAGGTTCATTTCTTAAAGAAGCACCCAATAATAAACAGCATTCTATTGTACTTACAGGAGAAAATGTGACTCACGTCTCTTTTAGCATCTTGCTCCTGAACAGCCTTAGCTATCCTCTGGTCTTCATCAGTGGCTTCCTGTTGCAACTGACCTTGCAGCAGTTCACACATTCGATCCTGGTGATTCTGAAACTCCTGGAATATCTCTAATTCTTTCTCCTTTCGTAACTTTTTCATTTGCTACATAGAGTATTATAATTAAATATTACACCCTTAGTAAATAGACAAAGAGTGGATTATTAGTCATAATGCACTCCCCGAGGCAAACGGTGCATTATGAGTTATAATTGCACTTTCAACTGCAGGCTACATACTTGTAGTTTTTGACAGTCATTGTTCATTCTTTTTAGCCATAGTTTAGTTAGCGCTATCCCAAAAACTTTAGATAATAAGTCAATCTAGGGTGTAATAATATAATAGTTATTGCTCGTCACCTTGGATATTATGGCAGTAAACGATCCTTGTCCTCGGACTGCGCCCTCGGACTCGGAACCATTTACTAGCCATAATATCCTCGGTGCCGTGCAATAACTATTACTTAATAATAATTATTTATGTAATATTGATACCTTTTTGGTCTGATTAAAAATCTTGATACAGTCCTCCTCCACCTGCAACTGCTGTTTTTCTATCGATTCCCTTTTTAGCTTGTCACACAACTCATCATCCAACTCTTTCCTAAAGGCCACTTGTCTCAGCATATTATCTTCGTCAAATGCCTGTCTCATTAATCTCAATTCTTCTGCTTCTATTTCCTGTCTCTTTTGATCCTCCAGGGCAGCTAACCGTTCTTGTAACTTCTTTTCAGTTTTTTGTGCAGCTCTACACACACACACACACACACACACACACAGAGTAATTCATGTTGTAAATGCATGACTTGTATGTACACATCTTATAATATTACTGACTGTTTGCTTTGGAACTGGGCAATAATTGCATTCTCTTTAGCTCTTTCTTCAGCTGCCTTCATGTCTAAAATGGTAGCATGTTCTTGCTCCTAAAGCATAATTTCTTTGAAACTAACCTAGATCAAAAGGTTCTCAAGAGCTAACCTTTTTCTGATATTCAAGTATAGCCTCATCTTGTAGCTTGTGCATATTCTCACGTTTCTTCTTGTGAAGTACCTGCAGATCTCTTTCTCTCAATACTTCTGACAGCAACAGAGCACCCTGAGTGTATATTAACAACACAAAAATTAAACTTAAGGCTGTCATCACTAACATACATTAAGCTGTTTAACACGATCTGTTTGATAGTAGAGAAGAGTTTTTGCTCGTTCAATTGATTTCTTTCTTTCTTCTGCCTGAAAAGCTGCTTCTTGCTCATCTATCTTTTGGCGCTCTTTCTGTATGTTTCATCATTAGCTCTGTTTCTAGCAATTATACTAAGGCACTTACTTCTTCCTGCTCTTCACGTACTTGGTGAGCTTCCAATCTCTTCAACCTTTGTCCTTCAATAGTGTTTTCCCAATTCTTGACAATATCTTGGGAGAGCCGATAAAGATCTTTCTTCCTTTTTTCTTCTTTTTCTGCCTTGCTTGGAACAGGATCTCTCCATGAAGCTAAGTTATCCTTCATCCTCTGCCACTCACTACCACTCAATACTGCCACCTGCAAAATTTTAGCGTAGCTAGCTAGTTATCCTGTAGAAACTATATACAGCATTCAGCTAGCTAGATAACAAACTTGTATGCTCTTGTCCGCGGGTTTTTCTGGTCCCGCCGAGACAATGGTGCCTTTTCTTCTTCCATGCATTACTACCTTTCCAGTAGCCATTAGCATAATTTTGTTGATTTTGGTAAGGGTTTCTATGGTTACAGATCCTGACTGCATTACTGCGCAGGCTCAGTTTCGCTTCTGTCTCTCCCCGCCCGCCCTCTCAACAGTCTCGCTCTCTGACTATAGTTGTGAGACACACGCGTATGCAACTACTGTCTTAGGCCTAGGCCTAGAATATCATGGGATACTCGAGTGAGGATGCTGGTTCGAGGAGAGTTAAGATTTTTAAGGCGAGAAAATCATTATTCGAGTGAGTTGAGTTGAGGTAGCTACTTGCACTTCTGGGGTATCAGTTAGCTAGCTAACTCTGACCTTTGTTGAGTACTAACAGCTATGCTATATATACCTTTATACCTACATATATGAATAGCCAGACTTTTTTTTTTTTTTTTTTTTTTTTTTTTGCTTGACAATGGGTGATGGACAAAATGCTACCCAGGATTAGAGCCTACAGCATTATGTACAGAGAGTTGCTCTTTCTGACAAGTACTAAAGTATGTATGTGTGGAAGTAATTAAAGGCTGCCCAGCACTCCATTCATGATGTGTGATTGACCCTCTGTCAGAGTATGATCACCTACATCCCAAGAAAAGAGAGGAATTATTAATTTTCCTTGTGTTAATCTCTGGTCTTGGTATAACTTTGTATGTGTATATTGTGCCTAATACTCTTATATAATAACTTTCACTTTAGTATAATACCATTTAGTATTATTAACTCTGACTGATATAGCCACCTAAACGACACTAATCCTTACATTAATGGATTCTACAAGGCATGTAAAGTTCATCTGATGTTCTTCACAATTTTCATGGTGTTGAGAGATAGTTATCGTTTTGGCAGGTTAGAGTGTTAAACTAGTTCACAATGTGATGCAACATGATGCAAAAGGAATTTTAAAGTAGTAATTGTTGAGAGACATACTTATTTCCATAGCTTTCATATTGAATGTTCAAAATTTTTCATCTTGACTGGAGGGACTCAAGATTGGTTGTTATTTGCATGCCTGGAGTTTACTCAGCTGCTATTATTTCTCTTTTTATACGTTGTTTTTCAGGTAAATTCTACCTGAAATTGTCACATTCTATTTATGGCATTCTTTGCAGGTCTGGGTAAAACTAAGGAGCTATTTAGGTTTTGTGGCAGATGGACTTTATCTTGTGTTTTTCCTTGCTTACATGTGTGGATCATTCTATATGGTCTGGCATACTGTTCATGCATATCATATGCCTTCCATCCCCACAGTGATTTCCTTCATTGAGCAGGTGTCCAAATATCAAATTTTAAATGATCTTATCAGCAACTTTTATCATTTAGTTGAGACTCTGTATGAAAAGTTATTCATATATACGTGAGAATGTACCAAAGGTTCTCTATCCATGGCATAAGGATGACGAATATGGCCCTGCAGTGTGGTATGAAGGTCAAATGTCACCTCACGTGGGATCCTTCTCACAATATTTTTACTTTCTGTTTGCACCCACCCTCCTCTACAGGGACCATTATCCCAGGTATGATGTCAGTTTACTTAAATGTGAAGTAAGCACATGTCCTCTCCTTTGCATTTGGAATAGGAATCCTGTCAACTGGTGGAATGTTGCATCCTATGCATTGCAAGTGAGTTCTTTTACTTGTGAATATTAGTTCTTGAATTTTGATTGTGATGTGCAGTTTGTCTTATTTTTACACCTCTCCAAAGTACTGTTTTTGAATGTGCTGTTTCCAAAGTCAATGAAGTAAGTTATTCTTAAGTGGGTTATTGTTATTATTGTTTAATCCTTTGATAATGTTGTATAGATTAGATGACCTGGTGGAGAGTTACTTGTCACTTTTGATAGTTACTCCTTTCTTTTCAGTTCTTGCTAATCTTCTGGTTTTACATGCCTGGTTTAATTTTACAGCGGAAGTCACAGGATTTGCTGATAGAGAATTTTATTTGGTATATGCAAGCTGTATACTAGAGGAGATAAATACATAATCTTCCTACTCATTGTATAGAACTGGTGGTCTGCTGTTGGTTATCCTGAATACTACCGAAGGTGGAATGTACCTGTCCATGATTTCCTAAATCATCATGTCTATCAGGAACTTCGTTTGGTAAGTTTAAGTCTGCCCTCTTGTTCTTGACTATATACTTATTGTACTACTGCAGTTATTGGGAAATCGTTCATTAGCTGGCCTTCCTGCCATTATGTTTTCTGCATTGGCACATGATTTTTTCATTGCTGTGAGCATGGGTTTCTATTTTCCAGTTTTTGTTTTGTTGTTTGCTGCAATAGGAGGTATGTACAGTATATTAGAAAGAAAGGCCATTATATTTTTGTGGTTGTATGTCTTGCAGGGTCTTTACTTGTATTTAGAATCAAGTTTTCCAAACTGTTGACATTCATGCTTACCTGTGTGGGATTAATCATCTTCTTAAGTTTCTACTACACAGAGATAACAGCTAGATTCTACTGTCCACAGGATGACTTGGGTTATATTACGTTTAGAACTCAACATTGCTTTAGAAAAAACAATCCTCAGTTGTTTAGTGAGCTTTTAAATAGTACTAGTACAGTTTAACTATTTTCCCTGACGATCGTTTCCAAATTAATGAACTTTGGACTTTCAGTTATTGTCTTGCGTGCATATACAATGTCTGAGCGAGAGGTGGAGGGTGGGACTTCAGAAAACTGTCTCAAGGTCGACCTTCACTGTCATATTCTCCCGAAAAGATGGCCTGATCTCAAGGAGGTTTGTAACTAGACCTAATATGAATAGTAGGTAAATATAGTGTATGTTGCTTTACAGAACAATGACATGCAGTATAATGTTGCATGGTAATAGATTTAAAAAAAGGAAAAGATCAATTAAGAAGGAGTGCATTTACAAAAAGTAGAGCAACTAATGTTAGAGGGTAAAAAAGCATTTAGAGCAAGGACAGCACAGATGAAGAGTACACAATTGTAATCAAAATCTAGAGCCTCCAACTTGAAGTGAATAACTTCAGTATATAAATTGCTCACTTTTTGTAGCAAATTCCATAGCTAGCTAGTTTCATGACATGCATCATTATTGCTATAAGACACACACCTAGTGTGCAGGTATCTTGTGATTAATAATGATAAAAAATAGACTAGACTGTGAGCTAGAATTGAATGGTAGTACTAGATAGGAGACACTGGAACATGCTATTAGCTAACAATGCACTAGTTCAAATATCATTAATTAACTTACAATAAACAAACTTACTTGTTTTTATCACCAGTTTTGAGGAATATGAACCTCTGGACAATGTTATTTCACAGCTGTTAGCTAGCTAGTTAAATCTTGCTAAGCTTGGTCGTAAATTGAATCAATTTCCGTAGTAGTCCGTATTTATAGGTGTAAATCCGTGTGGTTGTTTCAGTAGTCTATTTCTAGGTTTGGGTGTAAATTGGTGTAGTTGTAGGCTCTGAAAATCAGTCTAGTAAAATCTTCCATACTCATATTTAATCATTAATGGCGGTAATTGGAGGCTAGTAAGTTAGGCTTGAAGTCATTGAGAATAAAGTAGCTCTCATCCTCTGTATCTTCTCCAAAAAGACAGAATCTTTTATTAGCATAAGAGACTAACACTGGGTTACTCTTGAATGAATGAATGAGAGAGATGTTGAAGCTCTAAAGTGACAATGAAGTACCCCAAACCCAAAAGCTTGTAAGCTTTGGAAACTATGTCATATTGCTCCTTCCAATGAATGTCACAGAAAACTATGACACCTAGGTCCTTGTTAAAATATTTGATAATAATAACATATCCATAAGTGAATAGGTTTTATAATATTGAACTGTTGTTCATTGTCAGTTTAATTTGAAGTTTTTACTCACTGCTCCATATTGAGATGTTAATGTTGACCTGAAAATTACACCATCCTGAGGAGGTTTAATAGTGCACTTAATAGGTCATCAGTAGGTGGAACTAGGTCATCAGTAGGTGGAACTAGGTCATCAGTATGTGGAAATATGGGAGATCATGTATGAACCTTCCAGGTAACAGGAAATTAATGCTGACCACTGATTAAAACATCCTGCAATATGTCCATGAGATAACTCCTTTAACCACAACCTTAAATCCCAGTGATACCTAGTCTCCTGCCAGACTCTTTACATTGAGAAAGAGTCTGGACAAGTTTCATAGACGATCTCGTTGTACACAGTCAGCAATTATTGACATCATACACAACTATAATGTACGTCACATATTTAGTAAAAGTCTGTGCTTTGCTTTTAGTGCGAGTACTCTGTAGGTACGCATGCACTCGCTAATAGTATGAAAAAACTAACATTCAAAAACTGTGACGTACTTGACGTTTCACGCATGCCAACCACAAGATTGTTGCCAAGTTGAAACGAGATTGTCTATGGAACTTGTCCAGACTCTTTCTCAATGTAAGAATCTGGTGCACGAGAAACTAAGTGATACCCAGTCTCCATTATTTTTATTAGCAGTTCAGTATGGAGTATTCAGCCCTACATGTATGGGACATCCACCTGATACCTATCATGTAGTTCTTGATAGATACAATTGTTTTTGGGAGCATGACCTTTTAGCAAGAAATCAAACCGACTGTATATTATTTAAAAACTTTAAAATTGCCCTGTAATTTTTAACCAAAGATCTTTTCACCCGATTTGGAATGAATCATTACAGAGTATGGTTGTAAAGAAAAGGTGAAGAGGAGCACAAAATGCTACCATCATGATCTAAGGACCTAGAGCATCAATGCCTTGAGCTACTTGGGTCACAATTCCTCTGATGATGACTACAAGTGTAGGTGGCTTGATTGATGTTTGCTATTGTAAATGGTTATGATGCCAGATGGCTTAGAGGTTATAAGTGTGTTTTTAAGGTAGTGTTGAATATCATGTTGAAGTACTACCTCTCACCAAGATACAGTAACCACCTGATGTTTTGTGGTCAACTAATAATATTATGTTTACAGCACTAGGGCTAGGGCTGGGGTTAGAACCAAATTGTAGTGGAGGAAATATCCTAGACCTTGTTCTTAGCAATAAAGATTGATTGATTGTTTGTGCAATCTTGCCTTTTGTCACTGATCATTACCAGGTCTTTGTAGAAGCAGACTCCACTCTTTCCAGTAGAGTTAGCTGGAGTTGGTGTGGCAGAGCTGCACTTTTTATACCTCAGGTTAGACTACAGTCCTCTCAAAGAGGCCTCTGAGTTACAGTATTTTTCTAAATAAGTTACAGAACCTGCCAGTTGTAACAAGTCTAACCCATCTGTCAGCAAAGATTTTGGAATGCAAAAATATTTGACTATACCAAAAGTCTATGCCATTCCCAATAGAATTCATTACAAGTCAGATATTACATCAGACAAGAAAAAAGCTGGTTTGTTTTCGGCACTAGTTCCACCTCCTTCAAAATTATAGCAAAGAGCCAGGAGGAAAGTTTCTTAATGCCAAAGCAAAAATAGAATATTTGAAGGCAATTTCATACTTTCATTCAGTGTGCAAATGTGAATAGGTAGACCTAGTCACAAATGTGGATCCCCATTTCATGAGAGGGAACAGAGGTGATGCTCAAGCACCTGGGCAGAATGAACACAATAAGATGGAGATTGTGACATATAAAAAGGTTCCAAGTGTGGGTCCTCTTTAGTCATTCTGTCGTCTGTCTTCTTTAGACATGCCTGGTCTGAATGTAATGAGAAGCTTTTCTTTGCAAAGAATACTAAAGGGCATCAGTTGATCCAATAAACTTTTCTCAGGGGCAGCAAACTTTCCCAGCCTAAATGATTCCTCCCTAATCACTGGATACCACCATGTATTGAAGACAGTATACTAGAGCCTCCTGCTGATTAAACAACTAACACCTTCATTAATGCCAAAGATAACAGTGATAAATTTTTCTCCTCTAGAGAATATAGGTGACCATGATTCTTCCACTTTTCCTTTGTTTTTACGTTAGTCAGTGTTACCACTGATTCCTACAATTAGTCTCAGAAGTACAGTTAGGTGATATTTGTGCCATATCATGCTAAAAGTTTCCATGTTGTTGGTTATATAAGTGCAGCTCTATTTGCCTTCCAATATGGTGGGAGGGAAAAGGTTACTATTTCTATAAGCTATGTAGCTGGCTCTATGCAGACAATGACAGTAGAGCTAGGATCAGAATGTAGATGGTTTCATTGTCAGTACTAACAGCCTCTAATTGCATGAACTAGCTAGACAATCTTTTGAGACAGAGTACTTATAATTATGTTCAATGTTGACAGCGTTATGGTTATGGAGGTTGGGTACAACTGGTTCATCACTGTCAAGGTAAAGCCAAAATGATGAAGGATGGACAACTTTTTCGTGTTGTTGATGATAACTGTTGGGATCCTGAGGTTAGAATCAAGGATATGGAACAGACAGGTATCTTAAACAGTAAGTAGATTTGTAAAAGTGACTTCTTTCATGAAAATGTAGGTGTAACAGTACAAGTGCTGTCTACTGTACCTGTTATGTTCAGCTATTGGGTATGTGAGACATTAAGCCATTTTTGCATTAAGAAATCCCCCCCCTTTAGGCTAAGCCTGAAGATACATTGGATTTGTGTTGTCTCCTTAATGATGATATAGCTGCTATTGTTAGTGAGAATCCAAAGCGATTTGTAGGTCTGGGTACACTACCCATGCAAGCTCCAGAGTTGGCTATCAAAGAACTTGAACGATGTGTCAAGGTAAGTAGTATGAAGCTGTAGGCTTTAGATGTATTAAAATATTATGTAGGAGCTAGGCTTTCCTGGAGTGCAAATTGGTTCACACATCAACGATTGGAATCTAGATGCTCCTGAATTGCTCACTTTTTTTGCTGTATGTTCTTTCACATCGTCATTATGTAGTATTTCATCTTTTCACGTATAGGCTGCTGAAGAACTTGGTGCTGCCATATTTGTACATCCATGGGACATGCAGTTGGATGGTAGAATGAATAAGTATTGGTTACCATGGTTAGTAGGGATGCCTGGAGAAACTGCCATCGCTATATGCTCTATCCTAATGGGAGGTGTCTTGGAGAAATTTCCCCGACTTAAAATATGCTTTGCTCATGGTGGAGGAGCTTTTCCTTTCTTGATAGGACGTGTGGAACATGGTTACAATGTTAGGCCTGACCTCTGTGCTACAGAGAACCCTTTCAATCCAAGGTGCAATGCAGTTCAGTTACCTTGACACCTTTTATCCAGAGGGTCCCAATAGAGTGGGGGGGGGAGGTAATCAAAAAGTTATTGAGCACCTGGCATATTTCTTGATACCTAGCCATGTGTGGCAGCTAGCATTAAGCATACAATATTCTGACAGCCATAATCTAGATATGCAGTTAATTATTTCAAGCTCATTTTTCAGATACTATTAAAGGATGATGGCATTTTACTTACACATGCAGAAAATACTTGGGTCAGCTTTATACAGACTCATTGGTACATGATGAGAAGGCTCTAAAGTACCTTGTGTCTATCATGGGGATAGACAAGGTCATGTTGGGCAGTGATTATCCTTTTCCTCTTGGAGAACACCATCCAGGCAAATTAGTAGAATCCATTCTGGACTGGGATCAAAGTACTAAGGTAATTCCTATCTTGTGTGAAGCTATTTTGATATCGTTGGTGAACAGGATAAAGTTCTGGGGAAGAATGCTATGGAATTCTTAGGACTCCAACCTTCTCAGTTCCTTCCTGATTTAGTACCTCCAGCCAAACTTCCAAAACTTGGGGTGTAATAAACATCATTTAGCTAAACATACCCATAATCTTGTTTATTTATTCTTGTGTGGAGATTGGTGCTGGACAGATATAAATTACCATAAAATGACCAGTTGCCAATGCCTCATCACATTATTGGATGCTTCAAATAAGCGCGCGCTAGAATTGATGATTATTGCATGCGTGCACTTTGTGCTCGAACTGTTTATCGGAGATAATGGCTAGGAAGGTAGACGATGTTCCTGTGCATAAGGTGATAATGGTGGGCAATGGAGGTGTAGGGAAAAGTGCCCTTACCTTACAATTCATGTATGATGAGGTATGTTGCTGGGTACCATAACTGCTAGCTCGCTGTAGCTAGGCAAATTAGCTACCAATACCAACTGTTCCCTTCTAGTTTGTTGAAGACTATGAGCCAACAAAAGCTGATAGTTATCGTAAGACACTTGTTCTTGGTGGAAGTGAGTGTCAGATAGATATCTTGGACACTGCTGGTCAGGAAGATTATGCTGTAGTGAGAGACAACTACTTCAGAAGTGGTGAAGGATTCCTTTGTGTCTTTTCATTGGTTGACCGTGAATCATTTGCTGGAGTAAGTGAAATCAGAGAAAGTGTTCTTCGAGTGAAAGTAGATGAGCGAACTCCACTTATTCTGGTGGGGAATAAGTCTGACCTCCATGATAGCAAAGAGGTGTCCCAGGATGAGGCAGAGAGTATGGCTGGTTCATGGGGAGTCCCTTACATCGAGACCAGTGCTAAAACCAAACAAAATGTGGACAAGATTTACTATGACCTCATGACTATGATACAACAGCGAAAAGAAAGTGTACAAGGACCAGATGGAAAGTCCACAAAGAAAAAGGGGGGAAAGAAGAAGAAAAAATGTACAATCTTGTGAGAATGTGTGTGTATTCATTCCGACTGATTCTATTATTGTCATTACTGCACTTTATTAATATTAATTAGTGTGTGGGGGAGTAGGTATCTACGTAATTATTATGAATAATTCATCAGTTTATGTGCTAACGCCTCTTTTTACACCTAACTGGAGGAAGCTTTTGGAAGCTATTAAGTAACTTGATACCTAATTAGCCCTTGAGGCCTATATGGTCACAAGAAACTTTTGAAATGTAATTCTAATTCAACTCAGCTATTCAGGAGACTTAAGCTCACATTTTAGATGTGTGTGGGGGGGGAGGGGTAGTGAACTAATGAAACTCTTTATACAAGGGCAGGGAACCAGTACCTTCTGGAACTACGTTTGGCGTTTCTAAACTGGTAAGCTGCATTCCTGAAGCTTAGACCAAGACTTTCTTGGGGACTGACTGATCCTTCAGTAGTCTACTGTTAGCAAGCTATGGAGAGCTTAAGCTCTCTCTGAGGAACAGAGGCAGACAGAGAGAGAAAGGGAAAGGCAGAGAAAAAGAGTAGAGATGTCTGCTGCAAAGGAGAGAGAAAGGAGAAAGGTTAAGGAGGAGGAGAGAACAAATGGAAGAATTGAAGGACAGGGGAAGGAAAGGATGAGGAAGCCTAGAAGAGAGAGCACAGCTACTACTAAGTGGCAGAGTCTACCTGGGGCCTATAACAAGGGTTTGTTAGCATTGCCAGGCATTCAACTGCTTGCTGTCACAATGAAAAGGTCAGCCTGCCACCACTTGGTGACTGCCCTTCACCACTGAAGGACCTTTTCACTGGCAGCAATACTGCAGAGTCTAGCAACTTCCAGGACAACATCTGGCAGTACAACAGTGTCTAATGCTAACTGGAAATGTAATGCCATTGAAATTGATTTGTCCTTTGGTACATCATGGCCACCAAGCGCACTAGTATATAATAATGTTGATGAAATCATCTTGGTAAAACAGGACTTGTGTACAGTTTGTGTTGGTGGTGAGGCGGTGTGGTAAAACTGACTGGCGAAACGTGTCTCGCTCACGATAAGGATGGCAGGAAAGGTTGGCAGTGTTCCTGTTCATAAGGTGGTTGTGGTGGGAACTGGAGGTGTAGGGAAAAGTGCACTCACTCTACAATTTATGTACAACGAGGTGAGCGATATCATGGTCACTGCACATTGACCAGTAATAAATTTTATGTAGTTTGTTGAAGATTATGAGCCGAACAAAGCTAGTAGTTACTGTAAGACACTTGTTTCTGGTGGAAGTGAGTGTCAGATAGATATCTTGGACACTGCTGGTCAGGAAGATTATGCTGTAGTGAGAGACAACTACTTCAGGAGTGGCGAAGGATTCCTTTGTGTCTTTTCATTGGTTGACCATGAATCATTTGCTGGAGTAAGTGAAATCAGAGAAAGTGTTCTTCGAGTGAAAGTAGATGATCGAACTCCATTTATTCTGGTGGGGAATAAGTCTGACCTCCATGATAGCAAAGAGGTGTCCCGGGATGAGGCAGAGAGTATGGCTGGTTCATGGGGAGTCCCTTACATCGAGACCAGTGCTAAAACCAAACAAAATGTGGACAAGATTTACTATGACCTCATGACTATGATACAACAGCGAAAAGAAAGTGTACAAGGACCAGATGGAAAGTCCACAAAGAAAAAGAGGGGAAAGAAGAAAAAGAAGTGTACAATCTTGTGAGAATGTGTGTGTATTCATTCCGACTGATTCTATTATTGTTATTACTGCACTTTATTAGTAATAATAGTACAATATTATAGCAGTTATAGTCCTGGCCGCGGCGGGTGGAGTAGGTATGACATCATGATGATAATTATACGTCGTGGGCATGCCTGGGGTACGTGTGTGTGTCGCTCATGCATAATAAGAATGGCGGGAAATTATTGTAGGGAAAGTGCCCTCACTCTACAATTTATGTACAAGTTGAGTTAGCTGATAGCATAATTACTGCACAGTGACTAGTAATAAATTTTACATCTAGTTTGAAGATTATGAGCCGAACAAAAGTATAGTAGTTACTGCAAGACACTTGTTTCTGGTGGAAGTGAAGTGATATCTTGGATACTACTGGTCAAGAAGATATGCTGTAGTGAGAGACAACTACTTCAGGAGTGGCCTTTGTGTCTTCATTGGTTGTTTGCTGGAGTTAGTGAAATCAGAGAAAGTGTTCTTCACCAATTATTCTACTGGGGAACAAGTCTGACCTCCATGATAGCAAACAAGTGTCCCAGGATGAGGCAGAGAGTATGGCTGGTTCATGGGGAGTCCCTTACATCGAGACCAGTGCTAAAACCAAACAAAATGTGGACAAGATTTATTATGACCTCATGACTATGATACAACAGCAAAAAGAAAGTGTACAAGGACCAGATGGAAAGTCTACCAAGAAGGAATGTACACCCTTATAGATATTACTATATTATATACATCACATTTATGATGCAGGAAATGACATAACAGTAATGATGTACTATACATTCACCAACAGAACACATGCACAGCTTATTGTATAATAAACACACATTCCTGGTGAAACAGCAAAAGGATAGTAATGTTGTCACATCAAAACAATCTAATGTACTGTATAGTATATAAAGAGCTTGGTTAGAGGTAAATCACTGCTATCAACATTCAGTCATTCTAGTAGGTGGACGGGGACAAAATTCAGTCAGACGACATGGCAAACGGTCCGAGTCTTGCTTATAATGGCAAAGGAGCTGATCAATGGTAGGAAATGCTGGGCCATCATCAATCCTATACACAATCATTCCATTGGGATGCTTCTCCTGCAAAACAGTAACAGTATGCAAGTTAATATTGTGAGGTATACTTATTTTGTTGGCATAATACTGAAATTAGCAGTCCAACTTCATAATGCAGTTACACTGCCTCCACTCTGAGTTGTGTAAGGCCTTTTCCAAAAGAGGCACACAGCCTCAGTGAACTAGTCTATGAACCATTACAACATTGTCAAGCTAGTGAAGAAGTTGGAAAGTTTGATCTCCATCCAATACTAGTATTCTACTCACTGGAAGGATTTGAAAGTTCTTTGAGGTAGACTTGGCATACATAGTGAGCACATAGGAATTAGCCACAGTAGTGCTATCTCGAACCAAATATGCCCTACAAAAATACATAGACAGTCTACATCACTATGTAATACAAACAAGTAGTGTACTTGTGTAGCATTGTGGACAACCAGAGAGCCTATTAAGTCTCTACTAGACAAGACTGTTTGATAACTGCATATGAAATGGAGACCACAACCAGTTGTGCATAAACATACTTGTAGTTAGCTACTAGCTACCACTCAGATAACACTCCATAAATGGGATTAATGACACAGATTAGTCTCACTCTGTTCACCCAAAGAAGATAAGGACTAATCTCACAAACTCACCCATCATATCCTCCAACACCTTCCAACCGATGCAAAGCCTCATCACGAGGAATGGAGCCATGATACCAGGCAAAAGCAAACAGTGCCTCCTTGTCAGGATTATGTTGTTGTGGTGAAGTGGGTGGGGCTACAGCCTGAGGAAGAAGTGGTGGCTGCTGAGGATTGGAATGTTTGCCAACATCCTTTGGACTGGGAGGAGCAGCCTGCGTCGGAGGAGGGTATGGATTATAGGAAGAAGAGACTGGAGGTGTGCTCTCATTCATTCTTCCGTTGTTGACCAGGGGAACCCCTCGAACAGGTGGACGAGGAGCAGTTTGAGGAAGTACTTTAGGCTTGGGAGCAGGCTCAGGTGGTGTAGGCTTGTGCTTGGGTGAAGATTCAGGTAGCACCCTATGGCCTAGGGCTGCCACTGGTGGTGGTATCTCCTGGGTGGAGTGCGAAACATCTGGAACATCTTGCACAACATCCCTCTCTTGTGGGGCTGGGCTATGTTCAGAAGTCTGCTCTGAGTGGGTACTAATCTCCATGGATTCATCTGGTTGTCCATCACTGGATTCATTCCCATCAACACCTTCACGATGGTAAAACTGACGTTTTGTTTCTTCTTCCTCCTTCTGAGCTTTGTACTGCTCTCTCAGTTTCTCTAAGTGTTTCTCAAGGCGAAGTCCCACCAGTTTACTGGCACGGTTCTAAACAGTAACAGTACATAACCTTAAATACCCCTTCATGCATACATTATTAATGACTGAGTGGTTTATACAATCATGGTAGTTCTCAACTTTGTTTAAACAAGTAGATTTATTTACTTTCAGCTCTCTTACTCACTTCTGCATTGGGCTTAGCTCCCTCTGGAGCAGCCAAGTCTTCCAGTTTGAACTGAGTGAGTTTGGCTTTGTGAAAGTTATCTCGGAGTTGGAGGCCATACTTTGCCAGCCGAACACCAGCAGTCCACGAGAGTGCTGTGGGCTCATCATCGCAACACAAGACTTTGATGTCTTTTATACTAGGTACAATGGCCTTGGGATTCGGCTAAAATAGATGGTGACATGACACATGCTATTTATGAATAACCATTGATAAAACTCACTCTCAGAGCAAAACAAAATGGAGTAGGTGCTTTCAACATCTTCTTGAAATTAATTCCATGGTAAAGCTCATAGTCATCAAAATGGACAAGTTGCACCAAATGCTTAGCAGTCTAGATTGGAATTAGAATAACAACATGTGAACACTTTTAGTTAGTTGGTACCTTCTGTTTGCCTTTGAGTGAGTAATACAATCCAGAAGCACGTAAAATGCAGTACACTTTCTTCCAACTCTTTTTGTATCCATCCTTCAAGTGTAGAAATCCCTCCAACTCAGGAACACGAGATGTGGAGGAAAAATACTCCTGCAACAGGATCTTCCGTGCCTTTTCTGCACGTTCAAGTGTACCCATTTTCATGTTAGCTGCCTGCGATGAACGTAAGTTGTCTGGAAAGTATTTCTAAATATTTAGTAAACAAATATTTCCATACATGAATTTAGTTACACAACAGAAGCAGTTCAATTCACACAGTGTTCTTACTATTGGATCCTCAAAGAGATCATACTTTTTCTCGTTTTGCTTAAAAAGGAAGACATTGTTGTGCTCACGAGGCCAACTTGAGTACACTTCCACTATATTTTCATGGTCCTCCAACTCTCTCTCTAGACTAACATCCCCCAACTGCTCCACCAACACCCAATTTGGACTTTCGTCAAAGTGATTCTTCACCACCAGCAGATGACATACCATGCTTGTTGTCATTCCATCCTCAACAACAACTGTTTTATTGGATCTGTCTGGGTTAAACACTTTAATAGCTACACGCTTCTTGTGTGCCAACTTCATCTTCTCTATGCCTATGCGAAGCTTCTCCTCCTTTAGTCGTTGTTCTCTCTCTTCTTCTGTCAAGCTAGGGTCATTTCTTAGTTCTTCTGCTTTTTCATCAAGTCTCTGTGCCAGGGCTTCAGCATCGAGTTGTTCAGTAGCTCCCGATAGATCAGGGACTGGAACAGTAATCACCCTTCCTTCCACTTCTGTAGGAAGAAACAAATTGTCTGCTCATGAACTGTACACTACCCCATCCCACTGGCCAGAGAATGCTCTCTTAGTTCAGGTTTTAATCACATTCCATTAGCTATGTATTCACATTCCACTTAGTGTATGACAGGCTTCACAGGACAACTTTAGGGTTGCCTCCCACTCTATAAACCTTTGTAGCACCATGTCATGTATAATCCTATAGTGCTTTATTTTTGAGGTGATATAATTTCCTTGAGGTTCAAGTTTTAATAACCCCCACCTACAATAGTAGGAAATGAATGGGCATGGCCTCCTAATTTCACTTAGGGTTCATAATTTTCATGGTTTAGGATGAAAAAGAAAAAAAAACACTTGAAGTTCTAAAATAAAGGCTACTAACCAGCAGCAGTTGGCGTTGAATGATCCGGACTGCTCTCACTATAAGAACGAGCAATTCTCTCAGGCCCATCTTTAGGTTGGTAATTCCTATCTACTTCAGTGTGGGACCTCGTGGGCGTGGACCCAGGGGTGCTGGGTGGAGTGGGGGAGGGTTCAGCAACTAACAACTGGTTGGACTGAACACGTTGAGGAGTGGAATGAGCAGAAGAGACTCCACTCTGGCCTGGACTTTGCCTTAGTGGCGGTGTGACTACTACAGGGGCATTTACTGCAGGTTGGACAGGAGGATGGGAAGAGGACACTACACTTTTAGGGTCAAATGAGTTCAAATCACTTAGCAGTGAGTCAAGATCAAAGTCTGTGTCAGTAGCAGGTGTAGGTGCCTATGTGACAGGCAAAGAGAATAAAAGAAGCAGGCAGGCAAACAGGAAGGGAGGGAACTTACTATGTAGGATTTCCTAGCTGGAGAGGTGATGGGCAGAGCTGCAGTGTTGGTAGGTACAGTGCTTGTATCAATATGAGTTGGCTGGAACCATACAAGAACTTTAAACTTTATATATAAAATGAGCATTGTAGAGAGTTCACACTAGGCCTATGCACATTATGCCAGCATAAAATTGAGCATAATAGGTTGCTTAAAGCATTGGTAATAATGAGGGCATAATAGGGAGTTTTAGGTGAACTTTGACCTTTTAATAGCAGCCTTGTTGACCTGCCCTATATGGCTTGTTCTGTGTTACTCTGCTTGCTCTATCTGTTTATTAAAATCTACATTATTACACTCTGTACTTTTACCTTGCCATAGTATAAACATCACCATACTGTGGCACTGGATGGCACAATACTATTTACAGCTGTGCCATCATGACTATTTTCAATGATATTTTCTGAGCATAATGGGTAAAATTTTAGGGCATAATAGGGCAAGTAGCAAAGAATCAGAGCATAGCATAATAGGCAAAAATTTAAAGCATAATGTGCATAGGCCTAGTTCACACTGTGACCCTCCATTGTTATGACAAGGATTATACCTGTCATTCTCAAAATACACATATATCTACACATGGAGACATCATAACACCTCCAAATAAGGCATGGTTCACTAGTCCAGACTACATTAGGACTGTAACTCCATGTTATTTGGCAACACCCAGTAGATAAATTAGAGGACATACCACACTGAAGCACTCAAGGTCTTTGATTACAGAACTAAGGTCTCCCAACATGTTGTTGAAGTCATCCTCCAGCCCTACATTACTCCCTGCTTTGTGGAGTATAGCTGCACGATGATTAGCATCCAGAATTCCAATCTCAGTTAGCACATGGTCTGATAGGGACCTAACATTGTAAATAACAGAGAGAAATGAAAGTGCCTTACTAGCAGCTGTAGAACAAATTAAGTGAAGGGCTAAAAATTATGTTGTAGCTAAACAATTAATGGCCACTCACTTCAAGGAGTCTACTGTATTATAACCACAGCCTTCAAATAACCCCCAATAACTTTCCAGTCCCAACTCAGAAAGCCATTTCCTAACACTGCTCATAGTTGCTTCGAAACCCTTTCTCGGTTAGCTAATTAGCCAGTTAGATAGTAATGTATGATGTCCTCGATACTTTTATTTACCACTTCTTCTCACAGTCTCGTTACCACCGATCTAAATAACATCGTGAGCGGCGAAGAACCGTAGTGCTAACTGTTCGCGTTACGTGTTGTGTGTGTGTGTGTGTGCACACCATCGAGAGGGCCCACCTATATAAACGCGCGGGCAAATTGAATGATGGCCAAATCCAAGGCTAAAGCTGTAGAATCTGATTTGAGGTGCTTTGTAAATCCTTACAGAAAAGAGCCCAGCAATAAAGGATTTGTGGTAAGACTAGTAACATTAACTATCTATAATAATAATGATTAAAGGCATGACTGTCATTTTAGGGTGGAGATGTGGGTGTGGCTAAAATGTGGCTATAGCTAGCTAGTGTTATTAGCCCACTATTGATGATCAATAATAACTATACAGATTTGTCCTGAGCTTAAAGTGAAGTTGAAGGAGGTGATAGGTCATAACCTTTGTAAACTAGCAGGTCAAAGTTCTAGTGACCAGTCAGTGTACACTGGTGTGGCAGGTGATAACTACCATTTATTATAATATTATTATCTCTATTGACTCTTCTAATTACCTACAGGAATTGCCCTCCTTCACTTGCACTCAGCATATCGTTTGTACCCTGATGATCCAGCCAGGCACACTCAATGCCTCAAAGATGCTTTGCACATGTTGGAGCCTTGCTTGAGGAAACTAAAGACACGCAGACCCACATTCCTATGTGGAGCTGGAGGCCCTCTAGCTATTGCAGCTTACATCTACCACTTACTAGGTATAAAGATCAAGTCAAGTGAGTATTTCTTTTCAGGAAAGTTTATTTTACTTCTGCAGGACAGTCCAGCATGTCACAGGAATGTGTTACTAAATTAAAAGACTTGCATTCGTCAGTTTCACCTGCGTTGCCCTATGAACTGTTGTATGGACATGTAGGCTATCTGTACGCTTTCTTGTTTGTAAGTGATACCCTACCAGGCAGTCTAGATGAAGCGCTCATAGAGCATGAGGTCTCAGTGATCCTAGATGCTGGCCAGCAGGGAAGTAGACTTCATGACATTCCTTCCCCTCTTGTGTTCACATGGCATGACAAGGTTTACTTAGGAGCAGCACATGGACTGACAGGAATCCTTACTGTTCTACTACAAGTGAGTCTGTACCTGACAATGCATTCCTACATGCACATACATGACATATGAAGGGAGGACAAGGCCATACATGAAGATAATTTTACCCTCATAGAGGAAGTACTAGTCTGTCCACATTACTCCAAGAAGCATGGTTCAAGTCCTAGCATGTAGCAGCTTTCTCTAATGATAATTATCTATTTTAAAAAGTATATTTTTTCAACTGCAATAACTCCATGTTGTGTGCTTTAGCTCTATATGTAAAGGTTCAATTAGAATATGTCCATCAGTTCACTTTGTGAAAGTTATGATAAACACCCACAGATTCTTACTACCTACATTTTTAAGATCATGGGTATACTATACAAACCAAATATGGGGATTTCAATTCTACCCTCCCTGGATATTGCCAGCTTGTGTTGTGGTCACTCCTCAATAAGTTAATTGTCCTGGAATAGAGTGAGAGGTTCCTCTGTACACACTTTGAGTTATTATTGTTGGCAGTTTGAAAATATATATTTTGGTCAATTTTGCACTTGACTAGATCTTTAGAAAGCTCCTATACATTGGGCCAAGTTTCTGGGATTAAGTGTGACTGAGCCAGATAATGTTTAATTTCACTGTTTCAAAAGTGAACCTCCATTGTTTAACACATGAAATCCTGCTGGGCACATGCCTTCATTTAACATCTCTGTCTACATACACTGGCAGTCAAAAATAATTGCTCATTAATAACTATGTGATGACAGCTTCACATCTATTGCACATGCTGTGAATGAGGTTTTGGACCTACCCTGAAGATATTTCCTCTTATGCCTGGTTTACTGCAGTTCAAAGTCCCCTTCACCTGTTTGTTGCCCTTAACTCTCCCTATTCTGTCCCACTGATTATCCTATTCTATCCCATGGATTCTCTGTCAGATTTAAGTCTGGTGACCTTGCTGGCCATTCTACATCTTCCTCGATCACAGCACCACTGAAGGTAGTATGACAAGGTGGTAGGGAGCAGGAATCTCCATTTAGCCTTAATTCAGAGTTTATACATCCCATATCACCACCTCCATCTTTAAAAAAAATTTACCAGCCAACCATCGATAAATAATAATTTTTTCCCATGTTCACTTTTGGTGCAAAATTCAAGTGGGCTTGTTTGTGGGCAGGGGATAAATATGGCTTCTTCCTGGTCTTATGACCAAAACAGCCCACCATTAAACCCGATAATCTGTTCTTTTTCAGTATTTCCCACACACCTGACTACAGCCATTCTGCAGCAGTCTGTCTCTGAATATACATAGCCTTTTTAACTAAAACAACAATTTTACCCCATGAAACCACTTCTAGTTGCCATTAGACAGTAAACAGCCCTTTTTGTATAAAAACAACAACTTGTACATGAAAACATGCAGTGCACATGAAAAAAATATGAAGTGCACTCTTTCAATGGAACTGATGGCTTCTCTTTAGTAATCATGGAACAATTCTTTTTGACTGCCATTGTATACATTCATGTATCTCCATTGCATGCACTGTGTATTGTAGTAGATGACATGAACTACTGTGTCATATCCTATAGGTTAGAATAGAGAGACTAAAGGATCGCATAAACACTCTAGTCCAGCCTTGTGTGGACTACCTGTTGAGTATGTGTCTGCCCTCAGGCAATCTTCCCTCTTCACTGGAGAGTAGAGGTCATGATAGACTAGTCCACTGGTGCCATGGTGCCCCAGGATTTGTCCATCTCCTGGCTATTGCTTACAAGGCCAGTTCATGATACACATCAGTCAGTCAGTCATGTGATTATAATAGAATAAACATACTTTAGGTGTTTGGTGATAAGAAGTATCTAGATGGGGCATTGAGGTGTGGAGAGGTGGTATGGGAAAAGGGTTTACTAAGAAAAGGTTATGGTCTTTGTCACGGTGCAGCTGGCAATGCCTACACCTTCCTTCAGTTGTATAAACTCACTGGACAGGACCATCAACTCTACAGGGCAGCTAAATTTGGAGAGTGGTGTCTTAGTAGTGACCAGCAATGTCCAATTGCAGATCACCCTAACTCCCTATTTGAAGGTTGTCTTTTAAGTTGTTCGATACGTAGTTTTACATGACTTTGTACATTATATAAATGATTAGGATTAGCTGGCACTACATACTTCTACTGTGATCTATTGGCACCTGAAAAGGCTACCTTTCCAGCTCTGGAACTGTTATCAAACTGCTGAAGGCATACATAGTTATATATAATATACATGACTGTCATGACGGTAAGGTCCAATAACGTAATCAGTATACTTTGCTCTTGGTGCTATAGCCGGTGCTCTGTGATGTCACAGTGGATATGCCAGTAGTGGTAGTGGTTGACTGATCATCATATATATAGGATGAGTATTCTGACTCACTCCTAATGTCATCCTTCATTTGGTTGGTTGTTAGAAAGGATGACAGCATTTGCAGAATCAAATAAAACCAGTAGACATGCATCATCTGTCATAGAACAGAACAAAGCACAATGATTAGTGTGTTGTGCTCCATACTAACATACTTGGAGGAGGAGAAGCATGCTAAAGATGATCCACCATGCAGGAGAACGGCAGAGAATGACTGGAAACTCAAACACAACACTCCTCAACAGAAACAAGGGGTAGATCACCATACGTGTGACAAAAAACATCACTCCAAAAATGTTAAAAGTAACCAAAGCAGCTTTTTCGTATTTGATGTACTTGAAGAGTTTGCCCAACTGTGTCAAGTATGAGTAAATGTGATAAAAGGTGTTACCTGTTAAACCTACTTCAAGTGGGATATCAGATATGTCATGAGTCAAAACTATGAGTATGCCAATCTGTACACCATTCATCACAAATGACATGCTGAGAAGGAGGACTGTCATAACATGGTGGCACAGCATCAACAGGTAATCCTGCAACATTAAATAATCATGCCAACAAGTTAGGGATGAAAAACTGTACTTACATTTCTACGGATATCTCTGTGATGAGTAACAAGAAGAGATAAGTAGAATGCTAGTTGGCATGCCCAGTACTTCATAACACTATCTGAAGGTGCATTTGCAGGATAGTCTTCATAACACTTTGAACGATTCCAAAAAAACTCCTCCTAATAAAAGATAGCAAATTATTGTAGTATATAGCTACATTTACTTGTCATCACCTTGGCCAGGCAACAGAGCCCCACAATTGAAGTGCAAGTATACACAACAAATCTCCAGCTGTAGAACTATATAAATGTCCTATAGATATTAGAAGTAAACATTCTCACCAGCTCTCATTGAATTTAGTGATCTGTGAAGGTTTTTTGTATTGACGAGCTTTCCAGAACCACCTATGAACCCTATATGGTGTCCAACCCACCTCACGTGCAAGACGATGCACCTGAATACTAAGATAGCAAAAAACTCTATAAAAAGGAAACTCCTACTGTTTCTTCTCCAGGAACTCTGTTTGCTGAATAAGCCTCAGCAAGGACTCTATTATTTTCTGGCTGGCGAACGGTTCTCTCTGAAACATTAAAACTGAGTCCAATGGGTGTAGCTATCCAGCTATTATTAAAGAGAATATTATATAGGGCTGTTACATACTATTTATAGAATTCTCTTACGTCTCTAAAAGTGACCTAATCAACAACATAGAGATGGCAATCCATGGAACAGCATGGACATATGCAAAGTTGCCCATTTTCAGCTTGCACCATTTCACTCCAGGATCCAAGAAAAACGAAGCATACCAAGGAGGTCTTTGAGCAATGGAACATTGTCCACCCATAATTCTTCTCACTCACTTCACCTTACAAGTGCAGTTGGCATGCGCAGCTGCTTTGTTGTGTTTTGTTACTTAATTGCGCCTAAAGTGTACTTTTGCACTCTATCTGTATGAAGAATGGAGTTGGGCAGGAATGAATTGGAGAGAGAATTAGCCGCAGTACAGGAGTATTGTAACCGTCTGCTGGCGTGTAGCGAAACAAGTATTGATGTACCTGCTGTCAAAGAGCTAAAGAGTCAAGTAGATTCATTCAATGGAGACAGAGGTGAATGGGACCATGTTAAAATTGTAATTTTGGTTTGACCTTCGTTGATACTATAGAACAGCTGAACAAATTGTGTGAGGATTTGTCCAATGTGCAAGTCCAATGGGACACATTTAAGAAATGTATGTTTGAACAAAAATTTAATATTATGATGTAAATTGAAGTCATTCATAGTATTCGAGGAATTTCGTAACAGTCGTGAAACTCTGAAGGAACTCTCTTCAAGGCAGCAAGGTGATGATCAGGTACTGCCCTGTAGTCTATGAAATTTAAGATGGTATATTACTAGAGTGCAATGAAGAATTAGAATATGGAGAGAGCAGACAGAAAGCACTGTTTGAAATGTGTTTTGGGCTACAGTTTAAGCTGACTGAAGGTTTGTAGTGCTATATCACATTCATATCATACTGAGAACCATTGTGATAGATTCTATTCACATTTCATAGATAAAGCTGTCAGTTTGGAGTTTCATAAAGTAAGTGAAAAAGACAGAGTGTGTTCTATTACATTGGACATTAATTCAGAAGAACAGTGGGAAGGTTAGCAAACTAATTGTTAAAATTCTTGTGCAGCTACAGTTTGTGTGTAACTTCATTCAGTTGTGCAGGTTGAGCCAACTATCCCTGGTCTCAGAGAGTTATTGAACAACCTGAACAAAACTGGAAACTTCACTGAGTTTTGTAAAGTAGTGAGACAAAAGTTTAAAGAAGTATTGAAAGAGGGAAGTGAAGTGTTGTGTTGTGATGGTGCTTCTTAACTGGCTCCAAATCTTGCAGCCCTTGATTTCATTCTCTCCTGCAAAAACATAACTATCATCATCACACATGACAAACAAGTAACAAACTCACCTTATCACTAAGGTCAATTGTACTTTGTTCAAACCGTTCTAACCTCTTCTTTTTTCTTTCATCTTCTTCTACCTAATAATGATAATGCAGTATCTATTATGTGCTAGTAAAGGGCTCTTACAGTAAAAACTATTGCTATTGGTCTTAATCACTACCAAGCACTTTATAATCTACATGCCCCAGAGCTTCAGACTAGTTTCTGATGATTCTTACAGCAGTAATGGCCGGAGACACTGATGTTCCAAACCTCTCAGCACGCTTTCTCATCTTTTCCAATTCTTCCTCCTATAACACCAACACCCACATCAATTCCACCATACTAATACCTACATCAGTGGACTTACAGATGGCGGGAGTCTCTTCCCAAGGCCTTTGTAACCATTCTCAAGTGTAGTACCAAACCTATTGAGAAAACAACTATCCAGTTAATAGGAATAGGACAGTACTCAAACAAACCTTTCAGCTCTGGCAATTTTCTTTGCTTCTTCACTGGTGTTTTCTCCAAATCTTGCTGATCGTTGAGCTAAACGCTACATAAAGAGGCTACCAATAGAGGATAACTAACTTATAGTGATCCTCTCACATCAGCTTGGCTGTTAGTCCTGATATTTTGTACGTTGGTGATTGTTTTGTTCTCTAGTTTAGTAGCTACTGCTATACTGTTGTTCTCTTCACCATCAGCAACTCTATACAAACAAACCAGGAATTTTGATCTACTCACCTACTTAGCAGACTCTCACTTAGTCTCCTTAGCACCAACAGGTATAGGTTCTTGGACCACTGGTGTGACAGCACTAGTGGTGTCCTCTGGCAGAGCATCACTCTCCACCTCTTCAGCTTCGATACCATCATCACCCTCTCCTTCTTCCACGTCCTCTAATAATTCTTCTTCATCTGAAGAACAGCAAGCTATAATGGTGAAACCAACTGGAATCACGATACCTTGCTCATGAAGATACTTCTCTACTCGAGCAAGTAGCTCTGCCTTAGTCCCTTTGGTCGGCAATCCCAATTCAGCAACCTTACGTTTCAGCTCTGGGACCTGAGGATGTCATACACAATTACATAAATAGCATAGCTCTTTAACCAGTGCTTACTTTCATTTTCTTAAGCTCAGCCATGTCAATGGTCACCTCTATCACTTCTTCTTCACCTGACATGGTTGACAACCGCTCTGCTAGCAGCTAGCTACAAAAAACATGCACACGCGGCTGCTGTCGACCCCTACCATTTCATTCACACATAATCATTAAATTCTTAACACTACTTTGTCAACTTTGTATAGCCATCTATTAGAGTTGTTACTTTGCCAGGTTGTTTGAACGTCTCTTAAAGAGGACACACATGAGAGTCTATCATAACATGTCACCTGCAAATAGAATTGTTATGAACATAACGTTATTACAGACCTGAACTAGAAATGAATAAAATAGACCTGAGATAGAATGTTGGCTTGCAGTTTCAACAGCAATTGGCGAGAGGGTCTATCTACAGCAAGTCTTGTAAAGTGGACATCTAAAATTAGTCCAACCCACTCCAAGACTAGATTATAAGGCGGGAACTGCACAGCAGTAGATGTGAACATGAAAGAGACTCCCATGTTTTGATAGAGAAAGGAAAGAATGTCCTATATATTTCAGTTGAAAAGTACTTAATTATTTTATATGAATTCTCTACCATTATTATTGGAAATGGCACAGCAGCCAAGTTGTCCTGCATAACAACATCATTGAAGGGTTGAGAGAGAAGTCTGTATCTGCAGGTGAAGGATTATAATAAAATCTAGCCCATTAATGGGTGCTTCTATGTGTAAATTTCCTTACAGTATTCTTATTGTATATTATGGTATATCACAGTAACCTTATTATATATTATTGAATATTACTGGTATATTACAGATATAGTAATGATGTAATGTAAGGAATTTACACATAGAATGGCCCAAATTAATTTGAGCATACATTAATTGTTTCCTGGACACTGATCCATCACTGCCATACTCAAACTCTACAGGCAAACTAGTAAATACACAGACTCTAATAGCTTTACATTCACCTCACAAGCCACCTCACCTGAACACTTTATGCAGTGTATTGACCAGAGATTTCTCAGTAGGTGGCGGTCCATGTGTGAGGCAAGCCATTGCTATATCCCAATCATCTCTGGCCACTGCTTCACTCAATATGTCAATACTGTTAACACAGAGCAATATTTAAATAGAACAGAAACAGTTATCATTGCAAATTTACTTGCTGGGCACCATTCCACCCTTAAGAAGCAGCAACAAAGGGTCGCGACCCCAAAACCTGTCCTCCAATATTAACCTTTCAATCACATTAGCGTAACAAAGATTAGGGGTCAAAGGTTGACTCTCAAACACAGCTCTAAATGACTCCAGGGTTGATGTCTAAAAAATAACATTCTCTCATTATATATACTTGGTGATGTTTCCTGCTGGGAATTCTGTTCCTGCGTATATAGCAGGATGATTCACCAAAAGCAGGTATACTACTGAACTCTCGTCCTTTCTAGATCACTGAGCTGATCAGTAAATTCACCTAAAATCCTTAACTTTGGGCCCTACAAATCAAATCTAAGATACTCACTGTCTCTCTGTCAGCCAATGCATCCAGATATTGCTGGGAAGATAGCACCAACTCAGCTTTCTTCTTTTCCCACTCTGACATGTCCTTTGACATAACCTGTATTGACACCTTGAAGACTAGCTAACAAAGACTCTTACCTCTATAGTGGATGGCCAGCCTGGAAGAACTTCGCACTTTGTCTTGAGAGAAGACACTTTACCTAACACACTTGAAAGCTTTGCTCTGCCCACTTCCACCCTCCATCCTGTTAAGCCTTTGTCATTACTCCACTGGTACAAGCAGTTGTCTACACACCAGACCTACACACATGGACACACTGCTACATATCAGAAATACAGGAATAATTGAAATGCTGACCTTTGAACTGAACAAAACATCTGTGGTGAGTTTTGATTGGGAGGTGCAGTATTGGCTGTCCCACAGCTGAAAGGTGTGCTGGTAAGTCACTATGAAATAATCAGGTGAAAGTGCTAGCATACGAGTGTCAGGCAAAGGAGGGGGAAGTGTGTGCTGATGGAGAATTGGATACAGACGTGGTTCTAGAGTTACTATCCACAGATGTCCTTTATCACCTATTACCCAATAGATGAAGATATGTAATAGTAGAGAAGTTCTGTCAATGTGTTCCTTACATAACAACAACAGTCTATCCCCACAGAGACAACTTTCAACCACTTCACTCTTTACTCTTATCGTGGAGGTCACAGGGTGCTTCAACTCATTGCTTGCTAGTTCAACAATACCAACAGTAACACCACTCCTATTAGTGCCCACTACACATAATCTCCCATTCCTAGTCAAATCTGCTCCAATTAGCTTCCATCTCCCATTCTCCTGAGGGATCAATGAAACAGTAGTGCCGCTGACAAATCCTGCACTGCCATCTTCATACACCACAAGAGGGACGTCACTACCACTGGAGATCAAAAGCATTGAAGCATTGGACTGGATGGTGTGTGAAGAGTAGTACGTGATTTTATCCTCTTCTGTCCACTGTAGCACACCCTATACATACAACACACAATATAGATGCACACAGGAAGCAGTACATAAACTCTTAACAAAATCCACAGAATACATATTTCATTTCATGGGGAAGGGAAGACATGGAAAGAGGATCACTCTGTCTCCATAAAGCAGCCTAAATGTAATTTTGCTCTGACCTCCTTGCAACCAATAGCCCAATATAGTCCAGTCTTGGGGTCAGTCACTGCCACACACTTCAGCTGTTCAGAACTGGGTAGCTGCCACCCATGTACCAACCTAAAGTCATGGATCTGAGAGACATGTGCACTCTGAGGTAAGTGAAAGGAGTTAACACCACTCACTTACATTGTACACTTTAATAGCTCCAGATTTAAAGGATACCAACAGTTCTCCATTCCTTCTTCCACGACTAATACCAACACAGCACCCACTAGCGCTGCACACTGTAAATTCGTTGCATATCCCCATTACACAGCAGCAACATAGAGTCTGACACGTGGGTATGGTGTGCACTATTTAAGCTGGCCTTAAATACAATGGAAGGAGAAGAGAGTGTCGGAGAGATGTCTAGTGCATCATGGGCTAACTATGAAGGGAGAGGTCAGTAGTAACCTGAACGGATAATGAGAGGTGTTTACTGTTCTTCAACGTGTTTCAGTAGAGGATGAAAGTAGTGTCCAAGAACTAGGGAGTCTAGACCCTCAGAAGAGAGAGCTGTTGGAAGCAAGGTTCCTCGGCAGGGTAAGAATGAAGTCTGAATTAGATACTTAATCAGTTTAACAATGGTTGTGCAGAGGTTTGGTACAAGCTCTCCTGATTCCAACATCAGTGGTGGCCAGAGTGTGGCCAGTAGCCATGGTGATAGAGAATCCAGTGTAGCAGGATTGGGTGGAGTATTGTCTGCAAGAAAACGGATAAATTCCTCAGATAATGGCAGCAAACAGGGCCAGAGTGGGTTTTTGTGTGTGATATATTTGCACTTATGGCCATTATTGCATTGCAGGTAGCAGCAAAATACAGAAGTTGGATACATGCAGAAAAATTAATGAATTTTTTGGCCATCAGAATATGTCTCATTCTAAAGTGAAGGAAATGGAGGTACAGACTACCCTCACAGCTGTTGCACTGGCTAAACTAACAAGTGAATCTGAGCGGATCATTGCTCTGGAACAGGTAACCACAGCTTCTATTTGATGATGATGTGATGTGACATCTAATCTCAGCAAATCTCTGCTCTTGAACAAAGTCTCACTACTTGTAAACAGAAACTGATTGTCAGTGAAACCCAACTGAAGAAATGTTTAGCAGTCAATAAGGAATTTCTTTTAGAAAAAGTGAGTTTGGATGACTTAATACGTGTTATGGTGACTTTTTATTTCAGGCTATAGCTGATAAGAAGAAAAGTAGAAAAGAATGTAGTGAGAAGCAGTTACGACTCGGACGTTTTAGCACACAGAGGTGAGCTGCTGTTCCTGGCCACAGAGATATTATTTGAGTTTCTAGGCAAGGAACTCAGTTTGTGGAGGTCTGGGTTGATGGCTTTGCTTTCTCTGACCTCACCACTCGTCAAGAAGGTGTGGCAATTCAGAGGGAGGAGCTAGAGAAGCAGAGAAAGCAACTTGGCAAGCGAAAAACACCTCATTTATCCTCACCAAGAGAACAAATGGAAAAGGATGAACTTCTAAAGATGCGAACAGCTGTTCTTAAAAAGGTAAAGTGTGTGGTATAATCTGTTAGTTATGTACTGCATGTGGCCACAGGAGGATGCTAACCTCAGTAGTGAACTGGAGAAATTGGAACGAGAAAGGAACCTACATATCCGAGAACTGAAGCGTATTTCTGCAGAAGATTCCTCTAGGTTTAATTCCCACCCAACACTCCATGACCGATACCTTCTACTCCATTTAATTGGACGTGGTGGATTTTCAGAAGTTTACAAGGTTTGTGTCCTGTGACCCTAACAACCTTCACACACCACACACACACACACATCACAGGGATTTGATACCTTGGATCAACGTTATGTGGCTTGTAAAATACACCAACTCAACACGGAATGGAAGGAGGACAAGAAAGCCAATTACATTAAGTTAGTAGACACTGGATTCTTCATCTCATATGTACACACACACACACACACACACACACACACACACACACACACACACACACACATTATCTCATTCAGACATGCCCTTAGAGAATACAATATTCACAAGAAGCTGGACCATGTGGTAAGGAGAACAGACCAACCTTTAGACCTTCATTCATTATATTTTTGTCTTACTGAACAGAACATTGTCAAGTTGTTTGATGTGTTTGAGATAGATTCAAACTCGTAAGTTTTCCACAATGATAATACGTGTAATAATATTTGATAGCTGGTGTCCCGACAAGGTTCTGTACTGTCTTAGAGTATATAGAAGGTCATGATCTTGACTTACTTCTCAAACAAAACAGAACTGTTCCTGAAAAAGAGGTGATGATGTATGTTTTTTTAACAGCAAGTCAATGCTTTTTACCTGCCCTCAGGCCCGAGCCATCATCCTCCAGTGCATGTCTGCCCTTAAATACCTCAATGAAATCAAACCACCTATCATCCACTTTGACCTAAAGCCTGGTGGGTGTGTCCACAATTAGCTATATAGCTGGAGTTGGTGGTCATATTTGTCTATCCCACAGGCAATATTCTACTGGGGTCTGGGGTACATTGTTTTGAAGCAAAGATCACAGACTTTGGTCTGAGTAAAGTTGTTGAACAAGAAAGCCCAGATGGCATGGACCTTACCTCTCAGGGGGCAGGCACATACTGGTAACCACCTAACCATTCCCTACTAATAATAACACAATGTCTCTATTAGGTACTTACCTCCAGAATGTTTTGTCATTGGAAAAGCACCACCAAAAATCTCCTCTAAGGTATGTACATGTACTAACTGTCCTGCTTCAGATGTCATTTCAGAGCCACATTGTGTGTATTGACAGGTTGATGTGTGGTCTTTGGGGATAATTTTCTTCCAGTGTTTGTATGGGAAGAAGGTATGTATGTGGGTTAAGTGTATCTCGTTACTATTTATAGTTTATTCCACAGCCATTTGGACACAACTTGTCACAGGCAAGTATTCTAGAACAGAAGACTATCCTTAAAGCTACAGATGTAGACTTCCCAAACAGACCTCTTGTTTCCTCTGAGGCAAAGGTACTCCCTTTAGTTTATAAATCATGCATGAAGCAAGTATTGTTTGAGCAGAATTTCATTCGACGATGCCTTGCATATGACAAAGACTCACGACCTGATGTATTGATGCTTTATGAAGATTCATACCTTCGTCCAAAGAAACTAGCCCCTTCTGTAACTAACAATGGACTTCCATGACTAAGTATGTAACTACTCTTAGACAAATCAATATTCATCATCATTAATTAAGTCAATCCAGCTGAAGTGTGGCATTTTCAGTTTTTGACATACTTTGCCTGTATCCAGACACGATACATTTTTATCTGTTTGCCTCTATTCACCTGAAGTCTCCTGTCAACATACAACTGTTCCTTTTCCAATCCGGCAGTTACCAATAGCCTGTCGATTTCAGCTGCATAATTATCACACTTAATTGGCAACAAGGTCAGGGCACATGCGCCAACCTTCAGTAAAGAAATAGACTCTAGTCCCATCACCTCTGACATAGAAGTTTTCTGAAAGGCATTGACCTATGACCATAAAGTAGATATTCCATTCATTGACTGAAAACTAACCAGCCATCTACACCAGCAAGGGCTGGGGCTGGGGCTAGGGCTGGGGCTGGGGCTGGGGCTAACAGTTTGAAATATTTTAATCACCTTTTTTGAAGCGTAGTTGAGCCATGTCAAACAACCCATAATCTCTGAACAGTAACTTGCCTCCAGGGCGAAGGAGCCTGCTCATTCGACCAATCACAGTAGGGTGTCTAGGAGGGCGGACAGTGGTATATTCTAGTACTGCTTTAACAATGGGTGACATACTAACAGGCTTGGTTGGATGGCTGAAAGAACAAAGATCATGATGACAAGATCCAGTGTACCATCTGCTATGAGAAGAGAGTCTGGCCTGGTTATGTCACACTGGAAGGCATGACATCTCTTGGGGTCATATAAACTATGATCCTATAATCCACTCATCCATATACATAGACACAGTGTTAGCAGGAACACACTCACCTGGACAATCTTGATAGCTGACTCAGCAAAGTCACAGCAATACACAAAGAGGTCAGGATTCTTATTGATCTGTAGTATTGGGAAGACTGTGTTGCCAACACCACACCCCACCTATAATTATATACACACTCTTGATAAATACATACACATGCAAGAGTGTTGTCCTGTATGACCTCCAGCATACAAAACTTCCCTTCACCACCTCTTGCTTCCTTTAGCTCAGGAAACTCTGTGAACAGCCAGTGTCTATCCTTAAAGAATCTACAGGAAGAACAAGCAGGAATACACATTATATCAGCTGGATAGTATAATGATATACCTGTTTTGATGCTGTAGGTAGAAGTTCTCCCAATGTTTTGATGCTTCCTTCTCACACTGCTCTGTAGTGATACTGTTGGATTACATCTGACTGCTTTCCCATGTTCTTAGTTATAAATGCATACATGCGCAACTAGTTGCTATACATAAGCACCTTTAATAGAGGCAGAAAGAGGTTGAGATGAATTTTCTTCCACTTTCTTATGGGCTAGGAGTTCCTGCTCCTCTCCCCACTGCACACTATCCCTATAAATACATCACAATCACACACACACACCTCACAGTGTCCTTACCAGGCATTGTGCTCAAACACCTTATCAGGGTCCTCTAGATACCTAGAGCCGAACACTGGCCGACACTCCTCCGCCATTGAAAAAAAAAAAAAATGTAAATAGCGCTGTAAGCCACGTGGCAATGGTGCGCACCAATAGAGAGGAGGAGAACAAAAAGTCTGTTCGATGCTTTGTCGTGTTAGGGCTTTGTTTAGTCGCTGTTGTCTGGTGTATCTAGTCAGGTGTCTGTCCAAGCCATCCACTTCCTCCTGTTACCACCTTATAATACCTCCTCCAGTTCAAGCTAAGGTTCAACGAATGCTGATGAGTTCTGGAACAAGTCCCACTTCCAACATGGAGGCTATACTAGCTCCATTCAGGAAGGCCGTCCAAGATCAGGTTTGCCAGGGGGTGTAGGGGGTGTGAAATACATCTGTGAGACTTTATGGGAGGACCTCCTTGTCCTCAGGCTAACGAGGTCCGAAGAATGAAAGAAGGGGCATGTCCAAAGTTGGAGTTGCAAGCTGCATTAGCAGAACTGAAGGTTCGAAAGAAAGCACTTGAGCAACAGGAGGCCAAGTTGATTCCTAAAGAGAAGAAATTTGATCGAAGTGGATTAGAAGATCTTGTTAAACGAAGATTCATCTATGCTCAATCCTTTTCCTTATATGGAGGTGCAATTCTTCAGTGATTATATTTATTTGTTTGTTTATTGTTGTTTATTGTTGTTTTTTGTTGTTTTTTGTTAGGAGTGAGTGGACTATATGACTATGGTCCCATGGGCTGTGCTATGAAGTCAAACTTCATCTCTTTATGGCGTTCTCATTTTGTTCACGAGGAGAATATGTTGGAAGTAGATTGCTCCCTACTGACACCCTATTATGTACTCAAGTAAGTCTGTTCTCTGTAGACTCTGACCTACTTCACTGTATACTGCTCCATTTAGAGCTTCTGGGCATGTTGACCGGTTTTCTGATTACATGGTCAAAGACTTAGTCACTGGTGAGTGTTTCCGTGCCGACCACCTTTTGAAGGACCATCTTGAAGTCTTGGCCTCTGACCCCAAGTGCACTCCAGAGAAGTCCAATGAGTATGCTGATGTTATCGCTAAGGTGGGGTGGGTTCATTGTGTGAGTGATATAGAGTTTCATGGTGACCATTACAGATAGATAACTATTCAAGGTCAGAACTGGAGGAGTTGTTTAAAGCATATGAAGTGAAAGCTCCTCTCTCTGGCAATTCCTTATCTTCTCCAATGGAATTCAATCTCATGTTTTCTACCTCTATAGGACCAGGTGCCAGTCTACCAGGGTAAGTAGTGCATTCAAACTCTGAATAGCTTTTGATCTCAGTCTGTTGTATTTTGTGTTGTAAATGACAGATTTCTTCGACCTGAAACTGCACAAGGAATATTTGTTAATTTCAAACATCTTCTAGAATTTAATAATGGGAAACTTCCATTTGCGGCTGCTCAAATTGGACGAGCATTTCGAAATGAGATTTCTCCTCGATCTGGTCTTCTCAGAGTCCGGGAATTTGATATGGCAGAAATAGAGTATTTTGTAAACCCAAAGAAAAAGTCTATATTCCCAAAGTTCTCATCTGTCTCCTCTCTTACCCTCACACTCTTCTCTGCTTGTGACCAGATGGAGGGGGTGCCCCCTCGTCAGGTCACTCTTGCTGATGCTGTTGAGTCTGTAAGTATGTTAGCAAATGAATGGTGTACCCCCTTCCATGGCCTCAGGGCTAGGGCTAATGAAACCCCCCTTCCCAGGGCATTGCTAACCTAACTCCTCCCTTCCAGGGCCTCATTGCTAACCAAACCTTAGGGTACTTTATCGGACGAATTCAACTGTTCCTGCTTAAAGTGGGTGTGGCCCCTGATAAACTTCGGTTCCGCCAACACATGAGCAATGAGATGGCTCACTATGCCAAGGACTGCTGGGATGCTGAATGTTACACCTCTTATGTGAGAACTCCCCCTCCCCTCCCCTGAAGGGGTGGGTGGTATACCTGTGCAGTAATATTATTGTGTATATCTGCTCTCTCTCCTTGCCCTCAGGGGTGGGTGGAGTGTGTAGGCTGTGCAGACCGGTCGTGCTATGACCTGACTCAGCACTCCAAAGCATCTAAGGCAGATTTGAGTGTAAAGGAAGATCTTTCAGAGCCTGTATCCTGTCATATTCCCCACATAATCTGAAGTTTTGTCCCACAGCAGATAACAATATTTATTATTAGGAAGTACAAATAAAATAGTTTGATCCTTGACCTTGTGGTGACCAGCGTATTGAGGAAGTGGTAGAGGCAGTTCCAGAGAAAGGTGTAATTGGAAAGCAGTTTCGTAAAGATGCCAAGGTCCTGATGGAGTGGTTAGGGCAATTGGAAAGATCAGAGGTGGAGTCATTGGAATCACGTCTAGAGCAGGATGGGTAAGTTTTTATTGGTGGTGATGGGTGTGGTGATGGGTGTGGTCTACATAATTATATATAGGAGTGCTGAAGTGGAAGTGAAAGGGAAAGTTTATCAACTTCTCCCAAATATGTTGACAATCAAACATTACCAGAAGACAGTTCATGGTAAGTTCTACATGCATATCTTTAATTAACCCCTTGTCTACCTTAAATAGTGTTTGTCTTTATTTGTGACCCTTTGTCCACTTAACCCCTTGTTGTCTACCTGTGTTATCCATCTTGTAAATTTCAGTTGAGGATGTGGTACCTAGTGTCATTGAACCATCATTTGGCATTGGTCGTGTGATGTATGCAGTTTTAGAGCATTCCTTTAGAGTCAGGGAGGAGGATGAGCAGAGGGTGTGGTTAGCACTTCCCCCTCCTATGGCACCAATCAGCTGCTCTGTGTTACCACTCAGTAAAAATTCTCAATTTGACCCATTTGTATCAGAAATAGGTAAGGGGTGACTGTCTGATGTGTTTAGCCATGGTCCAGTATAAACTATTTTGATAGTGGAGTCCCTCAAAAGATGTGACCTTCCTGTGCACATCGATGAGAGTAGTACTACCATTGGACGCAGATATGCACGGACTGACCAGATTGGAATTCCTTTTGGAGTGACGGTGGACTTTGACACATTGAAAACTAACTCAGTCACACTAAGAGAGAGAAATTCTATGCGTCAAGTCCGCGTCAGTGTAAGTTTAGCCATGATCAATAGTAGCTTCCAGTTATTGACTTGACCTCTAGATTGCACTGGTTGCAAAGACCGTGTCCGACTTGATGGCTGGTCGAATCAACTGGCAACAAGTAGAGAGACAATTTCCCATTTTTGCTGGACAAGAATCTTCCCAATAGAAATGTTCATTCATGAGCTGATGATAAATCATGTACAGTACTATAATTAGTCTAAAAGTTCATAGTTCAGTGCTTGAGTTTGGATTTCTTTGGTGACTTTGTGTGATGCTTTTTGAGAGATTTCCGTGCATGTTTCAAGGAGTAGTGATCTTGACCAAGTTGTTCCCATGCTAATGGTACCATCAGTAGAGCTAGAGAAGACACACTGGCTATTCCACTGGCTAACTCCTGCCCATTTATCTTATCGGCATTCTGACTCTCAGAATCAGCAAGGAAGTCATTTTGCTGGAGAGTAACAATCTCAGTGAAATAAATTCAAACATAAGTAACGTAAGTATGGTGTCAACTCACAAGTTTTCCAGACTGTTTCATCTTCACAACATTCTCACTTGTCTTACTTCCATTCCGGACTTCTCTGTTATTTTCTAGTCCATTTTCCATTCCATTCCGAGTCATTTTCCCTTCACTTCCATTTGCTTTATGCCCACTACCAGCAACCTCACTGTTGCAATTGGCAACTGTCACTGGGTTCACTTCAGAGGTCACTGAGCCCTCCACCTTAGTGTCTTGAATAGCTGCTGGAGGATGTGGGTGGGGCTCAAATGGACCAACAGGATTTTGATGGGCTGATAAAGTAACAGGATGTGGGTGGGGCTCTGTTGAAGTAACAGGGTGCGAGTGAGATGTTGGTGGAGGAACAGGATGTGGTTGGGACTCTTGCACAGGATGCGAGTGGGGCTCTGGAGAAGGATCCAGTTGTGGTTGGGACTCTGGTGGAGGAACAGGATGCGAGTGGGACTCTGGAGAAGGACCATGATGTGGGTGGGGCTCTGGAGAAGGAACAGGTTGTGGGTGGGACTCTGGTGGAGGACCATGATGTGGGTGGGGCTCTGGAGAAGGAACAGGTTGTGGGTGGGACTCTGGTGGAGGACCAGGATGTTGGTGGGGCTCTGGAGAAGGAATAGGTTGTGGGTGGGACTCTGGTGGAGGACCAGGATGTGGGTGGGGCTCTGGAGAAGGAACAGGTTGTGGGTGGGACTCTGGTGAAGAACCAAGTTGTGGGTTGGGTTCCGATGGAGCATTATTATCATCCTCCTCACTTACTGGAGACAATACATTGATTATGACCTCTGAACTTTCAGAAGCTTTATCCTCCTTAGAATTTTCTCTGTCCAGTGGACGTGATGCCTCGTCTGGGTACATGAACCTTGGTTTATCTTTATCTACTGAAGCCTTTCTTGGGCTAACAGCTGCACGTTCCACTATTTTGTTCAGTTTACCCAAATCACTCTTACTGAGAACAGATTTTCTGCGTAGAGTTCCAGACCTTCCAAATGATTTGAGAGTAGTACCAGTTCTGATCTCCTTCAAGAGGTTGTCCATGATACAGCCGTCATCAGATGTAGGTGGAATATTTTTACCTCCTGTTTTACCATCTCCTTTCTTCATCTTGGCTTCATCTGCTTTCTTCTTAGCTGCCTCCCTTTTGAGTCGCTTTTCCTCAAGAATAACTCTTTGTTTGTTTTCCTAAAGAGAAAACATTATAGAGCATACCAATCACACCTTCACCTATTACAACAGTTCTTTTGGTTTTTAATATACCTTATCAGCATTCTCTAACTCTCGAAAGAAGTTTAGCATGTCCAGAAATAGTTCCTCTAACTTAAATTTCTTGGTATCCTGACAGAAGTAGTTAGCCACCTTGTTCATCTTTTTAGTTGCAGCCTCTAGACTTATCTTCATGTCATCCAGGGTCTGCTTGGTTTCCTATTATTATCATAACAATATTTATGGCACTATATCATACCAAACCAGTGTATAGTTTGGTCTGGCTATATGGGTTGTGTTTATTAAACAATTGATGGTGTCATTATTCCACTCACAAACAAGTGATACTGATACTGATATTTGAGCACATCTTAATTGCTTATGTGTTGCAGAAAAGCACTTAGCATTACACATTCCATGAGTCTTAGAATATAGTGTAAGTTAACTGAACAGCTGCTGGCCAACTCACTCCTAAGAATGACTTTAATTGTGCCTTGAGATCATCAGGGCTCTTCTTGGCTTTAGTCTCCAAGTCCTTAACTCTCTTGCTGAGCTCAGCAACTTGGCCAGACAAGAACTCATGAGAGAGCCTAGAATCACCAGAGTACAAAGTTCAATTCCAACACCGACAAAATACAAGTCAAGGACAAGTCAAGTAACATGAAAATACAAATCACTTATTAGGAAGTCAGCCATCACACAAAGCCTAGAACTCTCTACACACATACAGACAAAGATTAGAACTTATTAATGTGCAGGACATTACTAATCACTCCCCAACCCCCCACAGTGCTCTGACCTTGAAGCAAGCTCCAAATGAGGAAGAAGAGATAATATGTTAAGTAGCTCAGGATTCTGTTCCTCGCACAACTATAATTAATATAAACACAGTAAGGTAGCCATGACAACAGAAAGGTGGTTACAAACACGCAGTAACACTCTGCCAGACAAGTACAAAGAGCTAGTAATTAATGTCAGTTTCCAGCAGTTCTCACCATATCTAGAACTTCTATATACTCAACTCCATACTAGGAAATAGTTCCTTTGAATGGCTACAGTTTGGTTTGAATGACCACATAAAAAAATGGAATTTTTTCCCAGAATATCCAACAAACACCGAATTCCATAACATCATGTCATGAGTGTACATTGTTAATTCCTACAAATAGAAGGATGCCTGCTTACACATCCTCTATAAGTCTTCATGTAGATAGGGAGAAGCTCCCAATATATGTGTATAAGTCAATTATATGGAAACCCAGTGACCCGCCCACCTGTGCAATATAGTGAAGCAAAGACATTCTTGGCTTGTTAGCTTTAGTGTCCTTCAGTTTAGAAAGAGATTTTACTGTAAATCCATAGGCATCTCCAGCACGACCACCCTATATAATTAACAGACCACACATATATTAACACATCACCCTCTATAGCACATCCCTCTACAACACATTACCCTATCTAACATATCCCTCTAAAACACATCACCCTCTATAATTATGCTGGCATTGATAACATCAATATAGGCAGTAACTTCCTATTGCTAATATCTCACCCCATTGATAATGTTACCAGCCATCAGGGCCACATGGAAGAGTTCCGTTAGGCTGTCACACAGTAGTAGCTCCTCCATGGCTGAATCCAAAGTGACAATGGCTGGTTTAATGTCTGCTACTTTCTCAATAAATTCCAATTTCAGTTGCATTGCTTCAATCCGAACAGGATACCTGCAAAACAAAATAACAGGAAACATAATAATAATAATAATATCTGCTGTTGTTGTCATTATTTACAGCTATAAAACAGCTGGATTAATTTACATTGGCAGCTCTCCCCCCCCCCCTTCAATCTGGAGTTGTACACTACTATAATATAGGGATCAGTTATAGGGAGTTAGATCTCCTTATCCTCTTACAGTATGTAATACAGCACCACCCTCCCACATACAAGACAATGACCTATACCAGCAGTGCATCTTTCCCTTTCCCTGGTCTCTTCCTCCTTTGGTATCTCTGGTGTCTCTGGTTCCACTGGTCTTTACCTCCCCACTGGTCTCTACCTCCCCACTTCCCCACTGTGGTCTCCACCTCCTCCACCTCCCCACTGGCCTCTCCTTCCCTTGGTTTATAATAGGCTCACTCACAATTTCAAAATACCCCAATTATCTCATCACAGATTCCAGGGTCCTTCTCTGTGTAAATTTCCTTACAGTATTCTTATAGTATATTACAGTAATCTTATTTTATAGTCAGTAATCTTATTATATTACAAGTATAATATTACAAATTACGTAGTAATGTCGAGGATTTACACATAGAATCACCCGGATTCTATCAAAACCTAAAAATAACTTGATATATCAGCCAGTAAACCAGGGTCCCATCATTAGTCAGGGTACCACGATCAGTCAGGGTACCACCACCAGTCGGGTCCCATCACCAGTCAGTTAAACCAGGAGGGACACCTCCCACAATAATATTTCTGCACTGCTTTACTATACATACTGTTTGACAGTGATGAGTCTGACAAAGAAGTCTTCAGCTGTGCCCAACTTGCCAGCATCTCCAGAATAGCTTTTCAGCATCTCAATTTGTCCAGAATCTGGAAGCAGTTTATCCAGTGCCTTCAACTGATCAATACTGATCTTTGAGGTATCTCCATCTCTTAACATACTTACAATTGAGCCATTGTCCCTGATAAAATGCACAGAGTTCAATAACTGCAAACACAGAAACAGGAGGCTTACTTACATCTTAAACTGTTTGAGGAAAATGTTGACATTAAGACTGGTTTTCTGGTCCAGCAAAGTAACCTGTAGAGAATAGAGTATATAATGTATAGGATATATACAAAGGCTGGGTCATGCTAGGACAGACTAGGTCAAGTCAATCAGGCTATATAGGACAGGTCAGGTTATGGGACAGACAGCTAGATCAGGCTATATATGGTATAAACAGGACAGATTATAGAGAATGTGACAGACGAGTCATGCTATCTGTCAAGAATAATAATGGGATATGTACCACTGTTGGCTGCTTTGGCTTGGCATCCTCCTCAACTTTCTTGCTCTTAATCTCAGCACGTGAAAATAATTCTTCCACTTGAAATGGATCAATATCTACACACATTTCTAACTCTCCAGACACAGACTTGCACCAGAGAGTTGATGTGTTCTTTGCTTGGTTCTGGGAGATTTTCACCCAGTTGAGTTTCTTCATCTGCTTCTTTGGTTTGTGTTTACGAGCTGCCTCAAACTTTGTCATTTTCACAGCAGCCATAGCTGCACCAGCAGGAAAACCAGGTGGAGGAGGGACACCACCACCAGGGAACAGAGGGGGAGGGGGAACTCCACCCCCTGGAAATGGAGGGGGAGGAGGGACACCACCTCCAGGGAACGGAGGGGGAGGAGGAACGCCACCACCTGGGAATGGAGGGGGAGGAGGAACGCCACCACCAGGGAATGGAGGGGGAGGAGGGACACCACCACCTGGGAACGGAGGGGGAGGAGGGACACTACCACCTGGGAATGGAGGGGGAGGAGGAACACCACCACCTGGGAATGGAGGTGGAGGAGGAGGAGGTGCACCAGGTATTCCAGTAGGTGGGGGAGGGGGAGGGGCATTGGGTATAGGAGGAGGAGGGCCACTAGCTATACCATGGGGTGGAGGAAGGGGAGGGGCATTGGGTATAGGAGGAGGAGGTGGGACGGCAGCAGCAGCAGCTTTCTTTCTGTTCTGTTCTTCTTGTATTGCATTTTTTATTTTCTCTACCCCCAACTCTAGTATCTTAGTGCCCTGCATCTCAGGATCATCCATCAATGATGCCTGCTGACTTAAGGACTCCATTATCTCCCAAATAGCATCTGCCTTGGGTCCAGTTCGATCAACTAGAAGGAGACTTTGAAGGATATGCAAGAACGGGAGTGAGTTAGGCGTGTTACAAATCTGCAAGAGAATATTAATGACATAGAGTACTCAGGAAGAGCTGTTTAGGAGTAATAAGCAGTCAATTCAGTCCATTTGCAAATGGCCTGCCTAACAACATACTGAGTCATACTACACAGAATCACATGTAGTTCACATGTAGCTTCCCTATTATTCAGAATGCTGTTAGCTAGTTCTTGTCTATAGCTCTTAAGTTGAACTCTTTCATAATGATAATTGCTGTCAATGTAGCTAGTGTGTAATGTAATGCAGTACATGTGGTTCCTGTTTAATTGAATATTATACCTTTGAAAAAAGTGCATTGAATATGTCTTCATGTGAATTCAGGTCCACACCCCCAGGCATGGTCATGTAACTGTCATCTTCTGTTTGAGTATCCTCAAACACTTCAATCTGAGTTGCCAGGTCCTCATTGGTTGTCAGTCTCCATGAAGACAACACCTCTATCAGCTGCAGACCTAAAGAACACCACATCAACAACAGAACTAATCTACCATGTTATTATTTCACACCCAGTGAGTAAATGTAACCTTACACCTCAGCCAGCCAGCATTACTGCTGGGGGGATGACCGTTCATATATTACATATTAAGAATGGTATTTGGTTGGTATGACAAGCTAAGAAATGCAAAATTTGTACAATTCCTCACATAATATATGTACATACTTACCTATCAATTCATTCCTAAGTCTAACCCGAGCAGATACACTGGGTGCCCCTGCAATTATGCAGTTAATAAAGGCCAAAACACAGGCAACATATTCTTCAGTCTCAGCCTCCTTTAACTCTTTCAGTAGAAGACTAAATCTGTACCTCTGGCCTTTAGTACGCTGTGAATGAGAGAGAGACAGAGAACATAACAGTATGAACCCAAAACACATTGTGATGCCTAAGGATGTTAACATAAACAGTTCACCACTCAACTCTCATAACAACCACACCAATTCCACACCACAGTCAATATGCAATCAACAGATTGGGTACACACTGACCAAGTTATTTCAGTTCAAAGCTCACACTTAACTCCAATGAAGTCTAGTCCATTAATTTGACATTTTTTCTCACTTTATAGTCACTCAATGCCTCCAGGGCCAAGTGGTAGCCATCCACAGAGTACACACACAGGCCAGAGAGCAGCTGAAATATCTGCATCTTTACAAGTCCATTGTTTGTATCCAGAACTGCAATGAATTAAATTAAAGGAGTGAAATTCCAAAGGAGTAAAAGGAACAAGGATCAGGTCTACAGATTAGTGGCTGTAAACGATAAATAGTCTGCTTATGTTTTGTTTATGAATTGTTTACCAGCCAAAAGCTTAGTTCATGGAGACAATATTAAATGAACAACTGAACTACATGAGCTAGCTAGCTTAGTGACCAGCCTGGTGCCAGCTGGGATATGCACCTTGAGCCAACTTTTTTACAAAGCCCTCTCCAGGCTGGGCAATGATAAACTCTAATCCAAACTTGTTGTTCATCACTGCCTTCACACAGTTAACACATTCCAACTGACGAAGGGCATCTGTTATGCTGGAAAATCCTTGCATCCCCAGAGCCTCCAGAGCATCAAATATTGCAGATAGCCCTCCCAGAGTTAGGAACTGCTCCATCCAAACCTGGTCTGCAGAGCCTAGTCTGTGCATTAATCCTCTGAAGTTAAGTCCCCTGTCCATGAGAGTAATCAAAAGTTCTGGATCAGCTCCTTCCAGAGTCACAGAGGACTTATCTTCTTTTGGGAGATTTGAAACAAGTTTCTCTTTAACAGCTTTCCAATTGGCCATTTTTTTCCTTTAGATATTACTCACACTAAACTACCAACTACGTGCAGAAAAAATACCAGCTCCCACCTCTCTCTTTCTGCATTTATATCATATTCGCCCACATGCAAAAACTAACATTCCAATCTTACCACTGACCGGAAACAGCTTGCACAAAGCCTATAAAGGGATGGCGGAGCACGCCCAGCACTCACCAATAGAAGTTGACGAAGACGACTCCTCGCAAGAGAACCAACTGCTCGGCTCCCTCCAGGTTGATAACTGCGAGTCAGTACCCATGATAATGGTATCTCCTTTGACATACTTTCCTCAGGTTTAATTATTTTCTTTCAAATATCCCGCCTACTACGCGCCATCATTTTCGAATTTCCCGCCAAATCCAATTAATAATAATTGACTAATTAAAGACAGAATAGAGTGGTGTTCCATGAATACTGTTGTATTGTTCCCTAGTTCTATTCAATGCTGGTCTGTTCAGTGACTCATTGAGACCCTCTATTGACCCTGGACAAGAGAAAGGGGTGTGGCTAGGAACCAGCTCTGGGCTAGCTTGCAAATCAGAAGGGCCTTGAAAGTAGAGAGGAATAAAAGAAATTCGTCCACTGGACCACACCTACATAATATACAGTACAGGAGTCTGATTTTTAATGGGTATATCTGCAAATGAGGCACTTACCACTGCCAGAAGAGCACCTGTTGAACAGTGTTCCTGAAATGTCATTAAACTGGGACACTCCCCCTCCTTCCCCTGAATAAACCCACTAGAAATGAGGTAAAGTATACACTCGCTTAACTATAATTATTATAATTATATATACCCTGGCAGAATTTCTAGGAGCTGGCCGATCCTTGTCCGGAAGATAGCAATGAGTCTTGCACTGGGACTCTCTGCTGTGATATAATACATTATTATTATTATTATTATTATTATTATTATTATTATTATTATTATGAGGAAGGCTATTTCCTTGGTATACACAATTATTTACAGGTAAATATGACAGCAAGCCTCTGACCAGTTGAGTCCCATACCATATCCTGCACTTCTCCCCCTACCCTGCAGGCAACACATGTCAAAAATATACAGCCCTAATGACCTCTGTACTCACAATATCTCATCATCACCTTCACAAAGAGTGCAAGGTGAAAGGTCAGCACACTTGATGGCACTAGAAGAGCCAGTGGACACCTCATCATTGCCATGGAAACTGAGGTAATAGAGAGATGGGTCATTTTGAAGAGCAAAGAGTAGTAAATCTCCTTTGGGACTCCAGCAAGCACACTGTAAGAAATACAGGAAAGCAGCATTTGGGTTGAAATGAGGATGTAAATGTTGCTAGGAAACAAACGACACACACACATAGTTTCAAAGGCACTGTACCTTGCACCTTCCTGAAAAGTTTGACCATCTATCACAAGTCCACTTCTCAGTCTCCCAGACTCTGAAAACTGACAAGACATTGCCTGCAAATACCCTTCTCCCATCAGGAGACCATGACACCCTAGCCACACCTCCTCCTTTCTCACGCCTAACACGGGTGGCCACACCTAGAGGAATGGCCCAGAGTAACAAGTTGTTGTCATTAGGAGAGGTGGAGACAATAAAGTTTCCCCAGGGACACCAGGAGAGGTCAGATATGGGACCATGTCCAGGAGATGTCTCGTAGCGTACCCATGAAGTCACAAACCTAATCAACACAGCTGGTAAGGATCATCAATTATGCAGTCTTCAAGACCTGGTCGTAGGGGAGGTGGGGTCAATGTGCCATATAAGGATTCCTTTGCTAGCACCCACACCCAACAAACTGTCACAATGAGGCCTGTAGGAAAAGTGCCAAGTAACTCGATACCATCACATGGAGTTACCAACTCACGCCCATTGCATGCAGGTCACACCCACTTGCTGTCTATCTCGAAGAAGAATTTTTTGATTCCCACTACATGTACAAATAAGAATAATTGTTGATTCAGCAGTTACAAGTGTGCTGACTTTGCAAGGTTTCTGACTTCCAGTTGATCATCCTACGACAATGTTGAAAAGTGGCATTGGGTAAAGGGTAGTTATACAAACAAACCTGCCTGGCTATAGCAAGGAAGCTGAGTCTTGGATGGAAGGCTACTGCTCGAACTACAGACTCTCTCCTGTACAAGAAAATCAACACTTGAAGCCATTACCCGACTGAACTTACCAGTTAGGAAGTCTGGAATACTTAGAGATCATGTCTATCACTGTCATCTATTAAAGAAACGAAGAGTTTTACAGGATATCATAGACATGGCCACTAGCTAGACCTGTGAGTGAGGTACTAGGCTACCATATAAAGCCTGGATTCTACCAATGAAATGAAGTAAGAAATCAACCAGGTGGAGTGGGAAAGGTGTGGCACTACCTGCAACAAAAACCAGCAATGAACTCCATCTAATTTTACCCTATACATTACATTACCTTATACACCACTACACCACCCTATACATTACCCTATACATTACATTACCTTATACACCCTATACATTACACTACCCTATATACCACCCTATACATTACACTACCTTACTACCCTATAAATATTACCTATACACCACCTTATGTATAACACTACCCTATACACCACCCTATATATTACACTACCCTACACACCACCACATCACCCTATATACTACTTACCCCATCCATGTATATTACATTATCACATTACCCTATAAATTACCCTATAATATACTACACCACTCTATATACTACACCACTCTATATACTACACCACTCTATATTCTACACCACTCTATATTCTACACCACTCTATATTCTACACCACTCTATATTCTACACCACTCTATATTCTACACCACTCTATAATATACTATATTCTACAGTAGATGTGCATCTACACTGCAAGAAGCAGAGCTACCAGTGAGAGAGGACATTATTAGCAGTAATAACTGTGGCAACCCAGCCCCAGCCTAGTCTAGTCAAACAAACAACTCTCAGTTTAGATTATTGAAATCAGAACTAAAGGGGGTGGGGGGTAAAAGTTGATGTACCTATAATCATTAGTTTAACTCTACCATCATACACAACTCTACCATCATACACAACTCTACCATCATACACAACTCTACCATCATACACAATTCTACCATCATACACAACTCTACCATCTTACACAACTCTCTAGGCAAAGTCCCCAGCATAAACAATGTTTAGATTTTCTCAGCAAACAAGCAATCTCAGGGAATGTTTTATGGCTACTTTAACAGATGAAGCAACATTGAAAATACCCCCATCCCACCTCCATCATAAGATAACAAACATCCATACATACACAACTAAAATATCCAGGCATGCCTACTTCTTTCACAATTACCTGGAGTCTCTGCTGACACTCGCAAGCTCTGGAGAGCTGACACTATGCCTTCTTCCCTCCTACACCAATGGGAAGTTTATCAAATCCTCTTTGCCCCTCCTTTATATATGCATGGCAGACTTACCACCTGTTCCAGGCAGTCCTCAATTGGGTTGTCCAATGGCTGTCTTCTGACAAGGGGAGGAAGCTGGCCCCTTCAAAATCTGCTTTTCCACCATCTTCAGTGGTAATCACAAAATCATTGTAAAGAGGACCCTATAGTGTTACAAAAACAAATACTAAGGGAGAGGACCCTATAGTGTTACAAAACAAATACTAAGGGAGAGTAGCCTGTTAAGGCTGATGTCCATTACCAGACATACATCACTGGCAGTTGTCACCTAGCTAACAGCATGCACCACACACATCAAGCCACCTAGCATCTGCCTCTAGCTAGCTAGGGAGTCTTGCAGTTGGCAGCCAGTTTATACAACCACTATACAATACGCTCATACACTCATCACCTGCAGTCGGAGGCTAGTTTGCCCCAAGGTGAGGTTGGAGCCATCGGCGGTGATCTCTGGTTCGGCTATGAACCTGCACTCCCGCTCCAACAAAGACACCAACCCACGGGATGGAGGGGTCTCGAATCTTTCAAATATTGAACACTGCATGCTTTAGCGAGACAGTTGGACGGGAGGTCATACACGAGGGGAGAACCCTCCACCCAACTAAGCTAGTTAATAGTACAAAGTTTTTGTTGTAAATAGAAGCCCAGTACAGTCTAGTATAAATAGATGTTACGGTCCTTTCTCTTCTAACAGTTATGGCTTACCTCCTGGGTAATGTAGCCTCTATGGGTCCAAGGGTTACTTAGAACCCTTTCAACAGGGTTTAGCGTCGGAGTACGACAACTAAAGTTTTAGAGAGTTAATATTATTGTGTGCACTTGTAGCAAGGCCAGCTAGATAGCTTGATAGCTAGGTGAGGTCAACGGCCTTCCAGAAAAAGGGCAGAATCTGGCTGGAAAGAAAATGACTAGTTACCACACGCCGAAAGGACAAGGCGCAGGCTCAGTAGAGTCGAGGCAGACGGCGGAAGAACGCAGTGAGGAAATAAGGAAGAAACCCGTTCAGCCGGCACCACCAAGCGGTTCTGCTTTGACTGTAGTCAATGGGTCGAGGGTGGAAATGGACTGTGCTAGGAGTGAACCACTGCCTGTTCAAGGCATTTTCAGAGACAGAAAAACAAAACTGATAGTGAAAATGATTTTCTATAAACTTTGTCCATCTTGTAAGAAACATCATGGTCAACTCCAGAAGGAGGTTATTAGGTTAGGAAGTCAAGATGATGTCAGACAGGTGAGGAGAGTGTCTCACTTGATTACTGAATTCATCTTAGAAACCAACCAACTTAATGTCAATCTTGAGGATTTTATACAATGGAAATGGCAACTGCATGCAGGCAACATGTATACTGAATTTTCCCGAGTAGCTTACGAGACTTTCAAGGACGCTACCAATTGGGGGAGGATACTAATGTTTATTGGGTTTTCTGTCAGCTTTTCTTTGTATTTAGAACAAGAAAAGGTTGCTGGGGCAACCAACAGTGTGTTAGAATGGACATGTCAAGTGGTGGAGGAAGATTTAGGGAAATATTTTTTAACAAATGGAGGCTGGGTGAGTATCCTATAGTTATATCTATGGCATGACAAATATTTATCAAGCTACTACTGATAATTAACTCTACAAATAAATCTGATGGTTGTATCTAATGTGGCTGCAACTAAAGATTAGTGGTCCAAACCAGAGAGTTCACCAAAAATGAAAAATCTTTTCTCTCTCGCAATGTGCAGAGAAAAGCCATTAGTGAACTTTATAGGCATCTGTCTCAAAATTAAGAAGTGGACTTAACTGGTTTTCCACTGAGCCCTTCAATTATTAACTGTCTTTGAAGCTATGAATTACAGTGGAGATGGTATTTCTTAAGAAGTGACCTGGCCCAGCTTACCATTGCTAAAATCTTCTTTTTATGAGCAATGTGGGAGATGGAATTGGGGATACTATTCCTACAATGTATGTCACTTTGCTTGTAGTAGACTACAGGAAAATGTTAAGTATGCCTTTGTCTTGTAGAAGATACTATATCACAAGTCAAGCTACACCAACTTCAGTTGAAGTTATTGTCAATAGGTTCCCTTACATCAACTAGTTTGGGTCCCATAGGGTCCATATAACTGAGGTGCCACTGTACTTATTGCTGTGCAGCCTGTTCAGTACTAATTAAGGATGACCTCAAGAGTACATTAGGTCACAAGTCCTGGGATTGGGCTGATGTAAGAGTCTGAGGTTAGGTTTATTTGGAGCCTTCCTGTCTTCCACAGCTGGTTACATGCTGAATCAGCTGGTGACATGCTCTAAGATATAATATAAGGTTTATGGTGTGCCCCTTAATGAATGGTAAGTAATGATTTCCCTTCAGAGGGTCTACATGCCACTGTGGCTGATAGTCTGATGGGTAATGTTTGATACCATATGAAAGCCATGGCATGTTTAGTATGTCTGCAATGCAGCAGTCATCTCTGCTATGTACTGGTATTACCTTCTACACTTCACTGAATGGTTGTGATATATTTAGTCTCCATTTCGAGGTTTATAAATAGCTACACACCAGAGTAGTCTAAGCTTTCTGCATTTTAGTTAGGGTGGGCCTTGCCGTGGTATGCTGTACTGCCTCTACCCACAGTCCAGCTGACATTCCACAGCCACTAGCCACAGACCCACGATATATTCTGGCCCTATATATAATACATTCATTATTTTAGCATCATGATTCTGGTACAAGAAGCCAGTACTTTTAACACAGAAGGGATTGACATTCTCTGTGGTCATTATGCATTCTCTTGACCATTTTGAGAAACCATCTAGTCCATACAATTTACTTGATCCAATTTACTCTAGTCCATACAACTGCTTTGGTCCATAATTATATGATATCACATGAGGGTAGTGGTGGTATCGTGTGTTATTGTTCCGTTTTGAACCATAATATCTTTCTTTTATCTCCAGGAAGGGTTTGCCAACTACCTGGAGATGTCTCTAAGAGCAACGAAACGGAGTAAGCAGGGAAGTGGTGAAGAAACTTCTGGTGCCAATCAGTCTACATCTCTGTGGCATGGGGCCTTTGCTGCTGGTGCAGTAGCAGTTGGTGCCATGGCTGCCCTGACTCTTAGACAAGCTTTCTCGTGATTTATTTATAATACCATGGTACAAGCTGCTGGTCTCTTCCATGGAACTCCCCATTCTACAATTATTTATTCTTATTTCTCTGGCTATAATAAAAAGAATAAAAATTAAAGTAGGAATTGTATCTATTTATACGATCAACCCAGACCTAGGCTCACGCGCGGTCTATTAATAGACAGGAAGTAAATTTAAAGTGGTCTAAAACGATTATGTGGAGTACTGTTTTATTTAGAGGTAGAAGGAGATTCTACTCCTTATTTGTTGATCCAATCAGTGCTATTACTCAGAAGAAGGTACATTATAGTGAAGAAAGACTACTTGGGTGAGTATGTAGCTAGTGTTACGATGTAAATTTAAACCCCATCCCTAGATACTCGCCGGAGCAGGTATATGAAGTTGTGGCTGATGTTGACAGCTACAAATTTTTCCTTCCTTGGTGTCAAGAGTCATCTTTCACAAGACAAGGGAGTACTAAATCCATAGCTAAGATGTCAATAGGATTTCCTCCTTTGATAGAGTCTTATACTGCTCTAATCCAAACAGACCCTCCACACTCCCTCAGAGTAAGTTAGTGGGTCAAAGGTCAGTGTGTGCTGCCTCATCAAATTATTATACCTGGACATGGTATTAGCATTAGCAGAGATAGCCAGGGTATCGGGGATAGCTAGGGTATTAGCATTAGCAGGGATAGCTAGGGTATTAGCAGGACATGGTGTGAAATCAAATTTTTTTACCTTCATAGAGTATTTCTTCCTTATGTAGTGGCCTAGTTAGTTCCCCTCCAAGTCCAAAGTAACCAAGATCACAAAAATGTTTTTCAAGCCGCCATTAATATGTCAGTGTACCCCGCACCCTTAATATTTTAGTATGTGTGTGTTACAGTAACCTGCCTTTCCCCCTCCTTTTAAAATTTTTTATTGTATAGTAATGAACAGTTACATCATAATACATGGTAGCTCCAATGCAGTTGTTTCTCACTCCCTCTAGCTCAAGAACTAAACGAGCAAACCACAGTATATCAGAGAGAATAGTGGAAATTTTGCTACAGAATATTGACATTATGTGGCTGTTATTCATTCTTTATAGGATGTTTCAACAGATGGTAGTCTTTTTTCACATCTTGAGAATTCATGGCAATTTAAGGATGGTCCTAAGATGTCTGGTGGTCCAACTTGTATCGTCAAATTTTGGGTATATATACCAATATTATTCGTGATGTAATTCACTGAATGACCTTTTCCTATTATCAGGTTAACTTTGAGTTCCGTTCAGTAGTGACAGCTAGATTGGGGTCTGTCTTCTTTGATGAAGTAGCGAGGGCTATAGCTGGAGCATTTGAAAAACGCTGCATAGAACTGTATGGTCCCTCACACTTGAAGAAAAGAGACTTGAACATCACAGCTAATTGTCCATTCAGAACTAACCCACAAACGTGACTTATCGTGATCATGTGACCAGAACAATCAATTATTTATTTCTCATTATTATTCAACAGGTTTTATAATGCAACTGTACAACCCCACCCAACACCCATGTATTCAGCCTAGTCAATACAGTTTCATTCCATGTCAATGCAGTTTTAAGGTGTGGCTATGTTCTGAATAGTTTGGAACTTGTGTGAGTGAGGATCAGTTATAATACAGTGGAGTTGAGTCGATCAAGTGTCCCTGAACACTGAGGAGGTTTGGTCTGGTCTAGGGTTGCTAGGAGGCTGGACTGATGCCAGAACTTGTTGTGCATACTTGCTAGTAAGAAGTCCAGCCTTGTGTAGGGCTTCTTCCAGTCGAACTCTGGGGTCAGAGATAACTTGATGAGCAGTGTAACTGTGCAAGGAGAAGAGGGGGTGCTGAGCTGGCAGTTCAAGGTCAGAGGTCATCCGTGCTCTGACAGACTGGGTTTGTTGATGAATTCTTTCAGGGTCAGAAGCCACATGTATTTTTACCTGGAATGATGATTAGTCTACTTCACAAGTATAGTTGAAGCATTGTACCTACTTGGTTAACTACCTGTTGTCGACCTGTTGTCATAGTAACTACACCTGTGTCTTAGTAACTACCCTTATGTCTTACTTAGGTTATGTACCTGTTGTCTTAGTAACTCCAGTTTTCTCTCCTTTTCCCGTTCCTTTTCTTCTTCCTCTTCTTTGTGCTTCTTTTGTTGACTAATTTTGTTCATTAGCTTTTCTCTTCTGTGTTGGACTCTGACCTTCCCCCTCCAAGCCATCTCCTTCCTAAGTGCCTCAGTCTCTGTCCTCAATTGTTGCAACCACACCTCCTCTCTGGCTGCCTCCTCTTCCTGTCTCTCATGGTAGGTATGAAGCTTCATCTTCTTTTTTTCCACCCTCTTCTTCCTTCTTTCTTCCTCCTTGGCTTTCTCTGCTGCTGCTTGCTGCTGGATAGCAGCAAATTCTTCTGCTTTGAGTGCAGCTTCAACCTGTTTCTCTTCACGCCACTTTGTAACCTGCAACATACCTCATTCACCATTAATATTCGAGACATAACCAATGTTTAGTTAGCTACAGTTCAGTTTCACAGTCATGGAACAGTGCACAACATGGAATAGCTAATGACTTGATTAGTGGGTACCAGTTATCACCAAATCTTCAGTTTCACTTTTTGGCCTTAAAACTACTGACACCAAAAACACATGTGGTTAAGAATAACCCCTCCCCTCCCCTCCCCCCTCTCCCCCCTCAAAATGTCACGGCCCATATGTATCCCAATTCCAGGCCACATGTAACAAACATACATGCATACATACATGCATTGACGTACATAACACGTATACCTTATTAGAGAGACGCTTACAGAGTGCTATCTGTTCCTCTCTTGCCTTTTGGTCCACTTTCTTCAATGCAACCTCTTGTGCATACTCTTCCAACACACCCTTTACCTTGACCTCCAGTGCCCTGCGCTGGGTCTGCCAATCCCTGAGACACGCCTCACACTGCTGCAGGTAGTGACAATTAGATTGCAACCAAGTCTCCTGCTCGAGCTGAAGAACATAGTTAAATGGTGGACAGGTTCCTGGTCATCCAGCGCTACCTTACTAACTGTTCCCTGCTGTACTGAGGAAATTCCCTAGCCAGACGGTCAAGGTAAACTCTCCTTCGCATCCTAGTGGAAGGAGGATACTGCTCAATAATAAACTTGAACTTCTCAGAATCGTGCACCGGCCATCCACCACATCTAGAGCTGTACCATAGAAACAACAATAACAACAGTTGTGGAGTATATCAACCTTCCCAATGCATGGACAGCTGGGCCTCTCATATGTGGATCATCATGACCTTTCTATGTACAAAACACATCCACCACTATTCAACCATCCATTGTTTCAGGACACCATCATTACTGCACTATATCTGTCCTGCAACTGCTTCAGGACAGATATTTCCATCATTACCTTAATACTGCACTATATCTGTCCTGCAACTGTTTCAGGACAGATATTTCCATCATTACCTTAATACTGCACTATATCTGTCCTGCAACTGCTCCAGGACAGATATTTCCATCATTACCTTAATACTGCTCTATATCTGTCCTGCAACTGCTCCAGGACAGATATTTCCATCATTACCTTAATACTGCACTATATCTGTCCTGCAACTGTTTCAGGTCAGATATTTCCTTCATTACCTTAATACTGCACTATATCTGTCCTGCAACTGCTCCAGGACAGATATTTCCATCATTACCTTAATACTGCACTATATCTGTCCTGCAACTGCTCCAGGACAGATATTTCCATCATTACCTTAATACTGCACTATATCTGTCCTGCAACTGCTCCAGGACAGATATTTCCATCATTACCTTAATACTGCACTATATCTGTCTGTCCTGCAACTGTTTCAGGTCAGATATTTCCATCATTACCTTAATACTGCACTATATCTGTCCTGCAACTGTTTCAGGTCAGATATTTCCTTCATTACCTTAATACTGCACTATATCTGTCCTGCAACTGCTCCAGGTCAGATATTTCCATCATTACCTTAATACTGCACTATATTTCTCCTGCAACTGCTTCAGGACAGATTGATAGTGCTTGTCAAGCTCCTGAAATTCCTCCATTAGCGAATTTTTCAGCTTGAGGTTAGAACATTCCATAACTGGTAGAGGAGCAGAAAGCCTCTCTCCTCCATTACTACTTATCATTGTCTGTTGGAAGAAATGGTTCACGTCTTCACTTAAAGATAATGATTCACTCTCCAGGACACACTGGATCACCTTGTGCTGTTCTTTTACTGAGTCTAATTCCTTATGGAGATCCCTCCAATGAGTGACCTGGGACTGGTCTGCTTCAGGACAACCACTGACTTTCATCCAACTTTTTAGGCCAACCTGAAGCAGTTGTAATGGTCTAAGTGCATCCTGTTCAAACTCTTTCCTCTCCTGGTTAAGGTTTGCTTCATACTCCATCACCTCACCCAGCCATTTAGCTGATCCTGCTAATAAGACGGCCACTCTCCATTCCTCGATATCTCTCTCTATTTTTTGACGTTCCTTCAATAGATGCTTCCATTTTTGCATCCAGACTTCCTGGTGTAGGCTGAGTAGACCTGCTTCTTTAGACTCCTCCCCCTTCTTTGATAGACCTTTCACTTTCTTGCATTGTATTTGTCCAGTTGTCCTATGACCTTCCACCTGAGACAGCAGTTGGCTGTAATCCACTACCTTCAAGCCACGACCTCCAAATGAGGCCCCACCCACTAAGTACTTTTCAGAGAGACCTGCACACAAAAAGTATCAGCTAGCTTGCTAAATTAGTAGTTACATCATTATTACCACTATTCTTGAAGAAGTTAAAGGTTCCATTCCTGTGCTCGGATAAGAAGGCGCGTAAATCTCTACCACTCATTGAACTCTTGCTCTTAGGGAAATAATGTGGTACAGGGTCGTCGTCGTCAAATCTGCAATGGCAAAACCTGCTAGCTGAGAGGGAGATGAGGTGTAGTGTGAGGAGATTGGCATTAAGTTTAGTTATTACCCTGCTTACGGGGTGGCTAGTGTTTATGACTTCCAGTTACTTATTTAACGTTCGCCAGAAGAGCATGCTGCGGTACCACGTTGAACAAGAAATGAGTTTGTGAGTGTGTTCAATACTTGATGGAGTAGTCCTGTCTGTTTCTACCTTTCCTCTGCCCTGTAGGCTGTTGGGGAAGAGTCTGGAACCACAGTCTGATGAGGAGAGAAAGGAGGAAAAGAGGGGCTTTGATAATAATGGATTTAATCAGTTCCGAAGTGATCGGATCTCTTTGGACAGGGAGATACCCGACACCAGAGACCCCAGGTGACCATGTGCATAGCTGTACATTCCAACTAACAATATATCTTCCTTTGAGGTTATTCATAGGTTTGGAACAGACCATAAATATTTCATTATGTGTGTAGGTGTGTGGATCGTCATTATTCAGAATCACTTCCTTCAGCATCTGTCATCATTATCTTTCATAATGAAGCCTACACAGTCCTCCTGAGAACAATTACAAGTATTCTTAACAGAACACCTCCTAATCTTCTCCATGAAATAATACTAGTAGATGACTTCAGTGACCATGGTAACTACACACCTTTTTAAAGTATGTTTAAAAAGAGGAATCTCCTTCAGAGTGTCAATATGTCAATTTTATATGTGAGGTTTCTAGTAGAGGTTAATGTGAATTGCCTCTTAGTAGGTGTGCCTCTATATTATGTGTGTGACTCTAATGTATTCCCATGCAATTAAGTTAGAAGAAGAGAATTTATAACTTAGCTCTGCTGTAGTCGATATAATATTTTTACAGAGGACTTGCATGAAAAACTTGAAAACTGGATTTCGCCTAACCCCAAGATTAAACTCTTTCGACACAAGAAGAGAGAGGGATTAATTAGGGCTCGAATGACAGGGGCTCAAGCTGTGATGGGTGAGGTCATGGTATTTCTTGATTCTCATTGTGAATGTAATATTGGCTGGATGGAGCCCCTCCTGGAGAGGATCAGTCTTAACCGCTCCACTGTGGTCTGTCCTGTCATTGACGTCATCAGCTGGGAGAGATTAGAGTATTCATCTGTGAGGGGGCCCCCTGGTGTTCGAGGTGGGTTTAACTGGGGACTCCAATTCAAGTGGAAAAAAATCCCTGATTACGAACAGAAGAGAAGGGGTTATGATGAGACCAGGTATACATATAACCATCTCTCACTCTGTCATGATATTTACCTGATGTCATCTGCAGGGAAGTGAAGTCACCGACCATGGCTGGTGGGCTGTTTGCCATAGATACCAAGTATTTCTTTGAGATTGGTAGTTACGACATGGGAATGGATATTTGGGGAGGAGAAAACCTGGAGATATCCTTCAGGGTACGTTGGAGATTTCCCAATGATTTTACAAAATCATTTCATCTGTTATCTCTTTGCAATTCACTAGATTTGGATGTGTGGAGGGCAGCTAGAAATCATTCCCTGCTCCAGGGTTGGGCACATCTTCAGAAAACGTCAGCCTTACACCTTTCCTGGGGGAGTGGACCATATCCTTGTGAAGAACAACATGCGTTTGGCAGAGGCATGGATGGACGAATATAAGGAACATTACTATGTTAAGAGACCAGATATTATCCATCGTTCCTTTGGAGATATCAGCAGCCGAATTCAACTCAGAGAAAAGTTACATTGCAAGTCATTTAAGTGGTACCTTGAAACTGTCTATAGAGAGTTACCTCTACCCAACGAAAACCTCTGGCATGGAGGAGCTGTAAGGGAGGGGTGAGGGTAGGGAGGTAGGGAGCTATAGGGGAGGGTGAGGGCAGGGATGTAGGGAGCTATAAGGGAGGGGTGAGGGCAGGGAGGAGCTATAGGGAAGGGGTGAGGGCAGGGAGGAGCTATAGGGAAGGGGTGAGGGCAGGGAGGTAGGGAGCTATAGGGAAAGGGGTGAGGGCGGGGAGGTAGGGAGCTATAGGGGAGGGGTGAGGGCAGGGAGGAGCTATAGGGGAAGGGGTGAGGGCAGGGAGGTAGGAGCTATAGGGAAGGGGTGAGGGCAGGGAGGTAGGGATCTATAGGGGAAGGGGTGAGGGTAGGAAGGAAGGAGTTGTAATTGAGAGGGTGTGAGCAGGCAGCTTTAAAGGAGGGGGTAAGGAGGAAGGAGATGTAAGGGAAAGAAATAGAGCAGGGATGAGGGGGGCCAAGTTTCTCTGTCATGATAATAATATAATATATTGTTATAGCTGAAGAATCCTTCCTCTAATAAATGCTTGGATACACTGGGTGGGAGAGAAGGGTCAAAGGTTGGTCTTTACAGCTGCCATGGACAAGCAGGCAATCAGGTAAGCAGGTAACTGACTGCTGGGAGTGGTGGTGGTAGTTACATTATATAGTTTTCCTCATTTGGGCTCGTGATAATGTTTTACTTGGTGTCAACAGTGTTTTGTCTATGTTTTGCTAAATGCCACATCAGTTGACCTACAAGTCTTCCCTCAACTGCCTAGCCCTCTTCTGTAGAGGCTATGAAGTCCCACCTTCTGTGGGTGTCTCTGGCTGTGCATTCCTTTGTGTATGTAAGAGGCAGTGTATTGATGTATATATATTTATGTAGGAGTTTGGATACAGTGATTTGGGGGAGATACAGTTTGAAGAGGACCTGTGTCTGGATATGTCCTCCTCTAGTGAAGGAGCTGGTATAAATATCCTTAGTTGTCATGGCCTTGGGGGGAATCAGAAGTGGGATTACAACAACAAGGTGCAACAAATTCTCAGGGCTGCCACTTACAGTCTTCTTGTCAGGATGGAATCATTGTTGTGAGCCTTCCATTCAGTTCATGGTCTAAATCTATTGGATTTTGATGTATGCTAGGAAAATAGACTACACAATGAAATGTTGGCAGCCCTGATAAACTGGTAAAGGGTCATCAATTACATGATTATTAAATGCATGTAGACACATGTGATGAAGCATTCTAATGGAAAGTGCCTGGACATTGCTAACAATGTGCCTGTTATGAATACATGTACTGAATCAAAGTCTCAAGTCTGGGTTTTCTCCAGACACTACACACCGAAGAAATCTAGAAGAACATGAACATGAATCAAAGCCAGTCATTTTATTAATAATTAATAATTAATATTATTATTATTATTATTGTACTGTTATACTGTATTTAGTTAATTAAGACTACCTGCTAAGCACACACAATGTGACCAGTGCGGCGCGGGCGCGGTACTGGGTGGGGGAGCTTTGGGGGTGTGGGCTTAAATTATTACGTGGCTGGACGTGGGCTTCCTGCCTCTACGTCGTCAACATTTTGTTAGAACTTGAGCAGCTAGTCCGTAAGTGTATCCGTGAGTGAAGAAGTGGTGTCTACAGCTAATGCATCTCTAGTGGTGCCTCAATTTATCTGATCAGCCGCCCCATGCACTAGGGACCAGCTCGTACAGCGCTGTTTCCGGCTCTGTTAACAGTCTTGTCACACTTCGTACATATATCTCCTCTTGACGGTCTTGATAGCTAGAGCTAGCAACTTCTTCCTCCGTGGGGTAAGTAAAGCTGTATATGTGATGGTTACATCTATAGCTTCGCTGTTTATGCTATAAATGGATGAGGTGTGGGCTTGGGGGAATATTGTCCTATCAAGGCCCTGGATGTAATTGTGTTTTTGAGTTCTGGATCCATTCCTAACCTGTAGCTGAGTAACTAGCTATAGCTAGGCAGTGATTCCTTCTCTCTATAGTTAGGTACTAAGGTGGCTGTTGTTGGTAGCTACATAACTGCATGGTCAATCAGTTTTTGATCAGGATCCTCCTCTATGACCCAGTCTTCTCATCTATATCACTTTTCTTATCAGGTTTAATAATTAACTGGGTGTCTTATATAGTAAGTCCAGGAGTGTAGTACTGGCTGGAATGTTGTTCATTGAGTGGTAGTGTATTACAGCCACATAGGGTAGTGCTGTGGAAGCCCCTATATGCTGGGTGATAGATATATCTATATATAGCCTCATAATTTTATGAGGGGAATGTGACAGCATACTATTATGATTATTTACGGTCTATAATCACTATATACCATAGACCAGTGCCATATAGCTACATTCAATCACTATACAGTATACCATAGACCAGTGCCATATAGCTACATTCAATCACTATATACCATAGACCAGTGCCATATAGCTGCATTCAATCACTATACAGTATACCATAGACCAGTGCCATATAGCTACATTCAATCACTATATACCATAGACCAGTGCCATATAGCTGCATTCAATCACTATATACCATAGACCAGTGCCATATAGCTACATTCAATCACTATATACCATAGACCAGTGCCATATAGCTATATTCAATCACTAATACCATAGACCAGTGCCATATAGCTGCATTCAATCACTATATACCATAGACCAGTGCCATATAGCTACATTCAATCACTATATACCATAGACCAGTGCCATATAGCTACATTCAATCACTATATACCATAGACCAGTGCCATATAGCTGCATTCAATCACTATATACCATAGACCAGTGCCATATAGCTGCATTCAATCACTATATACCATAGACCAGTGCCATATAGCTGCATTCAATCACTATATACCATAGACATTCAATGTTTTTGTTTCCACTCAATAATGCCATTTTCTAATGATACTTTGACCTGTACTAAAAAAACCCTTTTTTCTAGACCTTTTAACTTATCTTGAAGTGAGAGGCAGGAACAAGCACAATGCCTCCCCCTCCTCCTCCGCCCCCAGGGCCCCCTCCCCCTCCCACTATGGCTCTAGCCAACACAGAAAAACCGAAACTGAACAAGAAGGAACAAAAAGACAGAGGAGCCCTGCTAACAGACATTCACAAAGGAATGAAATTGAAGAAGGCAGTTACTGTTGATAAGAGTAAACCTTTAATTGAAAGTAAGTGAGATGATACATGTCTGAGTGTAATAGGGGGGGGATGTTGCTGAGTGGATGGTTAAATACCCTAGAGGTGCTGATGAACAGATGTTTAAGGTATTGATGGTAGACAGTGCCCACCCTCACTTGTCCTTTGTGAAGCTATAACTTTATGAAGTAATAATGATGAAGATGCCATCGGTCACATCAAAGTTACAGCCTTGATACTACATGTGGCATGCCTGTATAGAGATGTTACACATAAGGAGGACATGCGTAATATGAGCTATAGCAATCAGATCTGTAAGGTTTCCTGATGGATTAGTAGTCCTATTGTTACATGCACAGGGATGTTTACTGCATGTGTTTGTGTCTCATTGTCCTTGTGCATCAATCGTGTTGTGTATCTATGTACATGTCTGTTCTCTGGAAAATAAACTCTGAAGGCTTTACACAGATGTCCAATCTGCTCTTTAGCAACATGATCAGGCATTATTATTGACTTTGAACTTCTTAAAGAATCATTTGGACATTACTTTCATTCTAAACCTGTCAAATATTACTACAGGCAGGAGCACAGAAACAGTCAGCTGTCCTGAGGTGGGAGGGGATGGTGTGGGTGTGGGAGGGGATGGTGTGGGTTATAGTTTCAGCAAAGATTATTATTGTCTTGGTTAAGTAGTTGTTGTTGACCTTATTCTCAAGTAGTAGCTGTTGTTATTGCTGTGTGTGTGGGAGTGGTTTCACAGTGCAGGGCACTGAAACGAAAGTGATCTTACCAGCTCTAGTTGAATCATTCCACGAGATGGATGGTTTCTCCTCTATCTTCAAGGAAAATTGTAATGGTTATGTGCCACTCAATAGTTATGAGGTGGTATCCCACCCAATGGAATTGTAATGGTTATGAGGTGATACTTTTGTATTGCAGAACCCAAAGGATCACTTGGTGGTGGCGGTGGGCCCCTTCGTCCAGGAGGTGGAGGTATTGGTAGTGGTGGTGGTGGTATTGGTGGTGGTGGTGGTGGTGGTATTGGTGGTGGTGGAGGTATGGGAGGACTATTTGCAGGTGGTATGCCTGCTTTACGTAAAACCAAAAATTCACCATCATCTGCGCCAGTATCTGCTGGAAGCAAGTCACCTCCAGGACAATCAGTAGGTAAGTGACTGAGGTTATTAGTTTCATCTGGAAAGAACATTGTACATCATCATCCCTGATCGTTATCACACACACACACACACCCATCTCATCCCTGATCGTTATCACACACACACACACCCATCTCATCCCTGATCGTTATCACACACATACCCCATCTCATCCCTGATCGTTATCACACACACACACCCCCATCTCATCCCTGATCGTTATCACACACATACCCCATCTCATCCCTGATCGTTATCACACACATACCCCATCTCATTCCTGATCATCAACATACCCCCTCCCTCTGCATCTCATACCTGATTATCACCACACACCCCATTCCTCCATCTTATCGTTTGGACCACTTAAACTTTTCTCGATATTTATTTTTAAGGTTTCAAACCTCCTGGAGTATCTCGTAATCTCCCTGCTCCTCCTGGGATGACTCGTTCTAATCCCCCTGCTCCTCCTGGAATGTCTCGTCCTTCTGGAACATCTCGTACCAATCAACCTGGTCCCCAAGAGTCAGGTCGTTTTAATCCCCCTGGTCCTGTAGGGATATCTCGTTCTAATCCGGGTCCGTCAGTTACTCAGTCTTTGAAATCAAGTGTGAACCGTACCAATTCATCAAACAGTGACCCCAACAGTGGACGTGCTCTCCCAGCACTTCCCTCACGAGGTCCTGCTGGATCTCCTACTACCAGCCGTTCTAACCCTCCCCCTCCTCCCCCTAACCGTAATCCCCCTAACTCAGCCCTCTCTCGTCCCCCTCCCCAAGGTAGAACTATATCCCCTGTTAACCAGCCATCATTTCGGTCGGGACCTCCCTCAGCTGGTCGAAATTCTTCCCCTACTTCTACCATCCCCCGTACAGCTCCACCCCCTCCACCACCTGGTCGGTCCAATCCTCCTCCTACACCCACAAGTCAGAATTCTCGGTATGTCAACCCCTAGATCTAGGAGGCCATTTAGACTTCACCTCTCACTGGTGTATAGTGGACCCCTACATCTTACAACCAACTCCGTGTGTATGTGTTGTGGTGTGTATGTGTTGCTTTGTGTGTGTTGTGGTGTGGTGTGTGTGTGTTGTGGTGTGGTGTGTGTGTGTTGTGGTGTGTGTGTGTTGTGGTGTGTGAGTGTTGTGTTGTGGTGTGTGAGTGTTGTGTGTGTGAGTGTTGTGTTGTGGTGTGTGAGTGTTTTGCTGTGTGTGTGTTGTTGTGTGAGTGTTGTGTTGTGGTGTGTGAGTTTTGTGCTGTGTGTGAGTGGTGGTGTGTGAGTGTTGTGCTGTGTGAGTGTTGTGCTGTGTGTGAGTGTTGTGGTGTGTGTGAGTGTTTTGCTGTGTGAGTGGTGTGTGTGAGTGGTGTGTGTGAGTGGTGTGTGTGAGTGTTGTGTGTGAGTGTTGTGTTGTGTGTGTGTTGTGGTGGGTGAGTTTTGTGCTGTGTGTGAGTGGTGGTGTGTGAGTGTTGTGCTGTGTGTGAGTTTTGTGCTGTGTGTGAGTTTTGTGCTGTGAGTTTTGTGCTGTGTGAGTGTTGTGCTGTGTGTGAGTGTTGTGCTGTGTGTATGTGTGGTGCTGTGTTGGGTGTGGATTTATTCTCTTCATTAATATTTATCTATAGAGCCCCATCTGGGAGAGCACCTCCCCCTCCTTCTAGGACCACACCCATGTCTAGTAGACCCCTCCCTCCTGCTCCAGGTGGGAATAGTCGTCCTGGCCCTCCCCCTACTCCAGGTGGGAATAGTCGTTCAGGCCCTTCCCCTACTCCTACTTCAGGACGTCCTGGCCCTCCACCTCCTCCTTTACGGAATGACCCTCCTCCCCCGCCACCAGCTAGATTAGACCTGCCCCCTCCACCTTCCAGGACTGAGCAGACTGATACAGGGGTTAAAGGTCGTCCCCTTCCTGCTCATCCTCCTAATAATAGAAACAGTGTGGCAGAGGAGTCCAAAAACATCAGCACGTCAAGTTCCCGAGGGGTTAGAGGTATGTACGCACATGGGGAGCTGTGTGGGTGTTACTAGTTTCTATTCCACCTGTAGGACCCCCTCCACCCCCATCTAGAGGTCCTAATGCCCCACCCACAGCTAGAGGTGGAAACCCACCACCACCCCCTCCTACCCGAAGCCTCCCTCCTGTCCCACCACCCAATAGACAACCATCTCCTGTGGAACCACAACGGAACACTCCTTTTTCTTCAAGTGGTGATAAAAGAAGGTCCATGTAAGTTAGTTGGTTTTGTGTTGGGTCATGTGATAATCATGTGATTTATTCAGTGGTGGAAGTACTTCGAGTTTGAGAACGCCACCACCTCCTCCAAGGAGCAATACTCCATCGGATACCATTCCTCGTAATGTCCCTCCTCCTCCTCCTCCGGGTAGAGGACCCACTCCTCGACTGAATCCTCCTCCTCCTCCTTCGCGTGTTCCCCCGTCCACAGGAGTAAAGTCTGCCCCTCCTCCACCACCCTCTAGGAACTCAGAATCTCTTGATGGTTAGTACTGTATCATGACCACTGAAAGGTCATTTTTACTATTAATGGGGAAATTACTGTATAATAACCTCCTGGCACAATCTCTCCTTGAAACAGACAACCTCTATACAGAGCTGTCAAATCAGATGTTCCCAGTTTAGTTTACCATAGAACTAGTACATTTCAAACCTTCCAGAAGCCACTCTTAGGCAACAGGCCCCCATGTGCTAAAACTCTACTAAGATTGAACGACCTTGGACCACACCCACTGATGTAGTTTTTTCACATGGATGATGTTCAGTGGTAACTATAACCACGCCCACTTGTATAGACCATAAGTACATGGAGTATATGATTCATCCTTTCAACATTCCTTCATAAAATTTAAATAGCTGTGGAATAGCTCTTAGACTTTGTCTTATTTGTGGGGGAGAGAACTCACTACATTTTTACAGCATGTAAGTTTGATGAGTCTGAATTCACCACTGAGTCATTGGCAAAACTGCTCATGTGCTAAATTGCCTGGTACAGGGTTGCATGACCTTGCAATGACCTAGAGGGTTGATGACTACCCCTATCTCCCTCACCATCCCTATCCCCCTCACCACCCCCTAACTCCCTCACCATCCCTATCCCCCTTACCACTCCCTAACTCCCTCACCACCCCCCCCCACCACCCCTATCTCCCTCACTACCCCATCTCCAATTTGGTGATAACTTAATCTTTTTTGCAGATTCCTTTGAAAACCGGTTCATATTTCGTAATGACTTACCACAGCCAGAAATGTGGCGTCCAGGACCCAAGACATATCCTAGTCACTCTGCTACCAATAAAAGCAGAGGAGGTAAGTCTATCTGACTCACCTGACCAGTTCTCAATAGAAATTTCTTGTCCTGACAGGGCGTAGGAATCTAGCAGGTGGAGTTAATGGCAGACAAGCTCCACCCCCACCCCCTGGTACTTCAATGCCAGTACCACGGTATTGATAATGTACTGTTAGAGCTGGAGTTTAATTATCTCACTTAGTTACAGTGTATTGTACCTGGGGAGAGGGGGAGGTGGAAATTTAATAAACTATAGTAGCCACATTGAATTTAAATGGTGTGATGTCTCATCTCAGTGGAGTCTGATATATTTATATAATCATCAGCACCTCTCTTTGTTGTCATGTTGTTTGTTTGGCGTGACACAATAATTGTACATAAGATGCAACATTATTAACTGATGCACTGTGTGTTCATCTCTGTTCTTCATGTATACTGTATGTTCATGTGTTAGTGCTGTAGCTCTAGTAATTTTTTTGATATTGGTTATGGGTGTGGTTATGGGTGTGGTTTCTGGGGAGTTGGATGGATCATTGAGTGGAAGAGAATTCCTGGTGTCCCTGTTGCTTCGTGATTATGGTGGGATAAGGGATAAGGTGGTGTCCCTATAAGGACAAGATGATGTCTCCATTAGAAACTTATGCAACTACAATACTTTGCACTCCAGTATCCATGACAACAGCATCTTTCAAGTCTTTCACTGCCTCAGCAATTTCTTCCAACCTTTGACTCCTTTTCAAACACCTATATTCAGAATAACTACAACCAGGGACTGCATAATAAGTAGGTCTACCTAGTAGAGATTTTCTCCTTACAGAGAGGACACTTTGGGTGTTTGGAAGAAGATATGACCAGAACTATACACTCTCTATGTAGAATGAGGTGGTCATGAATGAAATAGTGACTGCTCTATATTGCACATTCCCTTACTGACAGAAGATGTGGGCACAGGGTGTGAGGTGAGGGCTTCTTAATATCTCCAGGCTACAAATACAGTCACGGGACACTGTACAACTCATAAGCAACTAACCATATGGGACAGAGCAGGTTGTCCTGAATCTCCTTGAGAGCACTTCTCACGCCCCTCGCTGTCATTTACCTAATAATTATGATTAGCAATATATACTTATGCCGTATGTTGAGATTGAGTTTGGCGACCTAGAATTCCATGAAACGCTGGGTAGAGGCTCGGCTGGGAGTGTGTACAGGGCAGTATGGAAATCCAAGGAAAAGGTAGTGGCAGTCAAGAAACTGAATCTTCTGGAGAACGAGGCATGTTCTAATTAATCCACACCATACACTACTACCGCTTCACCTGTCATAACAAGAGCTAGCTATGTAACATGTCATTGTTATTAGGTGGAGGTGTTGAGTTCCCTGAGCCACAGAAATATTATACAGTTCTTTGGAGCAGTAACAATAGCCCCTAACTACTGCATAGTCACTGGTAAACATTAAAGATGAACTAGCTAGCTGTAAGGTCAGTGTGTACTCTCTGTGCTGTATAATGGTTCTCCTGACCTTCCATGCAATCGGTTCCTTTGAAATTCCCCGTTCTGTGATATGTGTCTCTGTGCGTCTACATACAGAGTTTGCTGAGTCAGGGTCTCTCTACGAATATCTGAAACAGACGTCCATTGACTTCCAGCAGATATTGCAATGGGCTAAGCAGATAGCCCTGGGTAAGAAGAGTCAACTGAGACTGAATATATAAATATGACATTGTTGATTCCCATAGGTATGAACTACCTCCACTATGAGGCGCCCATCACAGTTATTCATAGGGATCTGAAATCAAAGAATGGTCAGTTACTCCATAACATCATGTCATAGTGATCCATACTCTTTCCTCCATTCAGTTGTCATAGCAGCAGACCTAACCGCTAAACTTTGTGATTTTGGCTCTTCAAAGTTTCATCCTCACACAACCAAACTCTCACTAGTGGGAACTTTCCCCTGGATGGCTCCTGAGGTAATATTTATTCCTGTGCCAGATAGCACTAAAGTCCACTTTGTTAAAAAATATTTATAACTCTGAGAAGAACTTATTCTGTTAGCAGAACTATACAGACACTAGCCCTGGTCTAGGCTCTTTTATACACTATCCTGCAGTACATAAGTTACCATAAGCAGGTACGTAGTCTGCCATTAACCAGGTGGCCTGCAGTACATAAAGTTACCATAAGCATGTACGTACACAGTGTACCATTAACCTGGTGGCTTGGCTCAATTGACCTCAAAAAAAAAAAAAAGTTAATGTCACATGCAGGATACATGATGCAAAACTACATTTCACTCTGTTAATTAAAAGCACTATACATGCATTTGGCATTTTTCTGCCTAACCTCTTAGTGATTGGGAAGGAGATGATTCATGATTGCTCCTGGTTTCACTGGCCCAGCTATGAGTATATAGTAGAAAATACTAGCATCTGTATAGCTAGCAGGGTTCTATCCACTGGAGGGGGGAGGTGGCTGGGAAGTTTCTTCCCCAAAAGTTCAGCTTTCCTCTTTTCCCCATAACATTGCATCAGGTGATCCAGCAACAACCAGTGACAGCTGCTTGTGATGTCTTCTCCTATGGCGTGGTGTTATGGGAGCTGCTCACTCATGAAGTACCTTACAAAGGTGTGGAAGGACTTCAGGTTGCATGGCTGGTGGTAGCCAAGGAACAGCGCCTCACCATCCCATCTGGTTGCCCTCCAGTATTTGCTCATCTCATGCAGAGATGCTGGTCAACACTACCTCAAGTCAGACTCACCTTCAAACAGATACTGCTGGAACTCGACAAGATGCTTGAGGAAGGTGAGAGTAAAATGCCACCATGTTGATAATTTATTATTTGAAGTTAAGAAGGGAATTCTCATTGGAATAGTGAAGTTTATCACAGAGGGAGTATGTGTTCAGTAGGCAACTAGCAATGTATGTACATAAATCAGAGTTTTCACCCTAATGTAATGTACGTAGATCAGAGTTTTCACCCTAATGTAATGTACGTAGATCAGAAATTTTCATAATTTTACCTTTTCAGAGATTAAAGGTCATGGACTTGTTTGTATATTCATATAGGGATGACACTGCAGGAGGAGACTGACTCCTTTCTTCGTCGTAAGCCAGAATGGACAGGAGAGATTGAAAGAAAGTTAGAGGAACTAAAGAAAATGGAGAGTTCTTTGTCTAGCAGAGAACAAGAAATAAAGAAGGTAGGTAGGTGTGGTTTATAGACCAACCCCTAGTACCTGCCCAGTCACACATGTCCTTTATCCGTAGAAAGAACAGCAGTTGGCAGTCAGAGAGAAACATTTGGAATCTATCTCATCCAGGAAAGCTGATGTGAGTTCTCTATCTAGCGTAGGAAATAGCTCAGTACGTAGCTGTGTTTGTTCCGTTCTTCAGCCTGGCGAAGAGGATGCTCACGCTGTAGAACAGTGGACAGAACAAGAGGTGGTTGACTGGCTGTTTAGTATGGACTCCACTGAACTGGCACAATATGCCACACTCTTTGAGTATCACCACATCAATGGGAGGAGTCTGTTCCTCTTGAGAGCGGAGGACCTACTTCAGATGGGGATCCACAGTCTTGGACATCAAAAAGAATTGCTGGAAGAGGTGGAGCAACTTAGACGGACTAACCATCGCCTGCTCCATTTTCCTCCATTACAACACCAACAAAACAAGGTTAATATTCTAAATTGTACCCACTTGGTTACAGGTGGTATTATTTAGAAGCACATTCCTAGTGTTGTTTTCTTATTAGAGCACATCAATGCCTGTTTTGCTAGAACCCAAGACAGAGAACTTGACCATTATATTTGGAAGTCTCTGTAGAAAGGGACTCACTCCACGTGTAAGTGACCAGGCCAACATTATCTAACCTCTGACATCTGGTCTGTCTTCCTATTGTAGGAAAACAAGTGGAAGTATCTGGTGGACTTCGATGGCTCATGGGCGGGACTTGTTCACAGTGTCCAGTTTATTTTTTCTTTGTCTATTCCTTCAGATATAGTTAGTCTCTCTCAACCTCCTTTTCTCTCCCCTGGATGGAGGACTGGTCTGCCGAACCCGGTCGACTGCATCATATACTATAAGACAGTAATAATTATACTTCCATATTCTGTGAAACTATGCCAGTATACTCTGCTGTACTCTGGTATACTCTGGTATACTCTGGTATACCCTGGTATACTCTGGTATACCTGGTATACTCTGCTGTACTCTGGTATACTCTGGTATACTCTGGTATACTCTGCTGTACTCTGGTATACTCTGGTATACTCTGCTGTACTCTGGTATACTCTGCTGTACTCTGATATACCTGGTATACTCTGCTGTACTCTGATATACCTGGTATACTCTGCTGTACTCTGGTAAACTCTGGTATACTCTGGTGTACTCTGGTATGCTCTGGTGTACTCTGGTGTACTCTGGTATGCTCTGGTGTACTCTGGTATACTCTGGTATACTCTGCTGTACTCTGGTAAACTCTGGTATACTCTGGTATACTCTGGTATACTCTGCTGTACTCTGGTGTACTCTGGTATGCTCTGGTGTACTCTGGTGTACTCTGGTGTACTCTGGTGTGCTCTGGTGTGCTCTGGTGTACTCTGGTGTACTCTGATGTACTCTGGTGTACTCTGGTGTGCTCTGGTGTGCTTTGGTGTACTCTGATGTACTCTGGTATTATACTAGGTGAATCCCAAGTGCCCTCAGTGTAGAGTCCCTAGGGCTAGGCTAGGGGTATTCCCTAATATCAGGGCTAATACAGTGCCCTAAAATGTTGTTTTTTTTTTTTTTTTTTTTTTTAATTCTCTTTAGGACAGGGTTCATCGTCCTGTCGATACCCGCTACAGGTTCACTCCCTCTGTAAATGATCCAACACAGGAGATCTGTGTCAAACTTTTCCTTCATCCCAGCAAGAAAATCATCTATAACTTTACATCCAAGGAATCAGCCATAACTCCGGAGTCCCCTAACAAGAACTCTGAAACCATTGTCCCTCTGCCCCATGGAAGAACAAAGTCATCCCCTCATCTGTCTGGAATCTGGGCTTCTCGCTCTCAGGTTATCAGACCACCTCTTCCTGTGACGACTGGCGAGGGGAGCAATGAGAAAGACTCACCATCATCAAGCACAAGACGGGTTTCATTCGGTAGAGGGGCACAAGGGGCGTGGTCCAAGCCGGGAAGTGGGGCTGCTGTGGTTAAAAGCAACTCTATTATAGGTTATAGTACATCAATGCACCCTCAACAAGATAGTGGTGGATCGGTATCCAGCTCAAGGAGCTCCACCCCTAATGACCCAATGAACTCTGAACTCCAACCTTCAGGCACACCAGTGAAATTTAAAATAGGAAATTATACACGCCAACTCGAACACTCCAAGAGTGGCCCAGTTAGACACAGAGGAGGGGACACTTCCAGAAGATCCAGACCTGTTGGTGAACAATTTTCAAGAAATAGTTATCCACAGTTTCCTGATAAACAGTATGACCATCAGCACAGGTCACATGACTCAGATAAAGAAGTTGAAGGTCAAATGTGGCAGAAAGTCACCAAATCTAGAGGTGAAAAATCAGGCAAAGGGAACTCTTCTGCTCGTCGTGTAAGTGGGTCAGGTCAGGAGGTATTGGGGTACCAGAGGTCAAGTAGTGGTCAGGCCGGCAGACAGGAGAGTTGGAAAAGGTTCCAGAAGAAACCCTTCAGCGAACCCACTTTAAGAAATGATCCACCATCTTTAAGGAAGAGTGAGCACAAGCTAGCCAGACCTCAAGGGACTGGCAAATAGAGCATCAGCTGGACCTAATGGGACTGTGCCCCGGCCCCATGGACTGATGGATAGAAACCAGCCAGACTCCAATCTTGTCCATCTACACAGCATGAACCAAGAAGGGGGTACATTTAAAAAAAATTTTTAGAAATAAATATTAAAAAATAAAGTTTATATAAAATAATGATAGAACTCTGGCTGCCTGCTCAAGAGCAACAGCCAAACCTCCTCCTTTCAGTCTTCATGTTGGCCACCAGAGTCCAATTGTTCCTCCCAATGTCGTAACATTCCACAGTACTTGAGTAGCCAGAGGCAGAATCCATGTACCCACCTAGAGCATACATCTTTCTTCCAATCACACCCACTCCAAATCCACTTCGTGGTTCATTCATATCTGCAACTAGTTCCCACTGTCTTTTCTCCTGATTGTACACCTCAACGCTACTCAGACTCTGTGAACAATCACATCCACCGACCACAAACAATGATCCTTCTAGGACTCCAACGGCAGGCATGCATCGAGGACTGGTCATGCTTTCAAGCACCTCCCATTGGTCTGATTCAGCATTGTACACTTCACAACTGGCCAAGTCCGATGTCCCATCATATCCACCCACCACATACAATAATTGGTTTAATACAGCTACAGCGTGCATACTCCTGGGTGTGGTCATCTCAGTTGTGCTGGTCCACGTGTTGACGATGGGGTCATAGCGTTCCACACTGTTAAGGCAGCTCATGATGCCATCATAGCCACCCACAGCATAGAGGTTGTTACCCAGACAAGCAGCTGCTACACTGCTCCTTTCCTGAGTCATGTCGGCCAATTGGGTCCATGTGTTGAGGTGTGGGTCATAACACTCCACCATCCTGCAAGAATGCACTATAACACGCTAGGTAGAGGATAGACAGTACACTATAGCATTAGGACAGTGCACTATAGCATTAGGTAGAGGATAGACAATCTAGAGAAATGCATGGCCAATGGATTCCAGAGATGAACATTAGAGAAGGACAAGGTATTACACCACACAAGAGGCATACAAGTTTTCCCTGTCCCAGAAGACTGTTCCATCTGTTATGCATATCCTAACAGAAGCCTTAAGGGGAATTTCTTTTGGGACATCCAATAGCTAATTACTATTTCTTACTCATCAGACATTAAATTTTTTTTACCTCAGAGCCTTTACTCCATCTGATCCTCCCACTACATACACAAGTCCATTCATGAAGCATATTCCAACCCCTCGTCTAGCTGTCTTCATAGGCTCCAGGGTATTCCATGTGTTTTTAGCAGGATCAAACTGTTCTACGCTGCCTACAGTAGACCGGCCGGGTGTGGTCTCCCCACCCACCACATACAGGAACAGGTTCTGTCTCACGTACTTACGAGGGATATACTGGGTGTACTCGGGTGAGTTCACAAGACATTCTGCCACTTTAGGCGAGGATTGGAAACTCTTGGCGTTTTCTAGTAAGATTTGACACTCAGAATCCGAGGAAAGTGTAATATCATCCAGTATTCTATTGGAAAGAATGGCCCACGGGATTAAAGGAAGTTTTACATGATTTAGAATTTTCCCAACCAAACTCAATCGGTTTAGTTCATCATGTCTGTACCAGCGTAGAACCGAGTCCAATGCCTCCTCTTCAGAATGAACATGAAGGTTCTCGCTCCTCATCAATTCTTCTAAAATATTAACAGGAGTCAAAAGGAACTCTTCTGTGTGCCAAACATCATGGAAGTTATCCAGAGCATATTGCCAGCTGACTTGTCTTAGCTCAGTACAGCTCAGCATCTCTGCAAAGGCTGCAATCCCAAGACAATTATCAGCACATATTTGACCCAATAAGTAATCACAACATGCTTCCACTACAGACATCATTTGCAGTAGATTAGCTGCTGCTAAGACAGCTTGGACATTTCCCTGCGAAAGGGTCAAACTCGAGGAATATGCAAATTCAATAAGACACTTTATTGCTCCAGCATCAACTCCATTCAGCTCCACACAAGTTAAAGAGCTCTCCAAGTGCTTGTTGTTAAACATGGCACTAAAGTATGGACTACATGCTGCTAGCACAAGACGATGGGCCTTGAATTCTTCTTCACCCACACACAAGGTGACATCACAGAGATTGCAATGATCTCTGAGTTCTTTCATAGAGGAGAGAAGTGCAGCAGCATGACTGGAGGCTGTGAATACATATTCGGAGCAGGATGGCTGCCCAGTAGCTTCATCTACAAGTAAAAATAAGCAATGAATCGCTAGCCACACGCAGCACCTAGATGTGCACTGCTTCACATGGGGCAACCTACCTGTGTCTAGTCCCATTGACTAACGCCTTTCCCTCGGTGCTGGACTACCTAACATCAACGAGCTGTAGATGTAAGGATGAACAGACAGCCCTACATAACTTAAGTAATTAAGCATTATATGGACGGAAGGCTTTCCAGCAGAATATTATGTAATAATGCGCACCACTTGGTAGGTGTGGCTCGTAGAACTCGGAGACTACGTCATCATAAAACAGTGTTGTGGCTAAAAATAGTTCTACTAGCCATAAAAGGGTTGAAGAATAATGACCAATAGCTTAAGCAATAGCTGAGTACCCCATAGACGGGTGACAAAAGGCCTAGAGCCGGCTGGCCCTGCGCATGTGACGTTAATCGGGGGCCCCCTCAGCTCAGGAACCGGACGAAGTTAGCTTTGCGAGAACTCTACAGGAAGAAGCTGGTTAAGCACCCAAGGATAAAAAGTATTGGTGAGGGCGAGTATCCTGAGTGGTTGTGAGACTAGGGATGGGGAACATCGCCAGTTTATTCAAATCGTTGTTCGGAAAGAAGGAGATGAGAATATTGATGGTGGGGTTGGATGCTGCGGGGAAGACCACCATTTTGTACAAACTAAAATTGGGCGAGATAGTGACCACTATTCCTACTATAGGTAAAATTCACATGAATTATGTAGCTGGAGTGAGTACCCATACTAGAGTGTCTGAGATCAGGCTGATCTTGGCTATTTGCTCTGACCCAGCCCTGGAATAGTCAGTCACATTCCTTTGGCATGGGATTATGAATAATTTCTGTCTAGCTAGTTCTAGTTCTGTTTGATGGCTGATATGATGGCTTACTTTTCCCCCCATTCAGGTTTCAATGTAGAGACAGTTGAATACAAAAATATCAGTTTTACGGTTTGGGACGTCGGGGGCCAGGACAAGATTCGCCCCCTCTGGCGGCATTACTTTCAGAATACACAAGGTGAGTGTGTTATGTGTCCATTAACAGTGATTCAAAGGTATATCAGTAACTCCAGTGATGAGATCATCCTTGCGCTCATAGTGTCCTTGTCATTATGGCCTTCTCTATGAAAGGGCCTAGTATAGGGATGTGCAGATAACTGGGTGCTGGGTCAATATTGACTCGAGCCTGAGGAGTAAGTGTACAAGGGTTGATTTTAAAGGTCAATAACTTGGTATTCATGAAAAGTGAAGCTTATTTGAGAATTCCCCTGTGATCATGTTGAGATGTGGTGTGTGTGTGAAATTAGTCGATAGAGAAACTGATGAGAAAGTAAAAGACATTTCTTATTCTGACTAAAGTGAGATACATGAAATACACACTATGAGTTTCTTTAATGACCATTCTACCATAACAACCTTATCCAGTCACTCACCATATATGTTAGGTAGTTAGTAGTCACTGGTTGTGTAGAATGAGATCAAACCTTTACCACTGGGATAGCATTCAAGTGACCTGTCTTGGTGAAAGGGTGGCTGGGATAGCATTCAAGTGACCTGTCCTGGTGAAAGGGTGACTGGGACAGCATTCAAGTGTCCTGTCCTGGTGAAAGGGTGACTGGGACAGCATTCAAGTGTCCTGTCCTGGTGAAAGGGTGACTGGGACAGCATTCAAGTGTCCTGTCCTGGTGAAAGGGTGACTGGGACAGCATTCAAGTGTCCTGTCCTGGTGAAAGGGTGACTGGGACAGCATTCAGGTGTCCTGTTCTGGTGAAAAGGTGACTGGGACAGCATTCAAGTGTCCTGTCCTGATGAAAGGGTGACTGGGATAGAATTCAAATGACCTGTTCTCCTTTAAAGTGTGATCGCATTACAAGTTCTCAGTAATTGGTCCTGGACAAGGGCACTGCATTGGGGCACTGCCACTACATTGTTTAGGGTTATTTTGAGCTGCTTGTTCTCCATTTTTCAGGGTTGATTTTTGTAGTGGACAGTAATGACAGAGAAAGAATCGGAGAGGCCCGAGATGAACTGTTTCGAATGCTCAATGAGGATGAACTGAGAGATGCTGCGTTACTTGTCTTTGCCAACAAGCAGGTGAGTATGTGTGTTAGTCTGTCATGTCTGACCTAAGCTTGCAAACATTTCTTGGCAGCTACACAATTCTATTTCACTAGAATGTTGTTGCTTCTCTAGAGTAATCCAATTACATGAATTACTAGATAGCATGTACTATGGACCATTTCCCCCTAGAAAAATATTGAAATTTACATTTTTTTCTCCTTGTATGTAATTTAGGACTTACCCAATGCTATGAATGCTGCTGAGATCACAGACAAGCTCGGACTCCATTCTCTACGCAACCGAAACTGGTACATCCAAGCCACATGTGCCACAAGTGGGGATGGTCTTTATGAGGGACTCGACTGGCTCTCAAACCAACTCAAAAACAACCAAAAATAACTGTGAAGTGTTGGTGCTGTCAGCTTCTCTAGCCTGTTATGTGTACATAATAAATACTTTAGCATTTAAATTTATAAAAAGGGGGGAAATTTTTTGTGACTATAAATTGGTACATGTAATAATTATTTTTTGTGCTTGCACATACACATCACATGACATGTTGTTACAATATTGTACATGCTAGGAATTTTACAAAATGTGCACTGATGAGCATTATTTAGAATGCAACAGACTTTCTAGCTAGCTAGGTCTTTCTTTCTTGGGCATTGTTCCATTGGCCATCATGAAGAGGCACACACCAGTTAAAGCCACACCCACTCCTGCAAACATCATGGTACCACGATATATCTTGGCATCTCCTTTGGCTTTCAAATACACTGGAAGTCCATCTGGTACCTGTAGATGTGTTCAACAAGTATAAGTAAATTCTGTTCATCTACTGTAAATTGACTATTACTTTCAGATTACTTCCAACCCTTGCTTGCTATCTACACACACTTACCATTCTTTTTGTATAGCTGGAAATTGACTAAGAGCACCTTATGTCAACCCTTCCCTCCAAAAGTCTATTTGTTCCAATTTAGCTAATTAAAACTAACCCCAAACTTTCTTTGAAGTGAAGGGACTTTGTTACTACTTGTTGTAGACTCAGCTAACACCCTTCCCTCGTACTTAGCACGTAGAGATGCAGCCATAGCTAGCTAGCGAAACCCCGCAGCAACACTTTCTATCTAATACCCACCATAATACAAAGCGCAGTCTAAATTAACGAATTCCTAGCTCTGAAATATTAAAGTTAATAATGGTAGTGATCAAGTGGAAGCATTTGTTTGCTGCTGGTACGTGGTAAGGAGTAAGAACTAGGTCACTTCACACGTGATTAATGAACTACAACTACAGGAGTGGCTGGTCTGGCGTGTGGGAAAAGTGTTGGCATAGCAAGGGATAATCCTGACATCTCCAAGCCCCTCCTTCTATACACTGCTACTTCATCTGGGGTGGGTGTGGCTGTGGGAGTGGGTGTGGCTTTATATAGGAAAGTACCCATCCACATTTATGCTGCATCCATGGGTGTTAACTTTGCATTCTCTTCATTTACTTTCTTTGGTGAGTGTTATAAAGCTTACATGGTTGTTACATAGAGTTTCATGCAGGTACACGACATGTCTTGATGGGGACACTTGGAGTTCTGGCATCACACAGTCCTACAACTATGGATCTCAAGTGTGATGACTTTGTGCCACCACTCACTAGGTCACCACCACTGGACTATCTTGGGAGTGGAACCAGTGGGGGGATAACAGGAGCACTGGCTTCTATTCTCTCAAGTATGTGTGTGTGTAAGAGGGGATGTAGGACTTGCTATTACAGGTCATTGTTTAGAACACTCTATTCCATTTAGGACATCATATTCATGTGATAGTTGGTACTGGCATTGGAGGAGTGGTTGTTGGGATATTGGGTCAATTTCTCTACAACATTTTTCAAAGTTGGAGAAAGAAGAAAGCAGTCCTCCTCCACTACCCTGAGCTGTTCCCCCCTCCCAGAGAGTGGACACTGGTATACATACCCCATGGCTGTCCTGCCTCCCAGAGAATGGACACTTGATACACATTTTTTTATTATTTAGAATGCCTTCCAATCTTGGTTCCTAGGATTCTGGCACAGTAGTTCAAAGGTCAGTCAGGTGGAAACTGAACTGGTTCTGTTAGAACACGAGGTATCCAAGGAGAAACAGACTTTAGAAAAACTCGAGAGAGAACTGGGAATCCTAGCCAGTCAGAAATTCAGTGAGGACAGTGTGGATGTTTCATCCAATGACATAAGATAATTCAACCACAATCATAATTCATTATTGCCAGCCCAGCCCATTATAATATTGCCTCAGGGGTTTGAATACATTGTATATGGAGTGATTATAAACTTCAAAAAAATTGCTATATAATTATTCCAAGTGAAGGCTGTAATAATACCTATGCTATCACTTCATTGTGTAGTTAGATAATGGGCCAATCATCTAGCTTCTCCCCCCACTGTGGGGGGTCAGATGTAGGAGGGGACCAGATATTGCTTTCGGGAGAGGAGTCCATAGACAGGGCTTGTTGGTTTAGTAATGAATAGAATCCCTGTGCTGGTCCACACATCCCTAATGGTGTGGGTTGGATTGAGTCAGTTGAGGGAGCCTGTAATTGCTGGAGTACTGAATCACTGGATGGTCCTGAAATTGCTGAGTCAGCAGTAACATTTTGAATCATTGAAGTGTCTACATGTAGCCATGCATGTTGGAGGGACATCTGGCCTGGGGGTCTGTCCGCTATCTGACTGGTGTTACCAGGGTTAGGAAGGTGGACAGGATCAGGAAAGACAGGAAATGGAGCAGCACCAAAGAGGTGTGGGTGTGGTACAATCGGAAAGAGTTGGTGGTTGGGATGAAATTGTAAGGGAAAGGAAGATGGGACAGGAGATATGAAGGCCTCGGGGGAATGGCTGGGAACTGTTACCTAATAGATATAATTCTCTCTAAACCTACACCTTACCATACACACACACTTACCTGTTGGGGCTGGGAGAGTGGACCTAGGGGAGTGGTTGGGGGTGTGGCAGATATGAGGGGAACACTGGATGCTCTCTTTGGAAGTTTTCCCTTGTGTGTGGGGATAGATACTGAACTAGCTGAGGATGATGTAGAATACTTCCTCTCTCGACGTAATGGCTTCTGGTCAGCTAACATAGAACTCACCTAACAGGGTTAAAGGAAACTTTAAGACGATTATATACATTGCAACTTAGACCCCAACTAAGAGGTGATTAAGTCACAAAGACAGTAGCCTAAGGGCTAGAACTCACTGTTTCAACTGTAGGGAATAGTGCTGGAGGCTTATTCTTCATCTTTCGTAATTCCCTCTCCCTCTGCCTTTTTCGATAAGCTGATTCTTCCCTCTGAAATAGAAATAAAATACTTTTTAAGAGGATTTTTATTGGAAGGTAACTCACTTCTCTTTCCACCTTTTCTTCCTCCCTTTTCTTTAACCTTTGAACCCTTTTCTTTGCCTTTTTTTCTCGTTTCTCTTCACAGCGTTTTTCCTAACAGAATACACACATTAAAAACAGGACAATATAGAGGGTGCGTGGACACACCTTTTCCTGTAACCTGGATTCCTCCATTCTCAGAATGTCCTGCTCACGTTGATGACGAACATTCTCTAGAATTGGCTAAACAAGTCACATGACAATCACATGATAATCATCACAAGACAGTGATAAGAAAAAAGCAATGGCTTTTCTATTATTCCAACTCCTAAAACACGGCCAGGGGCACTACCAAATGAAGACACTTCCTTATGTAGTGGAAACCCTCTATTCCACCCCCATGAAATAAGGACATCTCTGTATTGTCCCTGTGCACCAATTGTTACAAGGTATGTCCCATTGTCCCATATCTTTGACAATTTCAGGACCTATATAAAAAGAAACTGAAAGTTTAATGAACACACACACACCATTTTCAAATACTCCACCTTTAAACCACATTCTTATAGACAGGATTTTGTGTTTCCTGATCCTCCTACTCCTGTCTCCTGCCTACCTGAACATGTTGTCCATGGTTTTGACGTCTGGGTGTGACTTTCCTTGCCTTCTTCTCCTTCTTCTTTTCTTCCTGTGCCTCCTTGACCACTCCCCCTCCAGCAGTAATCGTTTTTTGCTTCTTGTTCAGAGTTTTGACAGTGACTCCCAGTAAGATGGCAGTGATGATAAAACTCTCCAGACTCTATTGGATGTTAAATACTGATAGAACCAGATAGACAGTAGACAGGCATGGCTGATTTCAGACAACTTGTCAGCTCATTCAACCAAGAGAGGGTTACAGTTTACAGTACCCACATTTCCCACTCATAAACTGTTAGTGGCTGTTACACACCTCTCACTCAAAGAAAACTGTACACAATACAGCCAGTGGCCATTACACACCTCTCACTCACAGCAAACTGTACACAGTACAGCCAGTGGCCATTACACACCTCTCACTCGCAAACTGTACACAGTACAGCCAGTGGCCGTTACACACCTCTCACTTGCAAACTGTTGGAGTAAAGCATCATTAATTAGAATGAAACCCTAATTAGAATAGAATGAAGCAATTAGAATGGACTAGCAAACTTTTTGCTAAGAGTTTCCTAATCACTGTGTTCCTAAGTGAATGCTCCACTCACTGGTTAGTTTAATGGTTGGGACTACTTACAGCACACTAGTGAGTCAATGCAGAACAGTTCTGTCTGTCACCCCTTCCTAATAAATATCGGCCATGAACTTTCTGCCTAACTTGGCAAATCTTTCACACATTAGCAAATTCCATTAGCAAATCCTTCACACATTAGCAAATCCTTCACACATTAGCAAATCCCTCACACTTTAGCAAATCCTTCAGCTAATGAAGTCCCTGAAGGTTTTTATTACTCCTGCACAGCTATAATGACCAGAAGGGATTTACAAATTACAATCGTGACCCTGAAGGGATTAATTATAGAGTCATTATAGCTCTAATTCCCTTCAGGACACACAAATGCTGTCATTACAGCATTTTAACCCATTATAGCCGTATAATCATTACAGATCCATTAGAGCATTTTAACCCATTATATCCGTATAATCATTACAAATACTGCATGGAGCAGAACAGCTAGTGTCATCATTATTAGTTCATGTACCAAACTCCTCCACATTAACAGTTACAAGTCACTCACATTTATTACTAAAACTACTGTCAAAGAAGCTACAGCTAGCTAACTCTTACATAACTTATAGATAGCACTCACCTGTGCCACCAGGGGCAGGACAACACAGCCCACCACGGACCCAAATACGCACATAATGGTGTATTGGTCCAGGTTACGAGAAAAGTGCTGTCCCACGCCAGCCAACACCGCCATTGTCTTAACCTGCAGTTACTCAACTATGCCCGAGGCAAAGCTGGAATGATGATAAAATAGATTGCCTCAAGACTAGGCTTCCCACACTACTACATATCCTTACTTTACTCTGCAGCGCCTTCAGTAGAAAATTTCCTTCTTAGCAAGCTAGAGAGATGGCCTATAATTTTTGTGTCACGTCAGTCAATACATTTGCGCATGCGTGCAGCAACAATACAACTTAGCTGAAAATTGTAATAGAATACACCGTAACACAAAGAAAGACACACGGCGTACCAGACTGTAATCACAGACACACAGATACAACATCTGTACACACAATACACTATGCTTGATCAAAGGAAGAGCATTCACAGATGGCCACAGTCAACTTTTCACGGAGCATATTCTTTGATGGATAATTGGGAAGATCAAGTCTGTTAAAACATGTGTGTGCCCTGCATAATAGGAATGACAATATATTAAGATGGTGCTGCATTGGTAGAAGGTACAAGTCCAGAGGATATCACACATACACATACCTAGGTAATGCTGTTGTGCTGCTGCCACCAAGGACATCAATAGTAAACTGTTGCAGACTATTTGATCCCCGCAGTGCACAGAACCCTTCAAAGGGGATACTAGACGTACCAGTCACAAACTTATATAATTATGAAAAGAAAAGGGTTATTCATGAAATTGCTGTGTGTAATAGACTCACTTGAAGGAGGCGGAGCTTCAATTCATTAGAATATGATTCCACCACTTCCCAGAACCACTTGATTAAAGGGTGATCCTCGCTATAACCTAATGATTAAATATTACAGGATGATCCCCACCATGACCTGATGATTAAATATTACAGGGTGATCCCCACCATGACCTGAGTATTAAATATTACAGGATGATCCCCACCATGACCTGATTATTAAATATTACAGGGTGATCCCCACCATGACCTGATGATTAAATATTACAGGATGATCCCCACCATGACCTGAGTATTAAATATTACAGGATGATCCCCACCATGACCTGATTATTAAATATTACAGGGTGATCCCCACCATGACCTGATTATTAAATATTACAGGGTGATCCCCACCATGACCTGAGTATTAAATATTACAGGGTGATCCCCACCATGACCTGAGTATTAAATATTACAGGGTGATCCCCACCATGACCTGAGTATTAAATATTACAGGGTGATCACCACCATAACCTGATTATTAAATATTACAGGGTGATCCCCACCATGACCTGATTATTAAATATTACAGGATGATCCCCACCATGACCTGATTATTAAATATTACAGGGTGATCCCCACCATGACCTGATTATTAAATATTATAGGATGATCCCCACCATGACCTGAGTATTAAATATTACAGGGTGATCCCCACCATGACCTGAGTATTAAATATTACAGGGTGATCACCACCATGACCTGAGTATTAAATATTACAGGGTGATCCCCACCATGACCTGATTATTAAATATTATAGGATGATCCCCACCATGACCTGATTATTAAATATTACAGGTGATAGCTGTCGTAAGAGAGCATAGTACACATATGGACAGACATAACATAACTCATGCTTTTTAAAGGGTACAAAATCCATGTTTACAGCACAGATGGCTGAGTGGGTCAATTACATTATTACTAAGGTGGGGATCATCCTGTAATAATCAAATTATATGGTGAACTCTACAATTGTGAGTGGAGAGCTATTCTGCTGTTGTAGGGCAAGGACTAGGCTGAGTGTTGTAACAGATTTATCTTCATGGTGGTACTAAGATCATTACCTCCCCAGTAAAGAGTATGAGTTTTCCAGTCTTCAATATTGATTTCAGGGGTCCCAGCAATGACCCATTCCATCTCCTGAGAATCAAATGTGTCCAGAGACTCTCCTGGAATCATTTCTCTAATGCCCTGCCTCAGGCTAATCATCTGCTCTTTAATTCCTCGGGAGAGCCTCCAGGCCACCATGAGGTCAACATACTCTCTCTTGTTCTCCTCAACCACTGCTATGCTGGCACCCCCGGGCTTAAGCTCATACTCTGTAGCCTGCATGTGTGTGTGTGTGGTGTGTGTGTGGTGTGTGGTGTGGTGTGGTGCGTGGTGTGGTGTGTGTGGTGCGGTGTGTGTGTGGTGGGGTATGGTGTGGTGTGGTGTTGTGTGGTGTGGTGTGGTGTGTGGTGCGGTGTGTGTGTGGTGGGGTATGGTGTGGTGTGTGGTTCGGTGTGTGTGTGGTGTGTATGGTGTGATGTGGTGGGGTATGGTGTGGTGTGTGTGTGGTGTGGTGTGGTGTGTGTGGTTCAGTGTGGTGTGTATGGTGTGGTGTGTGATAATAATGCCTTGCAGCTAAATCTAAAATGTTTGCTTTTCCATAGAATGATGATATAATCTAAAATAGTGGGAAACTCCCTCAATTTTGTGATATAGTATTCTCACACAGACTAACTGAAACCAACTCTCTTCCAGTTACTCTTAAACGCTGCAACTTCTTCATTTACAACATGTTCTACACTTACTTCTCCAAAACTCTCCTCCAGCACAGAGAATGTCAGTTCTAAAGATTCCGGATCATTCTCCAGGACGTAAACTAAACTGTTATGGAATGAAACATCCACTGCCTCAACGTCTGAAACATTGTATGGTCTGTGAAATGAAATATAGGAACTAGAATGAACTTAATGAAGTATAGGAACCAATGAACTATAGGAACCAGAATGAACCAGGAATAAACCAGAATGAACTATATGAACAGCTGTTGGTACAGTGAGTGACTAACAAAGAGTCAAAGTTCAAACTCTCGGCTGACCAATGATACCTGAGGAAGTTATCATTTTAATAACAGGAACAAAAATGTAATCCCTTGTGGCTATGGGGGTGTGGCTAGAGTCAATTTGGTTAGATGCCCTGTAATAGAAATCTCTCATTCAGACTTCCTAGTGGGTGGGGCTTGCCCCCCATTTACCACTAGACTTCCCATTACTAGTGTGTGGGGCTTGCTCCCCCCCCCCATACACACACAATGACTTCCCATTACTACAGCGACATATAGAGTATTACTCTATAAGAAATATAATAATGACCTGAAGGTAGCTGTGCGTCCTGTAGGTAACTAAATAATATGACCTGAAGGCAAGTATGCATGTCCTGTAGGTAAATTTCGTACCTTTCAAGCAGAGCCTTGTACACATGTCTAGCAAAAAACACATCCAACAGGTGACCTTGAATGATGGCAAGTCCAATCAGCCGTCCTGCAAACCGATACCTACATATATCAGTCATGTGACTACATAAGAGATCACATGATTAATCATATGACCCACCACCGTAGTGCACCATCTATGGTTGAGGAGTGGGCACTAATTTGAATGGTATAGGAACCATGAGAAGAGTACTCAAAGAGGCCATGGTACGGATTGAACAGCTGACGAGAGAGAAGGAAGAAGAACTCTCGCATGGGACCCCCATAATCTATCCTGAGGGAGAGGGGAGGAGAGGAGAGGAGAGGGAAAGAGGGACGGGGGGGAAGAAGAGGAGGAGGAGGAGGAAGAGGAGGAGAAGGAGAGGAGAAGGAGAAGAAGAAGAAGGGAAGGAGAGGAGGAGGAGAAGAAGAAGAAGAAGAAGAAGGGAAGGAGAGGAGGAGGAGAAGAAGAAGAAGAAGAAGGGAAGGAGAGGAGGAGGAAGAGGAGGAGAAGAAAAAGAAGGGAAGGAGAAGGGAGAGGAAAGGAGAGAGAATTGAAGTTTTAGCTCATTCTACTCTGTGAGAGTTATCCATACCCCTCCTCATCATCCCATTTCACATAGCAGCGCTGAGTACGGAGGACCTTGGAGGAAGTACACATGATGCTCCTGTATGCACTCTCCAGGAGCTTATCACGCCTCACAACTATCCTACAAGAGGTCAGGGTTCAATACAAGGTGGAAGCATACAAGGGGCGTGGTTTATGTACATACTTGTAAGCTGGATTTGATAAGTCAACATAACCATCTCTGTCAAGTTCTTCCTGAAACTTCTTCAACTTTATGATAAAGGCCATCTTCTCGTCATTAGGTGACTGTGTCATGTCTAGAGGGGAAGAAGTAGGAAGGGGCGGAGTTAACAATGTGGAAGCATGGTTCAGCATATCCAGAGGTGAGTCAAGGTGAAGTAGGCGTGGTGAAGCTATATGGGCAGTGTAATAGTATTCATTATAGGGAGGAGTCATAAAGATTTACCTGAAGGTAAGGAAGGTTGTGTTTGTTCATTAAAACTTCGAATATCTGCAGAGAAAAACCTAGGGAGAGTGGCAATGGGAGTGGCAGGGGGAGTGGCAAAGAGGAGTGGTAGGAAGGAGGTTGGGAAAGGAATATGCAATAATAATAGAATGCATGAATTATTGTATCCCAGGTAAGTATACTGACCAAGTATACTGACTGTATGAGTATCCTAATAGTATTAGTACCCCAGGTGAGTATACTGACTGTATAATCTCCTAATATTAGTATCCCAGGTGAGTATACTGACTGTATGAATCTCCTAATGTTAGTATCTGAGGTGAGTCTCCCCTCCAACCACTCCGCAGAGCCATTAGCTATCTGCTGAACTAGAGATCTCCTATAGAGTTAGCAATAAAAGTTGGAACAGCAATAAATTATGTAGTTGTGTCAACCTGTAGATGGAGGTGTAACTCCTAAAGAACCGCTGGATCTCAGTTACACTCGGCACTAAAGGACACAGAGGTCATATGACTGTCACATGACTGTGGTGTACTAGACTCACTATTAGTTCCTGCCATTACAAATTCTCTTATCTCATCACTATTACCTCTATAAGGAGAACAACAGTGTGACCACACCCACTTGCCACAACCTGTTGGACTCACATGATGAGTGCACCAAGGCCTTCGTCTTCCCTTAATTGCTCTTCCAATTCTGTGACAGAGAGCTCTGAGAAAAGTGGGAGGAGCATATCCTCCCCAATAATGTTCCCGTTGAGCTCAATCTGAACAAAGTAAGCCAGAATATCTTCTACTTGAAACCCTGCAACTGATAGGTCACATGACCATCACATGATGTATTGTCAATGACATATCTATCACATGACAACTTATTTGTGGTCACATGATACCTACAGTACTCACACATGTGATCATTGGCATTGGTAGAAGGGGATGGAGCTTGGGGGTCAGAAGGTTGCAGTAAAAGGGGTGGAGATGGGGGTTGTAATGAAGGGGGTGGAGCTTGGGGGTCAGTAGGTTGCAATAAAAGGGTTGGAGATGGTGGTTGTAATGAAGGGGGTGGAGTTCTATTCTCATGAACGCTATTCTGCGAAACTGGAGGATATGTGGGTGGAGTAGGAGGAAGAGTTTGTTGACTCTGTTCTCTGTTGATAACAGACTTTATGAATAATTAGTTTCTACATTAAAAATCTTTACTTACAAAAAATCTCCATCCAGACTCTCTCTATTGGTGGCTATACTTCTATTGAGACGAGATCGAGCAGTGTAATAAGGGTTAATCTCAGGGTTAATCTCAGGGTTAATACTGGGCTTAATCTCTTGGCGCATGTTACTGTAAAAAGAGATAGAGAAATGAAACTGAAGACTTTAGCCATTGCAAATACACCACCAACACTGTAATCAAACTCACTATATAAACTGTTTGAAGTCCCTTTCTGATTCAAGTCTGTTCATAATCGACCTTTTACTAGCCTCGCCAGCAAACACTATAAACTCTCTGGGGGAGGGGGAGGAGTAACAATATCACATGATAATCACATGGTCTATTAGAACCTGTTTTGTGGGTTTATACAATTGTAGTAATGGAGAACTCTGTGATAGGCTCTTGTCTGACCAAAGAACTGCTGGATATCAGACATAGAAATCCCAGCAACTGGACAGGAAGGAAATCAAGGAGTTAAAGAATAGTAACCTAGCAACTGGACAGGAAAAAAATCAAGGAGTTAAGAAAAAAGGAGTTATACATTGTTTATCCAACATCATAACCTAGGCAACTAAAAGGGATGGCACATAAGGAATGGTTTTTGATAGTGTCCCACATACAGCGGAAATGCATTTCTTTGGGTAATAACAAACAGAACCTCTCTATAAAGGACCTTGGAAACTCTATGATACTACAAAAAGGTAAAGTGTCCTTTATATGAGGTGGTGGAATCCCCTTAGTAACTAATAGTAATTACATGTGTTGTACACTCTATCAACATCGGGGAGTGATGAGGAAGAGGTAAGGACGATAAGAGGAAAAGGAGGAGGATCAATGGCCGACTGTGCCGACTGTCGTCTCCTTATTAAGTAATAAATTTCCTCACCAAATGAACTAATAAAAATAGGATCATTAAATAAATTTCAATGAAACTGCCTCGTGGCCACACCCACCTGAGGAGACTAGTTAGCGTTATATAATGCACATTACAAATTTGGTCTAGATAATGTAGAGTCGAGACCCCTCCTACCTGGATCCTCAGGATCAGATCTCTGTAAGATGATGGACCCATTCTCACAATATATATACATAAGTGATCCTTTGCTGACCTCAACCTACTGGATACCGGCTCTCCTTCTCGTATATGGAGATATTCAAAGATACCTGGTTGCCGTAGAAACATGACCACACCATCTTCATAGGTACACTCCTCTGTCTCCTCCTCCTCCAAGTTCTCCCCAGATGGAGGAAGGGGCAGGACCAACAGCCTATCAGATCTAGCCATTCTGTTCCTAAAAGTCTCCTCATCTGCTGGCCGTGAAAAGTTAGTAGATGTTCTGCTCCTAAAAGTCTCCTCATCTGCTGGCCGTGAAAAGTTAGCAGATGTTCTGTTCCTAAAAGTCTCCTCATCTGCTGGTGGTGAAAAGTGAGACAAAAGGCGTGGTCTTTGCTGTGAATTCAATTCATTGTCGGAAAGATATGGTCTGCTTCGTGACTAGAGAGAGAGAGGAAGTGAGTAAGTAAAATGAAGTTTGTGCTACCCACCACTCATTACACTCATTACAATAATATATAATACTACACTATGCTGTTGTTACACAGTGTTACACAGTCTTATGCTACAGAGCTCTATTAAATCGTTGTGTTATGTTGTTACATTGTGTTATGCTACATGTTACATTGTGTTACATGTGCTTACTGACCACTACTCCCACTTGCTGTGCTTGTTTCAGGGGGGTGAGGTTATTTCCTGGGTAAGGAACGCGAGGATCAATATAGGAGGTACAGCGAGAGGTGTGGTCAATGAATACAACCTGCAGATAAGAGGAACAGGGAGAGGGCATTGAGGGGAAAGGGATTGATGGGGAGGGGTTGTGGGGAGGGGTTGAGAAGGAGGGGTTGAGAAGGAGGGGTTGAGAAGGAGGGGTTGTAGAGGAGGGGATTGAGGGGGAGGGGTTGCGGGGGAGGTGATTGTAGAGGATATAGAGAGTCATTTACCTTTTCTGATTTTGGTTCAACTTTCTTTTCCCAGCCATCAGGAAGTTTACAGTCCGTCTGTGCAAAGCTGTTGATGACCTTTACCAACTTAGAGCTGTGTTGATAACGTGAATAGAGGGTGTGGTCACTACGGATAGTCTGAATCAACTGAAGAACTGGCAAGTCGGAAAAAAACTCCTCACAGTTATCCTGTTCCTATTGAAGGCAGGAAAAGAAGTTAAAGGCCAGAACAAGGGACAGGTGTTTGTGACTGTAACTGATGCTAAAACTAACCACACCCACTATGTGACTTACTTTCACAAATTTGTAAAGGTCAGGTCGTGTTAGGAATTTGAAGCCAGGTGACCTTCGAACCTCATCACTCACACTATCCATACGAGATAGCCCATCACTCTTACTGGATTTTTGGACCTTTTCTGACTCCACCCCTCCTTCAGTTCTTGACTCCACCCCTCCTTCAGTTCTTGACTCCACCTCTCTTTCAGTTCTTGGCCCCACCCCTCCTTCAGTTCTTGACTCCACCTCTCCTTCAGTTCTTGGCTCCACCCTTCCATCAGCTCCTGGCTCCACCCCTCCATCAGCTCCTGACTCCACCTTTCTTTCAGTTCTTGGTTCCACCCCTCCATTAGCTCCTGACTCCACATCTCCTGGGGTTCTTGACCCCACCCCTCCATATGGTCTTATGAGAGTTTTTTGTTTTCTAGAGGGTCTCTGACTTTGAGAGAGAATTCCTTCTGTAATAGTATGGCTTCTTGAGAGTTTTGGCTCCTCCCCTTCAATCACTTCAGGCATTATGTTATCGGGTTGTCTCAATAACAAATTAACCCTTGACCTATAGAGTTAGGTGTGTGCAATATCTGAGTGGAAATACCATTAATAATGACATTAGTTTACCTAGAGATAAAATCCTGTAGACGAGAGGAGGAACTGAATATGGAACCATTGGTATCTCCTGAGGGCTTGTCCAGTCTCACCTCCTGATTACCATGGTCGTAATAGAGAAAATTCCCCTCACCGTCCTTCCTCAACTCCCAATCTATATTCATCAGAGCTTCCAATTAGAGACCCAGGTGGTGTGTAATACCTAACCGTGACCCTGCCTGAGGGGGTGTGTAATACCTAACTGTGACCCTGCCTGAGGGTGTGTGTAATACCTAACTGTGACCCTGCCTGAGGGGGTGTGTAATACCTAACCTTGACCATGCCTGAGGGTGTGTGTAATACCTAACAGTGACCCCACCTGAGGGTGTGTGTAATACCTAACCATGACCCCACCTGAGGGGGTGTGTAATAGCTAACAGTGACCCTGCCTGAGGGTGTGTGTAATACCTAACTGTGACCCTGCCTGAGGGGGTGTGTAATACCTAACCTTGACCATGCCTGAGGGGGTGTGTAATACCTAACAGTGACCCCACCTGAGGGTGTGTGTAATACCTAACCATGACCTCACCTGAGGGGGTGTGTAATACCTAACAGTGACCCTGCCTGAGGGTGTGTGTAATACCTAACCGTGACCCTGCCTGAGGGTGTGTGTAATACCTAACAGTGACCCCACCTGAGGGTGTGAGTAATACCTAACAGTGACCCCACCTGAGGGTGTGTGTAATATCTAACCATGACCCCACCTGAGGGTGTGTGTAATACCTAACCATGACCCCACCTGAAGGGGTGTGTAATACCGTGACCCTGCTTACTGGGAGGCAGTGGCTCATTTGGACCTGTCTTCTCCAACATAGGAGACAGGACGGTTGAGGTCAGATCACCTGACATGTCACATGATGGTGATCTCTTATTGAGGAGAGACTGGTGTTGACGATGCCTCATCCCTGATAGACTAGACCCACACAAGACCTGCCGTATCATACTCGGAGGGAATGGTTCTGATAATTGTTTTTCCAATGTCTGACATGGTGACTGAACCTCCTCAGCTGGTTTCTGTGAAACAGTATCTTCTGTTGTCAAGACAACCACTGGAATGACGTCATTGGCTGGAGGTTGGGTTTCTGGGTGGAGGCTCTTGAGTGGTATTTGATCCTCTTCTAGTGAGGGGGTGTGGTCAAAAGGTACCTGTGGAATAATGACCTCTGATCCTTCCAACTGGTGAATAGAAAAGGAAATGGTCCCAGATACACGGTCACTCGGTGACTGCTTTTGAAGGTCAAAGGTGAATGACCTGTAAAGTATGTCATTAATGATTAGTGAGATAAAGGAGCAGTGACTGACCTTTGCTCCTGAGAGGAGAGGAGGGTGTGTAGGGAGACTGCTATGTTGCCAAGGAAATGGTTGATAGATGGCTGGTGAGAGTTTAGCTGGTGTCTAACCTCCACTTTCAATAAGTCATTTTTTGTTCCTCCAAATGAAAACACCTTCAGAATAGCATAATATTTACATCATGACTCATGAGGGCTAATCACTATATAATCATACATAACATCTTACAACTGAAGGCCATCTGACAGGAATACTCACCATCTGTATTTCCATAGCACAAGACCCACCCTACAACTCCCCACCCACCCAGACCCACCCTACAGCTCCCCACAAACCTAGACCCACCCTACAGCTCCTCACAACCCCAGACCCACCCTACAGCTCCCCACAAACTCAGACCCACCCTACAGCTCCCCACAAACCCAGACCCACCCTACAGCTCCCCACCCATCCAGACCCACCCTACAGCTCCCCACCCTCTCTGGTACTAATACAATAATATCATAATAACCTCTTGACCCCAGCTAGGGTCTGCTGTGTTGTATTGAACTGAGGAGAGTTGCTGCTGACCATGATAAGGGAATTCAGCTTCACCAGACTTAGAGGTAAGATAGAGCTTCAGGTATGGATCAGGTGACCCAAACACCTTTCTCCGAAGCCCATTACAATGGACATCTAAAATGAAATGAAAACATTACCTATAAAAACAGGGGTGGGTGGGGGAGGATGTCCTAAAGTTCAAGACACATTCTACTCTCAGGCAAGGTGGAAAGGTTATTTCAGCAGCTAACCTGATATCTGTATTTGAATAGTGGACGATGTGATTTGATTGGGTGTTTGTCGGAGAGGAGAGGAGAGGGGAGGGGAGGAGGGGAGGTGCTTCACTCTAACCACATCACTACTAGCCAACAGATTGTTTTGGTAGTCATAGTAACAGAAACGAATGGCAGTGGTCCCAGCTACAGGAGAATAGGTTATTTTACTCACTGTGAAGGGGTAAAGGGTCACTAATTCAAGTTAAAATTGATGTCAGACTGATAATCAGTGGAACCACTCTCTATTATTATTATGGAGGCTGTCTGTCTTTATGAGTTTCAGTTCTACTCCACTTCACTACAAGAGAATTCCACAAACTAGTAATTAGCATGAGATGCAAGTCCTCACTCTATCAAAGAACTGGAGGACAAAGTACACTTAGTAGCCAATAACCATTAAATAGCATAGTAGCAACTAATAACCTGCCTATTATGCCGCCGCCGCTGCCGCCGCCACCGCCACCACCGCTGTCTCTGCTGCTGCTGCTGCTCTGCTGCCTGCCAACCGGTGGCATTGGAAATGAACATAGAAATATGTGATATTCAGAACAAGATGGATGAAGTTGAAGATCTCTCAACTTCAGATGTTTCCTTTTCCAAAAATTTAAACAGTACTTGGATGAAGTGACTGGTATAAATCGTAGAGTGCTATTGAAAACTAGTTGTGATAAATATCCAACTCCACCAGAAGAGAATTGCTCCTATTTCTTCCATAATTTGATACTGAACAAGTAATATGCAGAGGCTGGGGATCACTATCGGCAAATACTTTAAATTTCTTCTGCGATAGTGGTAGTTCAGGCAGATATTCTTGTAGCTGTTTTTTTTTTCCTGTTGCAGCTGTTCTTTTTCTTTTCGCCAGTATTCTCACCAGTATTCTCACCAGTATTCTCACCAGTATTCTCACCAGTATTCTCACCAGTATTCTCACCAGTATTCTCACCAGTATTCTCACCAGTATTCTCACCAGTATTCTCACCAGTATTCTCACCAATATTCTCACCAGTATTCTCACCAGTATTCTCACCAATATTCTCACCAATATTCTTTTTGTTTTCGCCGATATTCCAACGATTCTTTTGCATTTTTTTTTCTCAAGATATTTAATTACCTGCTCAGTACTTTCTATTTTGGCCTCAACTTCATCTCATTTGGTCCCAACTTTCTTTATTTCGGTTGAACTATTTTGAAGAAGTTTTGGCTAATATTCAGGTGAAAGCTACACAAGAGACGGAGACAGAGTATGCTCTATCTAGTCAATTCAGTCATGGATTGGACAGGGTAATCTTCTTACATGCAGTGGCAACTGAAGCTTGTTTGACACAATATCCAACCAAAGGGACTAATGGACCTGATCATTGTGTTCTATTGATAATGTGTTCCGCTTGGTTGGTGACTATAAGAAGAACGACTCTGACTCTAATATTGCTGTAAAGCATATTGTATGAATGTAACAGAGACAACCTCAAATTTTGAGCCCGTTTTAGGTTTGCCATATACGCCTAACAAGTTGCACCTGGATTTGTATCAGCCCGGGAATGAGAAACTGTGTTACATTAAAGTTTTTGAAGTCAGCACAATGGACACCATCGCCACGAAAAAAAACTTTTGTGCTACTTGATTGGTGCTATAGAATGGTTAAAAGAGAAACGTATTTCTGGTGGACTACATCCTACATGTCCAATGCCAAAACGTGGACTTAAACTTGAAGATAATCTTAAGAGTCAATTGCGAGTATTTCATCAGATGATAAAGTATACAAATTGTTTGAGTGGCATTTGTTCAAACATGGAGTTGATCAAACAACTTGATGGTTATAGAAATGGTATAAATGAAGTGCGGTTAAGCAAAGATGGCAGATATACCTACTTGTGTTATGACTACAAAAGAGGAAAAAAATCTCCAAGTACCCTTCCCAGCTGCTTATTGAATTGTACCGGATACCAATCCAAACTTCACCATACCACCCACAAACAGATGGTTTAGTGGAATGTTTTAATCAGACCTTAAAATCAAGGCTACAGATAGAGAAGGCAGAGATTGGGACGCGTTATTACCTTACCTACTTTTTGCTTACCGAGAGGTGCCACACACATCAACAGGCTTTTCACCATTTGAGTTGTTATATGGATGTCAGGTATGAGGTCATTTGGATGTACTAAACAAGACATGGCAAGTGTTAAGGAAAAGTGGGGAGAGTATAGTCTCCCACATCTTGTTAATTGGTGATAAATTGAAGAAGATGAAGGAGCTGGCTGATAATAATTTATTGAAGGCTCAGGAGCAGCAAAAGAAATGGTACGACAAGAACTCAAGGGAAGCAATGAGATGGTATTGTTACTACTACCAACCAATACTAACAAGCTGCTGGCTAAATGGCAAGGCCCATACAAGGTGGCAAAGCAAGTGGGAAAGGTAGACCATCTCATTGAAACACCAGATCGACATCGGAAGAGAGGAATTTATCATGTAAACTTGCTGAAGAAATGGGAGGTAGCAGGTTCTAGTTGTGCTTGGACGAATGAAGTCACTGAGAAAGGAATTCCAGATTGAAAGGCTAGCATGCCATCACAACCCATTTTGGGAAACCAACTTTCAGAAGTTGAAAGAGCTGAGATATGCAAGATTCTTGAGGAGTTCAAGGATACAATGCAAGATAAACCAGAACGAACCTCCAGAACATACAATTCACACAGGTTCAGCTCAAGCTGTTAGACTTGCGCCATATCGTATCCCACATGCTTATAGGGATGCAGTGATCAAGAAGCTCAAGGAGATGGAACAAGATGGAATCATTGAACCTTCAGTCAGTGAGTGGACTTCACCAATAATGGTGGTAAGGAAAAAAGATGGCAACATTCGTCTCTGTGTAGACTACAGACAACCGAATGCAGTTACTTTCATGGATGCATATCCACTGCTGAGAACTGACGAGCTACTTGACAGAACTTGACAGATTGGGAAAAGCAAAGTATATTACTACTGTTGATTTAGGCCAGGGATACTGGCTTGTCAGAGAAGGACAAAGCAAAAACAGCTTTCACAACACCTAGGGGTTTGTTTCAGTTTCAAGTGATGCTATTTGGACTGAGTGGAGCACCGTCTACTTTTCAAAGGATGATGGATACTCTCATTCAGGGACTAGAAGAAAATTATACTGCAGTATATCTGGATGACATTATTATTTTCAGTGACACAAGAACATGTCCAGCATATCAGAGCTATACTGACACGCTTGCGGGAGAGTAATCAAGCGTGTCAGTAATTTGACTGCGAAATGTCAGTTTGGAATGTTTGAGTGTAGACATGTAGTAGGAAATGGACATGTAACACCAGGTTAGAGCAGTGGAGAATTTTCCCAAACCCTTAACAAAACAAACAAAACAAATTAGAGGATTTCTTGGTTTAACCAGTTATTACCGGAAGTTTATCAAGAATTATGCATCCATTGCAACCCCATTGACAAGTTACCTGGACCAAGGAATGCGACAAAGCATTTTTGACACTGAAGAGTGCTCTAACACAACATCCAATACTGAGCAATCCAGACTTCAATAAGGAATTCATGCTCCAGACAGATGCATCAGACCAAGGCGTAGGAGCGTGTTGAGTCAATTAAATGGTGATGGAAATGATTGGCCTGTGGCATTTTTTAGCAAAAAGTTACTACGACATGAAGAGAAATACTTTACGATTGATCGAAAAAGAATGCCTAGCAATTTAGTGAGGAATTGAGAATTTCAAGGTTTACTATCCAGACTGATCACCGGTCACTTATCTGGCTAAACAAACTGAAAGAGAAGAATAGCAGACTGGCACGTTGGAGTTTAATTCTGCAGCAATAGCACACCGAGCTGGTGCAGCAAATGGGAATGCAGATACACTTTCATGAGCAGCAACAGACCCATTAAGCATCATGTCTGTTGCTGAAGAGGAGGAAAGGAGTGTAGAGGACAGTGCTACGTGAGGAGCAAGAACACCATGCAGAACACTGGAGTTATATATATATAACTGTTGCAGTTACTCATAATCATTATATTAACTGCCTTAAGCCATTTATTGTTGATTTTAAACATTCATTTTCATTGGTCAGTCATTACTCATGATAAATCACCTTAGCTACAATAATAATTTGAGTGTGAAGAACTTGTTTATGTAAAAAAGTGTCTCTCTTTCTCTCTAGTGTAAAAATATCACTCTCAATAACTCTCTCTTAAGAGTATTTGCTCCCTTACAATAGCTAATGTCACATAACCCTTTAATGCTAAAGCTAAATTAATTATAACCCTTTCGTAACTAATAACATACATCTATTAAAGAGATCTTCCCTGAGGAACCACTGGAGCTGACCACCACTCACCGAGGTGTCTCCTCGAATTCTAGAGTCCAATAACCCATCCATTGTGGTCACATGACCCATGTCCTGAATTGTACAATTTTGGTCTCTATCCACTTCAAACATTCCAATGAAATCTCGTTCATGTAGTGAGTGTGTCTTAATCTCCCAGATAACCTTTATGGTGTCCCCAATTGAGCAACTGGTATGATCCACACATATCATGTTGACAGCCACACCCACTTCCTGGTTATTCATCTTCTTGTAGTCAGCTGGGATTGGAGTGGCAGGCTCCAGCACTATACTAGCCATAGCGATCTAATAATTCGCTGACTCATCACTTTAAGTTTTACGTATAATTAGAATTTGTGTCATGTCTGTAGTGACAGTGCAGTTAGGTCAGTGTGGTAACCAGATAGGGACACAACTATTCTCAACCTTGTATTCTGATGCCTCTGCCTCTCTCTCTCCTTCTTATCAGCAAGTGGCGTTGGACAGGTTCTTCTATCGCATTGAAAATGGACCATCTGGGTCACGTGATCTTCAAGCTCGAGCAGTCTTGGTCGACATGGAGTGCAAGGTTGTGGATCATTCTCTGACTGCGGCGAGGAGGGGAGGACACTGGGAGTTTGACCAGAAGTCAGTCCACACAGAGAAGCAAGGCTCTGGCAACAACTGGGCCAATGGGTATTTAGGCCACGCCTCCTCCACTAAGGGTGTGATTTCAGAGATGGTGAGAAGGCAAGTTGAAAGGTGTGATCACTTGGATGGCTTTCTAATCCTAATGAGTGTTGCTGGGGGGACGGGCTCTGGTGTTGGGGCTAGACTGACAGAGTACTTGAAAGATGATTATCCCAGCTCAGTCCTTGTCAATCCAATTGTTTGGCCCTATCCCTCGGGAGAGGTCATAGTCCAAGACTATAACTCCTTGTTGACCACTGCCCACCTGCAGGCAAGTGCTGATGCTATTGTACTCCTTCGAAATCAGCAATTCCATAAAATTTGCTCACAACTTCTCCATTTGAAGGAGATAACATTTTATGATATAAATGCAGTCATATCACATGCACTAGCTAGTGTGTTGCTGCCTGCAATTCCATTTGATGCACACCTAGCAACAGTGGAAACTCGAGGACAAAAGGATGATCCTCTACTGTATAGTAGATGTCGTTTGAGTGCTGTTGTCTCTGAACTTTGCCCTCACTCATTTTATAAGTTTCTGTCCCTCAAAAGTATTCCTCAAATGCCAGACACCTCGCATGCGTACAGTCGGTTCCTGTGGGCAGGGCTCCTCAAGCACCTACGTCAGATGTTAATAACAGACTCTCCCACAGAAGATGGAATGGATTGGGGTGTGACCCTCTCGAAATCTCAAGGATATGGTTGCTATAGCAACATCAACATGAGTTTGGCAAACCTCCTTATCTTGAGGGGAAATGAATTGGATAGTGTATGTATGGACCAGACAAGTATCCTAACTGACCCACGACTCTATTCCCCCTGCACCCCTGGTTCCTGCACATGCCCAATTTGGTCCTGTGCCCATCCATTCAATCACTATGAAAAATGTTGCACATTGGTTACAAATAGCCAATCTTGTGTACCTCCATTGGATAAAGTCTGTTCCAACGCATGGAACATGTTCACAGCTAAAGCTTACATCCATCAGTATCAGAAACATGGATTCACAGAGGAAGATTTCCTCAGTTGTTTTGTGTCTTTTGAACAAATACTGAAAAATTACAAGGGTATTGTTACATAATAGCTTGTAATATAATTATTCATCTGTTTACACACTGCGCGTGAAGTACACTTTGAGAATGTAGTTAGTTCAAAGGTTCTAGTTTAGCCCCACCCCCTAACTCGTTTGCGGTCGCTTATATATTATTATAAAGACTGCGAATGTTAAAGTTAACCATCACTGAAAGTGGGAGGTAGTTTATTCCTGGACTGTTCCGAACTGGCGGAGGGAAGTACACCTGCAGGTTAAGTTTCGGAGCGAAGCTGAGAAGATGACATATCAATGGAGAATTTTACTCTGCAATCTCTTCTACTTTATACTCTATGCTACTACTATCGCCAGTAAGTTCATATTAGCTAATATATGCAGTTGCGCTATCCGTAGGCTGGAGCCGTACGCTAGCTGCGCTTTATTGTGTAATTAGCTAGCTGTAATATCTGCATTGATGGTGCAAGCTATATTCATCAATATAGCTATTAAAAATTGTTAATGTTAAAGTGGCTAGCTAGTAGCTAGCACTGTTGCAGTCATGGTGCAACCTTGTGCCAGCCTGGTGTGTTGGAGGGTGGTGTGGGATAGGAGGGGGTGGTGGATACCCCCTTGTGGTGGAACCATTAATTGGTGGTTTGGTGGGATGCAAATATTTGTAGTGGAGTTTTATCATATTATTATTATAGGTGGAGAAGGAACTAATGGAATGGACCCCAATCAAGCAGGGAGTACACAGTCAACTTTAGGTTAGTTTTTAATCATGTATGCCTAGTAGATGTGAGGGAAATGTTATTGTGGAATAAATCTTTTACTTTCAGTTTAATCAGAGGGCATTGCCTCTGCAAAGTAGATTAACATGGGAGTTGTAACTGGAACTTGTTATTATGTAGTTTGGAGAGAACTAGGACATTATTGAATAACACTGTGGTGTTCTCCCAGGATCTATCCTTCAATGATTCCACTAATTAATCTATTAAGTGTTTAGGCGGATGTGCTTAAAGCAGTGAAAGGATCTACTCATGAATAAGCTATTAGCTGTTAGTACACAACTAGAGAAGTCCTAGTTATAGATGGCTGCAAAAAATCATAGCTTGTAGCTGGAGGAGTTGGCTATTCACATGATATATCTATAAATAAATAAACAGATACAACCCTATATGATGGAGTCAAGCATCTCTATATGAGGGATGCATCTAGTGAGGTAGTCTATGTTTGAAGTAGGACAAGTATCCTTAATTTGTATGATCAATAATGACTGTGGTGCTCTTTATCAGAGATTTCATTACTCACCAGTATATAATCATGCATAGAGTTAATTGCAGAAGCACTAAACTCATTAATATTTCTGTTAATGTTCTGTTTATTAACACTTGCTATACCCAGTAAAGAAATAACTCACTTCATTGAGCAATAAATAACATAACCCTTATACTCCACTCCTAACCCACTTTAACCCTTACACTCCACTCATAATTCACTTCATTGGGCAGTAAGTAACATGCATAACTCTCCATTCAATGGAGTAATAATTCACTTCATTGAGCAATAAGCTACAGAATCCTTATTGAGACAAGTTTCTGGAGGAGGTAATAACATTGAAATGATTGAGTGAATAGGTGTGTTAATTTGCCTGTGATAAGAATCTTATAGGCTGTTTATAGTTTACCTTATATAGCCATGCCCACATAATAAGAAACAGTATTAATTTAGTCCTGCAAATAAGCAAAGTGAGCTCTGGGCCCTAAATCCTTCCCTCCCTTCCCCTCCCTTCCCCTCCCTTCCCCTGACTCTTAACTCCCAGTTCCACACTGTGGTCCTATCAAACCACTTTCCACACCACCTTCCACCCCCACTGTAGCCAACTTACACCCCCTCTCCCCATGGTGGCCTAGTCATAAGGTTTCCAACCTCATATTTCTACTATAGCCTATAGACACACAGGCTTCATGGGTTTCAGGTCTAGTTACCCTGCCTCCCACAATGTGTATAACCCTCTCCTCTGTGTGTGTGATTCTTCATATTAACCCTCTGTGTTTACATATTAACCACATGCTAACCTATGTACTAGTTCTCTGTAATAAAAATTAACCCTTTGCAGGGATACTCAATGTATAAGCTTTTGTAGGATTGGTCAATGTTATTTAACCCTTTGTGGGAAACTTAATAATGTTATTAGCCCTCTAACTGTATAGTGGCTATGGGCGAATCATGGGGTTTGGTTTCAGTGTAGGAGGTGGAGACTGGCCGACTATAAAATTACTGAATATGTACATTTACAATTCCTTCTTCTAACTCATCCATGACTAGAGTTGTATATTATCTCCTGTGATTCACATAACATGGATGCCTCTATAATGTTAGCTAATTGCTGGAGAAAAGTCTGTGGTTCCTACAGTTAAGTAGGAAATGTAACGGAACAAAATGTGACTGAATGGAATCTGAACTCACTACCCTGAAGCTAAGGAACCACTTGGATACTGCCTAAAGCATACAAAAAATGTCACAGTTCTTTAAAAATACATGATTTAACTATAGACCATCCACAAACAGCTATACTCATAAATCTACTTCTCAAACATTTTAGGAACTACCCAAATTTATCAGCCACCACCCACTACTGCACGTTCCTGTTACTACTATAACTCCCAGACAAATGTCAGTCGACTCTGTTCACTGTCATCCTCCTGTTTTGCGTTTATCAGACGGCAGACAGACGGAGGATTCCGTATGAAGAGGGGGTGTAGCTCTAACTGTCGGAATGAAACACGAGGAAGGAAGGTAGTTCTAGTATATCTTAATCAACACTTTAACTCTATCTATCCTGCCCTTGTATAGATCCAGGTATGCTGTAGCTCACATCTCTGTAATGATCACCTCCTCACACCAGACAACTTCACATCAACTAGTGCCCCTCCCACCCAATGCTATCATTCAGACACAAATGAGAGGTGTAACCTCACTACCGCTTGCTACTCTCGCTTAATCTACCAGTCTGATGGGTCCTTCACACATCGTCAAGGATGCATCAGAGGTCAAGAATGCCAAAATCTGACCAATGACAGAACAGTGAGTTATTAAGTGGCCTGCCTGTTAATTAGAGGGGCGTGTAAATTGGAGAGGCATGTAAATTAGAGACATGAAATAGAGGGGCAATTTAATTGTTGAATTAGTATCACGAGGTAAAATTCTGACTGTTAGTAATTATTTCTTCTTCCTGTCCTCCAGATCCAGCAGTGCTGTTACACATCTCTCTGCAACACCCGAATCCCTGAATCTGCCTACCATACACCAACCTACACACAGCAGACTCCATCTATAATATCAGACACTCCACCTTCTTCTTATACTTTCCGACCTCCAGATATCAACCCAAGTCATTCAGATGACATTGCTCCTCCTCCAGTGGTAACAGATAACGACCTCGACCTTGTTTCCCTCTCCTGTCATTGTAGTGGGAATGACTGTGATGAGAGTGGGGTGTGCAGTGGTCACAGGTGTGTGACACAAATCATCCATACCTTCATCAGACAATTCTGTGTCAACGACACATCCATTTGTGAGGAAATACCCAGCAATGGGTACGTTGTAGTGTGCTGTAACTCAGATATGTGTAACATTGGAGTACCAACCACTAGCCAGTCTGTAAAGACAACTCAACCAACTAACTCAAGTAAGTTTGTCTCCAAACCTCTCTACCCTAGAGCTAGCCACACCCATCTTGGAATCCCTCTATTCCAGAAATGAGGACTATTTCTAAAGCAACCTTATAATATATTCTAGCGTTAGATATAATCATGGATGGTCACAATCTGTCCACATTCTTCCTGCCGGGATGAGTAGCTCACTTCTTGTGAGATCAGTCCTGTAGGAGGTGGTGGTTGAATTAATGAGGTGTGTAATAATAGAATGACTGGTATCTGACCCGACCAGATATTTGCCCTGACCAGTTATTTGCTCCTCTATAGAGTATGTAGTTAGCTGTGATCTGACCGGCCGGTCAGTTACTGGTCTGTTTATGGGCTGTGCAGTTAGCTATGATCTGACCCTGGTCAGTTACTGGCCTGTTTATAGGCTGTACAGCTAGCTGTGATCTGACCCTGGTCAGTTACTGGGCTGTTTATGGGCCATGCAGTTAGCTGTGATCTGACCTGGTTCAGTTACTGGCCTGTTTATGGGCTGTACAGCTAGCTGTGATCTGACCCTGGTCAGTTACTGGCCTGTTTATGGAGTGTGTGTAGTTAACTATGATCTGACTCGGTCAGTTATTGGCCTGTTTATTGGCTGTGCAGTTAGCCAGTAATAAAATACTCTAGAAGAATTAGATTTGAGCAAATTGAACATTCCTTAGGACAAGAACCTGTGTATCCATGTCTGTTGGGTAGGCTACTACTAACCGCTATATTATATGTGTGTGTACGTGTCCATGCTTGCTCATGTTAGCACATAGTTAAGTGTAACCCGGCTTAGGAAGAACTTTGATCAATATACCAGCAATAGATGCCTAATCGCTACCGAAACTTTTACACAACCAGACAGCTCGGTGTTCATATGTATCTCAGTTTCCTCCTAATTAATGGTTTCCTATATTGATGTCCTAATAATTAATGGTGTCCTATATTGATGTCCTAATAATTAATGGTGTCCTATTAATTATTGGTGTGGTAACAGATGTCCTAGTGTGTATTGTAGGAGGTTGTAAGAGTAGAGCTATAGGCTGAATACAATGCAAGCTTTAATTAAGTCACAATCTATTTTTATCTTTTCCTTCCTTACAGATGACAATCACTCAACGACAACTTTATCCTCACCTAACCCTGAACCCTTCTCATCCTCCTCCTCATCCTCCTCCTCTCACCAATACTTCATACTAGCCACTATCCTCTCCATTGTGGTGGGAGTGACAGTCATTTGTATCATGTTGATCATTCTGATAATACTGATACTAAAAAACAGGAAGAATGCTTCTCCTAAATCTGCACAGGTGAACAGACTGCCATGGCAACCATCACCTGATTGTCAGGCAACTGCATGTCTGTCAGAAACTGGTAGCAAATCTAGCCCAAGTCCAAGTGGCTCTTCATCCAGCACTAAGTCAGGTGACCTCAGTATCAATACAGATTTATTGAAACACATGGGAACCAGTGTCTAGATTAAAGTTCTAGTTATGGATGATGTTAATTTTTGTTGCCATGGATAAACTTAATAACCTGATCATTTTAACTCTATGTTATCTAACTAACCAATAACCCCTTATATCATTGTTTATACTATTGGATTTTGCTTTCTGTCAGCAAAATCATTTTGTCAAATCACCCTTTCTACCAACCCCACCCTCCGTCAAATCACCCCTTCCACCCCTATCCTCTGTCAAATCACCCCTTCTAACCCCACCCTCTGTCAAATCACCCCTTCTGCCCCTATCCTCTGTCAAATCATCCCTTCTAACCCCACCCTCCGTCAAATCACAATTATTAATAATAATATTATATTATTAGTATATATGTGATTCAGTTTCAGGTGTTATTTTTGACACAGCTAGTCTGTAGCTCTCAGTGGAGCTGTTTTGCCTTACTGTAGAGTGAATCAACCACCACACCTACACTAGAGATGGTTCCCAAAGCAGTTGTATAGGTCTGGTCAGTACAACTGTCTTCAAACAGAATCAAGACACCTTGTCCTTGATCTAAAATACCTGTCAATCATCAAATAGTGATGTCCTGAAATATCTTTGCTGGACAGAGTTGCATAATAAACATGTTCTTGTCCTAATCCAACAAGTTCAAGTGATTAAGACTACAGCTCCATATTTGGACAGTAACCTTGTAGCACTGAAAAAATGAGGCTCCTTTTGTTCTTATTGTTTTTCTATACCTTGAAAAGGGTTTCCTGTGTCCACTATAGGAATAATCACCATGGAGATACACTAAAATGGTCATTAATTGGATTTACAGTGTAGATGGTTCACACAATGTCTTCATAAACCTTTCAAATACAGACTCATAGGCCTTTAGTCATGGATTTTGTGGAAAGGAGTGGTGACAGTCAGTAAACTAGAGTTCTTACTTTAGGTCACTGTTTTCTTAGGACATTTAATATCTGATTTAATTATGTGCTCGACCAATTAATGCTTAATAATCACCAGAGAACAGACAAATTGTCTACTTATCACCTAGGCCCAAGGGGAGGGGGTAAGAGGTAAATCACCTAGGCCCATGGAGAGAGGGAGGGGGTAGGCGGTAAGAGTACTGAACTGACTGACTTACCATGCAGTGTCTTGTCAAGGATCATCTGTGATAGCTTCCTCTCCACTTGATCCTTTAAGGGTATGCAAGGAAGAGAGGAGGGAAGGAGAGAGAAAGGAAGGGAAGGAGAGCACATCAATCAGAGCTCATAAGAGACCAGTGACAGTCTACATGTACTCACCACTCACCAGTGGTAGTTTGATAATGTTGGCAATGTGGGAGACCTCTACACGAGAAAATGGTTCAATAATCCGCAACAAGTTCTGTTCCAGAAGTGTGTCATAGAGCACTGTCAGGTGAGACTACATGACATGTACATGCATGGAATCAGTACTATGGCATGTAATGGCATGTACATGCATATAGAGACTTGCCTTGACAATGGGGTCACCCTGCACATGTTCCTGTTGTTCCGACACCGTCTGTAAAAATACAACTATAACGACTACATTTTAGGCACTTTGAAACTGACCTTTTCAAACTCTGCCACAGACCGGTTCTGACTAGCCCTAGCAATGCTCTGTATAGCTCCTATCTGAACACTAGCATACTTCAGTGCCAGTTTACCGGTCACTATCGATTGAACATCCTCTGCACTGTGAGAGGTAATCAATTTAGAACTCACATAACTGGCTTTCAGTACTTGTTCAGCATGATTTTGCAGAGGAGCATGTATTTCAGTGCCACTATAGCACTGGGATTGTCTATAGAATCAAAACTCTCAAATGCTTCATAGAAATACGAGTAAGCTGTCTTGAAGTCCTTTTCCTCAGCATGCAGGATACCTGTGAAGATGTCAGAAGCTCATTCTAGCCACACCCATCACCACACCTTTATCTGCCACACACACCTGACTGGAGGTCAAGGGAAGCTTGTAGTTTTGGAGGGCAATATATTCCATTAGCAGTTGTCTTCGCTGAAGTGAGGGCAGCTCTGGACTTTGTAATGTTTCCAAGTTTCTGGTAAGCCCTGCTTTCAACAAGTTGCACCTGCGATAGTGGGAGGTGTTGTATAGTGAGAAGAACAAGGGTTATAGGTACAGGGAAACAAGGGTTATAGGTTTAAAAACAAAAAGAGTAGGTATAGGGAAACAGAAACAGCATTAAAACAATTTACTTCCACCAAAAGTGCTTTGTCATCAATTTTCTTCAGTTCCCCCAGAAGTCTTGAGGCCATGTTCACAGCAGCTGTGTATTGTTTTAACTCTACATATAGTGCCACCAGTCGTGCCTCCAGGGCCTGTCGGAGGAAGATACGGTTTTCTCCTCGCGCCCAGTCTATACAATCCTGACATAGTGACACCTACATTTTTATAGGTGGAAGAGTCTGAGTGTGGTAAAGGGTCATCACACCTGCTGACATACCTCCTTGCCTGTAGATTGTCTCATGTCTAGGAAGCTGTCCACCAGTTCTCGCAGCAATTTTGCTGCCTTGGCTTTGGAGAAGAAATCTATCATACCTCGAGTAGTCTGAATGAGCACACCTAGCTCTGAAATTGCAAGAAAGAAGAAGTAATTCACACAATCCTACATTCCCACTCCCCACCTTCGCCAGCATTGTTTTTAGCCAGAGTTCTTCCCAGAGTAAGAATAGCTTGTTCTTTGGCTTTCATCACGTCTTCTCTTACCCCTTCACACGCTTCGACTGGCAGGGTGACTAGCACCAGGAGAAAGTGGGCTTTAATTAGATATTTCCACAGAACCTACTCACCTATCCTGTTCAAGACTTCAATTGCCATAGGAACAGATTTATTCTCTATGAGCTCCTCCGCCTCAGTGAACAAAGCAGCTGGATTTGCCATTTTTAAGTTCTTTTAACTAAGGCTATTAAAAATAATATTATAGATGTACGCACTTATAAAAATACATGCGATTATTATTAATACGAAGAGACCTATCATTCTGTACAGTAACTATATCTGTACAACTGCCACCAACACAAGATCATGTTAATGTTGATCTAAGTGTGCATGTGTCCATAATCCTTCACTAGCCAGCCAGCTCAGACTACAGGTTGAAGTTTCTGGGGCGCAAGGAGAGGGGCAAATGCTGTCCCTTTGAAAACAATGTTCCCCTTGGACTTGTCAGGGCCTCGTGATACGTATCCTTCTGCAAGACTGTAGGCTTAAGATTAAAACTCATCCAATGTCTACCATACTATACAAACCTTGTCTCTTTGATGGTACAACGTTCAGCGCCATCCGGGGGTTCTCTGGCAAAAGAGGGCTTGGGGGAGGAAGGGTGTTGGAAGGAGGCTGGATTTTCTTGACTAATACCTGAAGTGTAGATAAATTTGAGCATGTGACTTTGAAATCTGTTCACTTTCACTCAATTATACAATATTATATCACAGTTATAACAGACAGTACAACCATCACCTGATCGCTCACCACCTGATCTAGAGCACAGCTCACCACCTGATCTAGGGCACAGCTCACCACCTGATCTAGAGCACAGCCCACCACCTGATCTAGGGCACAGCCCACCACCTGATCTAGGGCACAGCCCACCATCTGATCTAGGGCACAGCTCACCACCTGATCTATCTAGGGCACAGTCCACCACCTGATCTAGGGCACAGCTCACACCACCTGATCTATCTAGGGCACAGCTCACACCACCTGATCTATCTAGGGCACAGCTCACCTGATTGTGTGGGCTCTGATGTGATGATGTGACTGGAAGAAGCAGAGGAGAAAGAAGGAGAAGAAGTGAGGGGAAATGGGGAAGGGTTCTGGGAAGAAATGGAGTGCCCAAAGCCCAATGAAAGGGGTGGAGTTTGAGTACCAATATGGGTAGAACCCAACAGGTCTCGAACAGGAGCAATGCGTCCATCAGGAGGTGTGGCCTGAAGAATAATTACCCATCAATCATCACTACGTTACTAGTCATAATGGTGTGTCACATGCACCACTCCCACCACCACACCCCCTTCTAGGTGTCTACTCCTATCAACAACTACATTATACTGCTCCTATAATGTTGTGGTGGATGTTGTTGCTGCTGCTGTTATTATTTATTGTTATTATTATTTGTTTGTTTGTTTATTTATCTAAAAAATGCATAGCATTGTGAAGGCTCATGTGGAAAGGATTGTCAAGAATAAAAAAGGAGGTATTTACGTAGTTAATCATGACACTCCCTATTATGTGGGACTGACTCCCTATAAATAATCCTTACCTGAACTAATAGTATTGGATTGCCCTCTAAAGCTGATGACACTTCCTGGTTCAGCCCCTCAATGCTTGTACGAGTATGGGCCGAGGGAACACAGCCTACCTTCAACAAGGCAGCCTACAAAAATAGACAATCATATTATTGCACATACACTTGCATGCATGCATGCACATGCACACACGCGCGCGCGTGTGAGCAAACACACACACACACACACACACACACACACACACACACACACACCATTGTAACAGAACCAGTGTGGTATTATTATGAACCTTGTTAAGCCTGTCAGCTCCTGAGCAAGAACTAGATCTTTTATGAGAAAAAAAGTTGAACTCGGAGTCACCACCAGATAGAGGGTCTTCGCCATCACACTATATAGGAGGTCAATAATAGAGGCATCACACTATATAGGAGGTCAATAATAGAGGCATCACACTATATAGGAGGTCAATAATAGAGGCATCACACTATATAGGAGATCAGTAATAGAGGCATCACACTATATAGGAGGTCAGTAATAGAGGCATCACACTATATAGGAGGTCAATAATAGAGGCATCACACTATATAGGAGGTCAATAATAGAGGCATCACACTATATAGGAGATCAGTAATAGAGGCATCACACTATATAGGAGATCAGTAATAGAGGCATCACACTATATAGGAGATCAGTAATAGAGGCATCACACTATATAGGAGGTCAATAATAGAGGCATCACACTATATAGGAGATCAGTAATAGAGGCATCACACTATATAGGAGCAGAGGTCAGTAATAGAGGCATTACACTATATAGGAGATCAGTAATAGAGGCATCACACTATTGTAGGACAGCTGCATGATCAGCATGTCTATGTTAGTGTTCTCCATGGGATGCCTAGCCTGTGCCTTCAATGCTCTCAATAGGTATAATATATATATAGCAATGTCCAAAACTCCACCCATCTCTAGGCAGCATACACAATGTTAGCACCACATATTTACAGAGAGTTATTAGCACAGGAACCTCTAATCAAGCTGACCACAAAATTCAAGGATGTAGCATGTGGAGAGCCATCTTCTCTGGGTGTGGAATGTCATATGTCACTGCACAACATGGCATACAACTCTAAGTAACCCAACCATTACAGAATTAATGTAATGAGGTCATTACTGGAAGGAAGATTGCTTTATCCTTTGCCAATTCACATGTTAATAAATTCTATATTACTGTACTGCGTGCTAAAAGGCTCCACTGTAGTGGAACCTCTTTATAGACGACACACTTTGGGTACTTAGAAATTGTGATGAACTAAGTACAGCTCTTCAGGAAAAGTGTGATCTTTTATCTGTAAAAATCAACATTCCTTCAGCCACTGCTTCTTCCACCAAACCATACACAACAACAATGGAGGAATTCAGACTGAACAACCTCCATAAAAAGTACACTTGGCAAAGACATGGAAATATTACATGTCCATCCCCAGTGCTCCTAATCCTCTATAGAATCACATTATCCATGGTAACACACTCCCAGGTGGAACAAATTCCCTATGGAATCACATTGTCCATGGCAACAGTACAGACACACACTCCCAGCTGGACCTAACCCAATCACATGGCCACAACATGAACACATGTACAGGTAGACCTAACCCCTTAAAATCACTTTTCATTATTCACCTAAACACACACATGCATGCCCACTCCCTGGTGGGACTAAAACATGCCTGTATCTATCTAGTCTAGCCTACAGTCACATTTTGTTTACACCATGAATATTAGTGGTGGGAGTATTAATGGACAGACCCCTGGGGAATGTGATAGAGGGGCATTAACCTGGCCCCAGTCCTAATTCATGTCTTAACCCCTGCTCTAATACCAGTCACACCCCCTAACTCTGAAAAAAAATATACCACTTATAGAAGGGCTAATGGGCATGACTACCACCAACCTGTGCAGTAGTGGTAAGACGGGGCCATAAGGAGTTCATGTAACAGTCAGGATCTGAGAGTGATCCCATCGAGTTGGAACGCCGAGGATAAAGACCCTCCTGGGATGTCCTGTCTTGATTAGGTGCATCCACACCAACTCCTTCACCTGCAAAAAAAAAAAAAAAAAAAAAAAAGGAAACAAAAAAGAACATCAGGACACAGTGAATAGACTGCTTGACCCTTAAGTTCTAAGAGTATCCTAGGAAATACAAAGTAGTATCCTAGGAAATACAGAGTAGAATCCTAGGAAATACAGAGTACAATAAAAACAAGAAACACAGGGTAGAATCTCGAGCCAAAACAAATGCCATATCCTGCAAATCTTAAAGGAATGCACTACATGATTCATTATACTCAGCCTACAATCTCCCTTTTCTTCATCCTTAACCTCTATCCCTCATGAGAGGACAAGTGGGTACTCCTCTTCACTAATCACTCCCCCTCTCTCCTCACCTCTACTCCCTGCCACTGGGCTCCTTCCCTCTGGAGAACATCCTCCTCCTCTTCTCCCTCCATTGCTAGCTGGAGGAGGTGAATTATAACCACCATTCTTGGGGGCAGCTGGACTTTGGACAGTGACAGCTGTACCACCTGAACTGGAGGGGCTGCCTGGGTCATTGGCACTCGTTGCTATCTGAACCTGAGGCTGCCCACTGCCACCCGCTGGGAATGTGTGCGTCGCTTTCAGAGGCCGTGGATAACGGGAGCGCTGTGGTGTGGACATTTTTAGGACTAACAAGTGCTAAAGGATTTCTCTTCTCAAACTTTCTCCAAGAAAAACGCCCCAGTAAGCCTCTCCGACAACCTGCACGGAGTTGAAAAATGAGAGACATGGAAGGTTACAGTGAAGTTAAAGTGCCACACTACCTGGTCCCAGCACGAAAAGGACATGCATGCAGGCAGCAGCAGCAGCATAAAACGATAATTACCTCCAGCAATTTACTGTGGGAGTGACCCCGCCCCCTCTTTTCCCGGCCACGTGTGTAATGAAGGGTTGTGACGAGTTTTTATTATTTCAGTGCTTAGAGCCTAACATGAAGCTAGTATGGAGGTGCCGTCTTTACACTTCCCTCCTCTTACTTGTGTTCTTACGGAGAGCGTGTGCAGAGAAGCCCAAGTAAGTAACGGCCTTATTACTAAGGTGCGCAATAATTAGAATAAATTGTAGTTCGCTCCCACACACCAACATCATCAAAGCGAAGGGAAGTATCCAAGTAGGTGCCTATTAATCTTGGGTAGCCATTGTCTAATTCCATTTAGAGGTACTATGAATTGGTACTGTCTAATTCCATGTATACAGTACTGTGCTACTGTCCAAATTGAGGAATTCCAGCTGTGGGCGACACCATATCTGTATTGATTGGTGATAACAAATAAGAATTTGGCCTGGTTCAAGTGACAATGAAAGTATGATGTACTTCCCTCTAACCCTACAGCTGTGATTTTGGCATTCAAAAGCTATGGTCATCTAAATTGCGAGACACTCCTCTGACTGCCCCGCCTCTCCTGTTCGATATAGATGGTGATGGTTTTGATGACGTGTTGGTCCCCTCATTTTCTGGCGAAGTCTGGGGGGTGCATGGTGAGAACGGACACATAGTAGATAACTGGCCTTTCTATCTTGAGGAACGTTCTTTTCATGCTGGTGCACTAGTGGTGAGCCGTGTGAGCTAGCAGGTGGGCGTGGTTTAATCACATGCTGAGTATGGCTATATTTGTACCAGAAGAAGTGATCAAGCCACATGTCTGCTCTATATAGTGTCCCTACCTAGCCCTCCCACATGTGTGCTAACTGAGTTTCTCTCTCTCTCTAGTGTGATGTTAACAAGGATGGTGTCCTGGAATTCCTCTTGGCCACAACAGATGCAGAGATAGTATTTGTAGAGACAGATAACACACTTCTTCATGGGGAAACTATAAAGGTTAGTGTATAGAGGCATCTACCTAACACTGTCACTGTTGTTGTTGTTGTTTAGATTTCTCCTCTTAGAGTACTTCGAAAGTGGCACCAGGAGGAAAGCCAGGGCATTGATAAAGTGTCAGATCAAACACTTGAAGAGGTGGTGCTTATCCATAAGCCTTCATCTCCTCCCCCCTTCAAATCAACCTCTAATTTCACCTCTCCATTCTCAGAGTTTGAGTCACGTTTTGGTCGTCATGTTGACCCCCTGTATTCTCGACACGAGACCGCACCCAGACAAACTGGTATAGATCCATTCGATCAGAATTTCGTCTATGTTGATCCTCATATTCTAGCCACACCCACAATTGCTGACACTGATGGAGATGGTGTGTATGCAGAACTGGTGGTTTCTGTCAGTTATTACTTTGACCCCCATCACTATGGTGACCCAGCCAACCTGGCCAAGCTGAATGGACTTCCTTTAAATGAACTTCTAGACTTCACTGCAGGGGGTGTGGTTATTATTGACCTCCACTCTGGAAAGGTCAAAGGACAGAAACTTCTGAGCCTCACTAGAGGTACAGATAGCCAACCGGGATACCTGCTAGCCACACCCACTGTTGTCCGTCTAAATGCAAAAGAAGACCCTGTGATTATAGTTGGTTTGGCAACAGGCAAACTGCACATGCTCAATGCAGGGACTTTGAAGGAAATACAAGGCTTTCCTTTGCAACTAGACTCCATGGCTGCTCAGGTTGCTGTGGGTAACCTGTTTAGCAGTGAGTCATTGGAATTGGTGGTAGGAGATTACAGTGGAATTGTGTATTGCATCGACTCTAAAGGTAGGAGAATTTGGGAGAAAGAAGTCGACCAAGCAATCAGCTCTGCCGTCAGGTTAGTGGACATTGAGGGAGATGGTATCACAGAGGTTGTATTTGCCACTCAGAAAGGTGATGTGTGGGTGTTGAACGGGCAGACAGGGGAGACCCATGAACCCTCTCGTTACCCCATTCATTTGAACAGTGGTGTGGAAACATCTGTGCTCATCATGCACTTAAATTACAGGGGCAGTGACAGTCTCCCCACTTTAGGAATAATAGTACCAACTGCAGACTCTATATATATAGTGGACGCATCAACAGGCTGTATCAACAGCATACAAAGTAATAATGTGTTTCACGAGGTGGTGTCAGGGAATATAGACCCATATAACCCTGGCTTGGAGATGTTAGCTCTTGGATTGGATGGCACACTCGCATGCTTCACAACTCGGACATCTGCCAAGTGGGTGGAGGAAGAGGCATGGTCAGGAGAAGCTATGGGACAGTCCATTTTCACACACAAAAGTAGTTCCTTTCATTTTGCCCTGCCATTTGCAAACACTTCTCGGGAAGTAACAGGGAAGACGTTTGATATATCTTTTACTCTAATTAGCAACAACTTCCAAGTGGATAGAAGTTTTTCAATATTTGTGTCTATCGGTCGCAAGTTTAACCTTTACCAGGGCACAGTACATGCAAAGCAACGTGAGACTGAGGTTTCCCTGTCAGTGGCCACACCTCCTAACCCATTACATGCATTCATGACAGTGAGAGTGTGCAACCAACACATGCAGTGCAGAACACAGTCAGTCAATGTCCGATTCAACCTCCATTTTGAGGATAATCTCAAGTGGTTTCTCTGTCTCCCCTTCCTGTCCCTCTGTGCCCTCATCTTGTGGCTCCATCGAGAGGAGGGATCACAGACACTCCCTGTACATACCACTACTAGAAAAAATTTGTAACAGCTATATATATAGTCTAGTTAAGTGGAGCTTGTGTGTATCAGTGTCAAAATGTGATTTTCAATAGTCATTCCAGACACTATGGGACAAAGTGTCCTGATTAGAGAGGTGGTCTTATTTCAGAGGTAGAGATCTATTGTCGATAGGCAGGAAGGGGGATATAGAGAGTGTAGACCAGCGAGGGGGCTGTCTGTACATACAACTAGCCATTGTGCAATGATCTTTCGTGTAATATTGCAGCCTACATGAATCCAGATTCATAACATTCAAAGAAATTATTTCAAAATAAAAAAGGAATTGTGGCACACAGTGTGGGTCAAAACACGCCAATAATAATAACAGACACTGCTGACTAGGCATAAATCACTGTTCTTCTAGGAGACAATGTGACTAAAACTGTTCATATTTACACGTACCCAAATAGAAGAAAAGATTCGCTAAATGAATAATAATAGAGACACCACTTGAGGCTATGTCTTGCGAGCAAATGTACGGCCCCTACAGGAAAAAATTGAGAGAGTGGTGAGAGGAAAATTCTTGTGCTATAGTTGGAATATTCCTCTCCAGGTTTCACAATATCCGCAAACCTCTTTATGAATCCTGTACATTTCTTCCCCACAGTTACAGAATAACTTACGAGATAGTTTTCTTTTCGGTTGATCTGGATTCAGGGCGTGCCCTGTTCAGGACCTTGAGGAGATCACTAGTCCTAGCACGCATCCTCGTATGCAAATATGCCTGGAACAATAGAAAATTTTTTCCTTTGATGTATGTATGGGAGGAGCCTAGATGCTTTGATGTGGCCTGAAACTCCACCCACTATATTGACTAGGGAAAACAATAGTTTCTTCAGTCTTTCACATGCAGAAAACACCAAAATGAACCCTCCCTCTTGCCCAATGCTGGTCCACTCTGCTAATTTTCAACACTGGAGGGGTGTGGTCTACCCTTCCTGATATCCTAGATGCCCCTCACCTTTGAGCATTTAATGTGGTAGTGGAGATAGTCTCTGAAGGTGTGGATACAGTTTATGGTCTTGTCACGTGTTTGATTATCCTTGAAATGCCGAGGAAACAGAACTGTGGGTCAAACACGAGGGTGATGTGCATCAATTAGAGTAAACAACCCTTACCGAATGTGATATATCCAACATTGTCTCCAGTTAAAGCATCAGTGCCCTGCAACTCACTAGGGGGCTCTGCGTGGGAAAACAAGACCTGTGGGGCAGTCTGACTGCCACGCCTCCCTTCCTTGAACTCTTGCATGAAGACCTTGCCAATGATGACATCATCATCGTCCATAAAGACGGTCGAGAAGATAACAGTAACTCGGTCTTTGGAAGCCGACACATACCTAAGCAGGAGAGGAGAGAAAGAATATTAAAAAGGGTTATTTAATGGACCAAAAGGAGGAGGAAGGTAAAGGGTTAAATATTTTTACATGGTTTCTTGGTCTCTGTAATGGATGATGGCTCTGGTCTTCTCGCCACCTTTAGCCTGGAGTTCAAAGTACTTCTCAAACACTGAAGCAAAACAGTTCCTCTTCAAGAGAGCTACTCTAGTAGCCAGCTCCTCTGTGGAAAGGAGGAGGGGTTAATAGAATAGTTAGTACCTGTAATGTGACTCCAACCCTACCCAAACATAGCATGCAAGTACACACACACACACACACACACACACACACGAAACCACACCTCCTTGTGGAAGAAGTCAAGACCTACCTGTACACCACCATTATGCTGAAAACTCAACTTACATCTCAGAACTTACCTTTGTTGTCTGGGAGATTCTCGTATTCAAACACAAGGGAAAAGTCATAGCCAGATTCTGCTTTCACCACAAAGTCACCGTAAACTCTGTTTAACAGCTGCAGACAGAAAGGAAGGAAGAATTCGTTGGATACGATGGGGACACACCCACAGTCAACTCACCCCATCTGCTCCATGCTGTTGTAGGTCACTAAAGAACTTTAGAGAAATGCTAACTCGGACTTTTCCTTTGTCTCCATCAGGGTTGGAGATGTGGAAGAGGACGCCATCAAAATCTAACAGACAGAACCAGTAGTAAAGAGACGGTTTTTCAAACACTACAGCTACACCCCCACTCACCTGCTACAGTGATGTCTATGCTTTCTGGCTTAGCGCTAAATAAAATGTGTGTATGTGCACATAACTTTATAATAACATTATTGTTAGAGATAGATGGATGGTTGAAAGAATAACAGTTTCTGGCTAGAAATGACCCAGAATTAGCAATAACATTCTCTTTCAAATTTCCCTCCCAAGAAAAATATCTTACATGGTTCTTGTTGTAACCAAATATTAGTGCAAATGTAACTCCATGTGTTAACATTATACACTTCTAGTGAGAAGATATTTCTCAGACTCTTTAAGGTTATTTCATCTTTGATTGTCAAATGAGAAGAAATGGATCTGGTGTCCAACACTGTCCATTTCTCTCCTTCAACCCAACCTAGCTCCACATCATACCACCAGGAAAAACAACACAGCTGGTCACATACCATAGGCTCTGACCAGCCATCCATAGCTTACCTATCTAGCGGGCTATAAAAATTCTATGCACCTTGTAAACCTGTGGAGCAACGTTTCTTCCACTATCCTATTCCTCGATTCCAGAAGTATCATATTCCTTCTCTCTTCGCTACTTTCCAAGGAAATTCCAGACAACTACAAGCTGCTGAAGCCTGGGTCCACCACACCACCAGCACCAAAAATGGTAATATCAAGCACTATCCATCTCCGGTGTATACACGTGACTATTAGCGCAACGTACTGTGACGTCACAGAAAAGCCTAATAACCCCTTTTGTGCCCTATTAATAGTTTACTATGGCGAGAAGGAGAGCGGGCATAGGAGCTATCAAGAAAGATGTGAAAGTTAAGGTAAAAAATATCTGTGTTTATCAATACCTTGGTAATTGACTACTGGACTTAGGAGAAATTCGCTGCAAAGGGCTCAGAGATAGCTGACTTACAGTTATCATATTTGACCTCTCAATTGGACACATTTAAAAACAGTCTTGAACAGTTTGCCACCAAACACAAATCAGATATACGGAAGAATGCAGAGTTTAGAGGTTACTTTCAACAAATGTGTGCTCGAATTGGTGTGGACCCTCTGGCATGTAAGCAAGATGAAGTTAATCTATGTCATTAATGTAATGTTTTTCGTGATAGCAAGCAAGGGCTTCTGGGCTCAAGCATTAGGAGTAGGAGACTTTTACTATGAGGTAAAGGTTAAGTATAAAAGGTCATAGTTCATAATGAGGACTTTGTCCCTTCAGTCTCCTCTCAGATCTTTTATTTTAGTTAGGGGTTCAAATTATTGAGATTTGTTTGTCAACACGAGATCGTAATGGAGGTTTGTACTCTTAGTGTTTTATAAGGTGTCTAATCACATAATTTCAAACATCGTAGGTCTGATGACGTTTGAGGAGTTACGTAAGTGTATCTTAGCAACCAGTGGGAAAACCCGGCAGGATGTTAGTGAAGATGACATGGCACGTGCTATCAAGAAGTTGAGGGTGTTGGGTGGAGGGTTTGCTGTTATTCCTGTGGGAAAGCTTAGATTAGTACAGTCTGTGCCAGGTGAATTGAACATGGACCACACTGCAGTCTTACAGAAAGCAGAGGTGAGGATGCCTACCTGTTCAGAGAGAGAGAGAGAGAGAAGCAGTAGTTTTGTAGTTGCAGAGGGAGGACTATATGCACACTGAGAGGGAATCAGACAGTATGGATGGTTACCTAGAGGTCATCATTTCATCATTTCAACTTTGTGTCATGTACAGGGTAAAGCATATGTGAGTGTAAGTGAGCTAACTATGGAGTTAAAATGGACAGAACACAGAGCAAGGAGTATATTGGTATATCATCTTGTATGTCTTAGTTGAGTTGCTAATTGGTGTATCCCCACTCCCTCCCCCTCTCCCTCCCTCCCTCCCTCTCTCCCTCCCTCTCTCCCTCCCTCTCTCCCTCCCTCCCTCCCTCCCTCAGGATCATCTTCTAAAGGAAGGCATGGCATGGGTGGATGATGGAAATCAAAATGAGAGGCTGTACTGGTTTCCGGGACTCTTTGATGCATTCTAGCAATTCTAGTTACATTCTGTCTGTGTGCATGTAGTTCATGTTATTCAATTCTGATGCTATTCTATTTGAGTGTTATGATGTTACAGAATTGAGCAGATGCTTGTGCCTTTTTTCCTACTCTTGTTGGTTTGTTGTAGGCCCTCGTATTCTGTGTACATGATGATGGAACACTTTGACTCCTGTTCAGTTACTACTTTGCCTTCACTCCCAAGAATCACCTCTATTTTATTCACCTGTTTCATAAAGGACAAGAGTAAATCATTAACCCCTTCAGTATTAGAAGTCTCACTTCAATTAACTCCTTGTTGTCACTCTTTGCCTGTTCTATTAACTCCTTTATCTTCTGTACTTTGGCATCAAGTCGTTCTGCTCGCCCTTTAGCAGTGGCTAGCTCACACATGAGACCATCTTCCTTACTTGGATCCTATAAGTATGAATAATGTCAGGAGTTCAACAAAATGTATGGACTGTTTTCTGTAATATTGAGTGTTAGCTCATGGACAGTTAACCTTAAACCCTGTGGCAATCAACGTAACTAATATTGCTATATAGCTGTGCAGTATTGTACCTTAGCAATAAAGGAACCTTGTGGAAAGATGACAGCACTTCTACGCTGTGCAACCTCCCGGGGAAAAAGTTCTTTTGTTGTGAAGTGGGCATTAGTTCTACCTTCAGAGTCCACCTGTGTGTGTATGTGTGTGTAGTGTTTGTGTGTACGTATGGATGTATATACTCAGTATATGGACTTACCTGTTTTCCCCAGACCTCTACGATGAGAGGTGTCCCTGTGAGATAGTCCAGGAACTGCTGGGTAACTGGGTGCATGGTGAAGTGGTGGGAGAAGTTAAAGTTTGGGTTCCGGGTACCAGAAATACATTCTGTTCTGGTATCCTCTTTGTCTAAGTAGAATTTAAATCGACAATTGACAGCCTGAGAGTATGTGTTGGAATGTGGAATGGGAATAGAATGATGGTATAGGAATGGAATTGAATTTAAGTGTTACCTCGGTATACTTGTTTGGGATGCCCCTGGCATGAGGAAGTTTTAACACAAAGTGCATTGATTTACCAATCTACATAGAGAGACATTATAATCTATATGCATGAAGGGAGGAAGTTAATAATTTGAAGGGTTACTCTATAATTACCTGCATGCTTAATTACAGGGTTAAGAAAGAGTTAATGGAATAAAGAAGGGTTAATGGAATGGAATAAGGGTATACCAAGTATTCGGGGTCATCAACAAAGAGATCCTCATCTTCCCTCAATAGGGATCCATCTGGTTTACATGGAATCACTTCCACTTTCAGGTGTCCCTGCTCATCACCTTTGTAGTCAGTGATTACCAACTCCTCTTCTAGTTCAATCTGTCAGGATGAGAGGAGATGGGGAAGGGGGTGGGGGAGGGAGGGAGAGGGGGAGGAGAAGAAGGGAGGGATGGAGGGGAGGAGTGGAGAAGGAGATGTAGAGATGAATGGAGGTGTGATGATGGATGTGAAGGGGGGGTGGAGGTGTAGGGAAGGTGTAGGAGGTATGGAAGGAGGAGATGTAGGGGAATGAAGAGGTCAAAGAAAGGAGGGGGAAGGGGGGGGGGGATAATAATGAGAAGAGGAACTGGTGAAGGGAAGAGAAGATAAGGCTACTGACAACCACTTGCATTATAACTGAGACTTTGTAGGTAGACGTGTACTGATCCAATCTGAATCTCCGTGTCTACTGGTTCCCAGAATGGATCTTCTTCCTGTTTGAAAATAAAAACACATCAGTCTGTCATGTGACATTCATGTGACTCACATTGGGCAGGTCCCATTCATCCCCTTCCACATAATTTTGATACATTTCCTGCATTTGGTACTTTCTATCCAGGAACTGGTTTCGGTTCCAGATCCAGGTATGGTCTTTGACGAGACTCCGCATCTTTACTTTGACCTCTGTCCTTCCTTCCTTCAACCCCCTTGCCTGTGGAGACACTAGCAAAATTTCAAACACCATCTGATATAGAGGAGAGAGGAGAGGAAAATGATAAAAGATGTACAGTATAGTATTAGGGACACACCCACAACAGCCTTTAAAAGGGATGTAACTTACCTTCTTATTGAGTTCCTCACTGATGGCATTAGCCTCGTGTATCATGGGCATCAATGTAATGAGGTCTTCTTGAAGTAATATGTCATCTTTGCTCTTTCCTTCGGTTGTCATGTCAAAGCCAGAGTTTGCAGCAATTTCTCCTTGCACTAAATCATAAGTGATTTGAGAGGGCTTTTTGCCAGCTTTCAGGAGAGCCTGGAGCTCCTTTGGATGATGGAACACATAGAGATTATTGGACCCTAATAGAACTCTGTTAATTAATAATGATCATCATTAACTCAAGTTATAGCCCGTCTGCATTCTTGACCTAAAATAAACTTATCTACTGGAAGACCAATCATCTGACAGTTCTCTTGCTGCTACAGATGACGCACTTAGGTGCAGCTACAGATGACACACTTAGGTGCAACTACAGATGATGGACTTAGGTGCAGCTACAGATGACGCACTTAGGTGCAACTACAGATGATGGACTTAGGTGCAGCTACAGATCATGTACAGATCATGTGATGATGCACTTAGGTGCAACTACAGATCATGTGATGATGCACTTAGGTGCAACTACATTTCAGGGCTGTTACCTATCATTATGGTGGAGAATAACTTGACTATCAATAGGTTCTCCATTGACGAGTATTTTTGCTGCATTCCCAGGTATCAGAGTGATCTCTGAGTTATCCTCGTTCTCCAGCACTGCATGTTCCTGCTGCACACTCAGTCCATTTATCAGGATTTCTGGAGGGTGTGTGGCCTTTTGGTTGCCTACTCTGTTACGTCCCTCTTTAATTAAGTGGATGACCATGCTTGTTAGTTGGGGATCCTCGTTCAGATTCCAGAAGTGAGGAGTTGTCTTCCTTTCCTCACGCTTCATTTCTTCTAGCCTATCCTTTTCCTATAATATGCATGTGAGAGGAGAGAGAGTAATAGGGGAGGAGAAGGGGGGAGAAGAAGGGGGAGTAGGAGTAGGAGAGGAGGAGGAAGGGTAATGGAGGGGAGGGTGATGGGGAGGAGGAGAGAGGGAGATTATATAGAGTATAGAATTATTGTTTTTAGGAATAGTGACTATCATTATGTACCAGGTTAGCATTTTTTGACTCGGCAAGTTTTTGCTCCCATGTCTTCTGTAAGTCCTCCATTTCTCGTTTATTGGCTTCCATCTGCACACGACTCACGTCACAACTATATTGCACTGTATTGTTACACTACTCACTATCTCTGCTAGTTCATCCTGCATCTTTTTCTGTGTCTCTGATATATACATGATGTTGCATCCAGTTAATGTTTAAACTGCATCAAAGTTTACCTATAGCTTATACCTTCATCATTGTTTTCACTGTTTTCAGCGGTGTTGCTTATAATACCATGATCTCCCTTCTTCAGCATCTCCATCAACTTTGCATTCTCTTCTCTCAACTCCCGAATGAGTTTGTCTGTTGCACTTTCATTTATGGTGGCCTTCGTCTTAATGCTTTTAGCTCTGTCAGCTATATAATGAATAACCTTTTTATCTCTGTCAGCTATATAATGAAATAACCCTTTTAGCTCTGTCAGCTATATTATAACCCTTTTAGCTCTGTCAGATATTAATGAAATAACCCTTTAAGATGTCTATCCCTCCTCCTATCCCTTCTCTGACCTCCCCCTATTTCTTTCTACTCACCAAATCTGAGTGTCGATAATGTCTCGTCATAATTTATATCAGCAGGACTGAGAGCAGCAATCTGTAACATGCACACACATGTGCAGGCATACAGTGGTCACGTGTTATAAAGGTGTATTGTTTGGTTAGTCTAACCATAATGGTCTTGGAGTTTCCTCCAAGAGCATTTTTAAGTAGTTTTGTAAGTGAAGAATCTCTGAAAGGAACTAAAAGATACAAAATTAGCTATTTCTTCCTCACTTGCCAACTCATTTGTACCTTGAACTTTCTTTCCAGTTGATATATCTGCCAAAGCTACATAAATATAGTAATCAAATGAATTTCTGTAGGGATAGATTCCACCCATGCATGGAAATTCATATTCATGCACTGCCTCCCCCCTCCTTGGCTCTCTTGTAAAACCTAGAAACAACCCTTGACTTTTCTCTTGATAACTCACTGATTGTTACCTACAAGATAGTGTAACCAGAGACTTACCTTTAATGACATTACCAAGTGTTGATAGGGACTTGTTGATGGCTGCTCCTTCCTGTAACCGAGTTCCCACAGCTCCAGTTGATTCTGCCCTCTCACTATAAAGGAACATTCACTGTATATTAAGCAACATTGCAGAACATTACTAATTGGTGTGGGACCAGACAATTAGGACATTTAAAGTAAATATTAGTGAATTTCTCACCTCTCCAGGAAAATCCTAATCATGCTTTACATGGATGGATTGGTTATAGTAAACTGCAATTACCTTCCTGCAAGGTCCACCAGGTTAATGACTGAACTCTTGGCTATAACCTGACCAGTCTCATCCTTGCTCTTCTGCACAAATGTTACAGCCACAATGGTGTGTGCCCGACTACTTGTGGCATTCATGTTAGTTGATGCAATGGTCCGATTTTTGGTACCTTCAGCGATCCTGTCCTCAATATTCTTGTAATTTTTTACAGCTACTGAGCGCAACTGATCAACTAAGAGTGATAGAGAAGAGTAGTTAGTAAGGTAAGTGATTGGAGACTCACTCACCATAGAACCCTCTGTTTGGATGTTCTCTTATCTTGAGCCCGCCTCCTTTCATGGATGAGGGGTTTAGCAGATCTCGAACCTAGAGTTAAAACAATAAACTATATTTGCCGGCCAAACTCAATGCAAATTTAAATCTTGTCACCACAACAGCAACAAGTTTCCTTCAATCATTACTCCCGTTATACTCCGTTACCTGCTCATTGTATATTTCCAGCATGCTTAAAATGACCTGGAACTCTGTATTGGAGCTCTGCTTTTCCTCTATGCCACAGAATAACTGCTCACAAGTGACTGGAACAATTCCTTTGTTTACACCATAACCAACCATGGAGTAGGACTTGCCACTCCCTGTCTGCCCGTAGGCAAAGAGGGAACAGTTGTATCCCTTCCAGGCATTGTCCAGGACTCCAAGACCAAGATCATCAATCACCTTTTTCTATAAGTAAGAATATATACTAGCAGTCGTTCATATCACTGCAGAGTTGTGTGTATGACTGAGTTTTGTGTATAGGCTTTTGGCTATTTCCGGTGCTTCTTGAACTAATCCCATCATTTAGGAATCAATTAATCTATTAAGTATACTAATGCTTCTTAATTAAACAATCCTTTAAAGTTAAACATTCTCTGTGGTTCTGCCCATTTTAAGAATTATTCCTATCTCCAAGTAATGCCTGTTATTCTAGCTGAAAGCCCAGTATTTATTTGTAGTCCTGTCTCCTAAAGAAATCAGTTATACTATGCTACAATACAAAATGGATTTTGGTGCCATTTAGGCGATTTCTGCACTTCTTCCCCTTCAATTTTGAGAGGATACACACTGTATACTACTAGTCTAGTAGTCTATTTTGAACAGACAGTTATAGCTATAGATAATATACATGAGAGCTATCTGATCAAACATTATATTTATAAATAAGAGTAGGCTAACACTATGCCACAGGGCAATTATAAATTTTACTATGATTTCGTCTAGCTATATACTTATAAAATTCATGAACTTTTTAAGTTCATAAATTTTTGCATCCATATTGTAAAGCTACAACCATTCACTTGATCTGCATAAACTGGAGAGGAAGGAGAAAAATATCCATCTTCCTCGGTATTAAACCCATCATGTGACCAGTAACTATAATCAAAAGTGAAAATCTTTGGCTCTCCACCCTTTGAGGCAGGGTCAGTGATGGAGGTGGAGTTCCCAGTCATGCCAATGATGAGTTTTGCCCCCCTGTTCAACTCTCTTTGGTTGTGCAATAGAAGTTAAGGAAGTAAGTTTCTATACACTTAAATAAATAATAATAATATGCCTACTGCACTTAATATTATATAGCTGGTTACTTGCTACAATGCTGTGCTAAAACTAATGCAATAACTGTACATTACAAACTTATAGATCTATTGAAAGGATATGAATGGCCTGACTCGAACAGCTACTTTAACATTCTCCGACATGACTCTGCAGTTTTCTAAGTAGCTATAGCTTCTCCGAGATCCTAGTTTTTCACAGGTTCTTAATCTAAAAGTATTGCGCACGCTCAGAACCAACATGAGACCACGCCCACTCTTGGGAGTGAGGGCTCTGCAGGTGTAACTAATCTCACTCTACCAGAATTTCATTGATATTAATGTGCACACCCAAATAACAATAAATAAATAAACAAACAAACACTGTGAGTTAAATTTTATACCTGATTAACAATACTGAAAATAATGTCCTCCAAGTTTTGGAAGTGTGAATGATAATAATGTAAATGTTACACCACTCTTCCAAATTTTTGGGAAGGGCTGAGCCATGGAACTATAGAAGAACAAGATAGCTATATGTATACACAGCCACCACATAGCTTTCACCTCATGTGTTCACTCATCTTCTCTAGTCTTTAAATTCTGCCTGTTGCTCTATGGTGCTCCCTTATGATAAGCATTCACTGGAATTTTCATTGAGAAGAATCTGAAGCCTGCCACACAGACACTTTGCATTAAGGTGTAGAGTGTATTTTTGGTAAGTCAAAACAGCCTTATTCTTACTGTGTTTCACCTTGACTGGCTTCAATTATGCCTTCTGATCTTTATAGATACCATGGTAATTAGGAAGTTTAGGATTCATTAAGCTTATGATCTGAACAATTTATTTGAGTTCATGTCACTTCTATATACCACTTCCCAATCCATTCCCAACTGCACCTTATTGGTGCGGATGAGAGGTGTATGCAAAGCGCAAAAAAAGCTAGGACTGCTCCTCCCCCCCCACTCCCCCACTCGCACACACACGTACCTCGCCTTGTGTGCATGCGTGCGCAGATCGATCAGATGATGAGTGGTGGTGTGTGTGACTGAATTCTTTACGAGCTATTGTTTCATACCAATAAGCTACTGGTAAAGTTGTTAAGATGGCGGTAATGCTTGTGCTAGCCTCCTTTATATTACTACTCGGCTGGGCAGCCCCTTCTCACGCTCACCCTTCGGTCCTACTCAAAAGTCCTCAGCAGCGTAAGGGCCTAATAATAGAGAAGACACCGCTCAGCATGGAGTTAGTTAAATCGAAAGTTGAAGTTATTAATTGTCCTGATGGCGTCCACGTGTGCAAAGATGGTCAAACGTGTTGTTTATCGCCAGATCGTGAATCCTACGGCTGTTGTCCGTTATCAGGTGCTGTGTGTTGTAGCGATGGGCTGCATTGCTGTCCTAGTGGGGACACCTGCGACCTTGCTCGTGGTGTGTGTTTAAAACCTGGCATCCGTCATCCCATCCTGAAGTTAGCTGGCCCTCCTAAATTAGAGTCTGTTATGTGTCCTGATGGTGGAAGCTGTCCCAACAAAAACACCTGCTGCAAATTGTCGGGTGGTCAGTGGGGCTGTTGTCCAATACAGAATGCAGTGTGTTGTAGTGACATGGAGCACTGCTGTCCTGCAGGGTACAGCTGTGATAGCAGTGGAGCTTGTTTTCGATCAACCTTCTCATTCTAGCATTGACTATGAAGAAGGAACCCTCTGTCCAGAGAACTAACTATAGCTAGCATTACATTTGATTTAGTGTTTACCCCTTAAATACATGTAACTTTGTAATGTATATTGTGTATATTGCTTTAGCTTGACCAATTATGTATTTCAGTTTGAAGTTTGTCTTGTATCCTGCAGATCAACAATAAGTAGTTACAACTACCCTTAACACTGGATAGGGCTTTCCTAAATCAACTTGAGTACAGATTACAGTAGGTAAACATCCTTACTGATTACTTATAGTTGGTAGATATTACCACATTCCATCCTCTCGCCTACACCTTGGACTACTTATAGCGGGAAATTTTAGAGGGGAAATATCTTTGTGGTTAGAATAAAACCACTGAATGTTTTACCCACGAACTTTTAATTTTATGGTTTAATTGAGACAGCACTGAGCTGTAAACCACGAATTTAATAAATTTGATTATTGAAAACCATCCCTCAAAAATCTGCTATATGGTATATGTCTCATTACAATGAGCCAGTATGTGGTCTTTGTATATAATGGGTGACAGATATTTGATTTTTTAGCTTAGAGCAGTGTGGGGAGGCTAACAGATCAATGTGGGGTCAGCAGATGTTTGCTAAAACATCTTTAACCTGCAGGACAGCAACCATATTCACCAAAATAAGAGTGACCACCATCAGGTTGCATAGTTCTCTGTGGCATCCAATGGAGTGATCACTGTGTGGAGTACAGTCAGTAATTGTCTACTTTTGATGACCCCCCAAACTGCCAAACACTTTGGAATTTTGCATGGAAAATAGCACATGATAATATTATATATAGCTAGTTATTTTCAATTAGAGTTGACTCAAATCCACATAATTATAAGAACTTACCAATCATCATTGTCTTGCAGTGAATTCCTCTAAATATACCCAATTCTCAACTCAAGTACTGGTACAGTGGAAAGGCATTGGAGATGTTTGTTCCATTAATATAGTATATAATATTGTATAGGCCATTATGTGGGAAACCAACCAAGATTCAGTACTGTATAATGCACACCACAATAAGGTAGACATCAGTCTCTCTATTAGCATTGCTGGACATTGAAACCAACCACAAAAACTTCCCATAGCCACCATCCATCCATATATATCAGGCTAGAGTTAGGACCTAGGACATTGACTGAAATGTAGCCATGAAATAGGACTGAGGTTGATGTAGAGCAGTTGGTGAAAGTAGGTGATAGGAGTAAACACTAGACATGAGGAATCTCATGCAAGTCATGTGCTGCAGCTGTGGCAACCATGCATTCTTCTAAAACAGTGTGCTGTATACTGGCCCACAACCAATATGCAGTGTGGACACCATTAACACACAACATGTACCACCACACACATACCTCTGTAATCTCTCCCATCCATGTGATATCAGTTGGATAACCCCCTCACAGCTAACCTTACACATTAATACTTATTACCAGGGGCTACCTCATCCATCAGCTACTAAAGAGTCAAAGACTGAATTCATTTGAATTTGCTTTATTCCAGTACAATACACTGTTATTCATATGATCATTATTAATGTTTGCTGTAGACAATTTTGCTGACTCTATTAAAGCCTGTTTTGCTGCATAATAGTGACAATGCTCACTCTTATGCAATTTGTGTCAGCAATATCTCAGCCATTCTCTTCTGGAGTTGCAGTTTGTAATAAGGTCATTAATTGGTCATTGAGGCCATCCTGGCCTGACTCTCTCAGCTATATATTCACTATACATGTGATTTGTACAATCTATTGACCCAGCAAGTTTCTACAGATGGCAAATAGCCTTCATACAAGGAAAGAGACCAGTATGAGACCAATACTGCCTAATTGAGCAGTGAAGTGGATTAATGTGAGAAGCAAAACACTAAATTCTGATACTGATAATGCACGTGATGTAGATACCCAGAAATGTATCAGAGCTTCCAAGTAGTAACTTTAGATATGCATATAAAATAAACAATTTTTGCTTATTTTGGCCCCAGTTTGCATACACATGTAGCTAACGTCGTTATTATAATATGAACAAGCTGTGTGGCTAGTCCTGTTTTATACGTAGTGCATGTTTCTTTCATGAGTACATTTCTTTGTAGCAATCAGTAAGGAGTCTTCAAATTTATTGTTCTCACAGCACTTCCAGGTCTTATTAAAGTGATAGCCTATGAGAGATGATATAGTCTCTGTACGTAGAAAGTGAGGATTGAAATTTGGTCTTGATTCAATCAGTACTCTATGTCAGAGGTCACTTTTTTGCTTATTTTGTGTCACATTTGCTTACTTGCTTATTGACCTTGACTTTCACATATAAACATGCGACAATGCTTATACTTGGAGGCACTGAATTGTATTGACTTTAAACATTCTCGTTTTGACAACTTAATTTCTATCCATGAACACATTATCAGTGTAGTTATCATTGTACGAGAGTATTCAAATAACCATACTATGCACGAGTGTCTAGAGATTCACCTGAAATATATATCCAGCCTGTAAATAAGACCATCACAAGTTCCAACACCTGAACATGCCCTCAAACAGTTGTCCTGCTGACCACCAGTGCATCTGAAATTTCAGTCAGAGTGTAACCAGTTGACTGGAATACTTCAACTTGGTCCTTGTTAAGATGTATTTTTTGGACAACTGTGGCTAGGACATGAAGTTCTAAAAATTAATGTCCAATATAATCCGTTTTATTGATTCAGGTGCAAATACATACCTATAGCCCATGACTGTAGACTAGTAACTCCTCACTTTAACATGCATATCCTCTTCATGCCACAGTCAACACTTTATGAAGTTGGACTCAAGATAGCAACACGCCCTCAAGCTGCCATTGTCAATATCATAAAATGTGCTATCTCTATCTCATATCAAGTGAAGAATGCACACATTTACTGTCAACAAGAGAACACAGGTTAATTGTAGTGCTAATAGTCATCAGAATTATTATAAATAATAGCCGCAGTTATAGATGGGTGTATAACCCTTTCGCTACACTAATTTTCGATTTTTTTTGGATTTGGCATTGGTCGTCACTAGGTGCCGGCGCCCCCAGGCAGCAAAAGGTCGTGCAGGTTAGCGTGACGTCATGCTGGCGGCTAGCAGATCAAGGCAGAAAGAATGAGCTCCTTGGAGACTCTTGCTGGCCTGCTTATGGCCTCTCTCACACCGACGATCCTCTACGGCACTGCCCCATGCACTATGCCACTCTCCTTTTCTTTTCATTTTTTTTTTTTTTTTAAAGTCCATATAAAGCGAACATCAAAGGAAGATCAAAGGCAGCTCCTCCCTGTGGTCAAACATCTGAGAACTGACGGACCACAACCCATTGTTCTGACTTCCGATGCCGACAGTCAAAGGTTGGCGGCAGGAGGACGTCCTGGTGCCGACGGGGTCCGAGTAACGGACGGTTGAAAAGTGTGTAAAATTACACTCTTTTGGGAGCGAAAGGGATAATAATAATGTACAACTGAGAACGCCTTACGCATGCGCGGTTAATAGTAACTACTACCTACCTCGAGCTCACTCGGAAAGATGGCCGTTGCGCAGCTGCTACTGGTCACCTCTGTATTGCTGCTGAAAATTTCTGTCCCATCTCACGCTCATCCTCTCTATTTGGAGAAAAATCCTCAGCCTCACCAGCTCTTAGCGGAAGCTGCAAAGATAATTGCAGCCGACAATGTGCCCTGGACTGGCCGATCTCGCGTCAAGAGTGTCTGGTGTTCCGACGGGGAGGAGTGTCCCGATGGTCAAACCTGCTGTCCGATGGGGTCGACGTATGGTTGCTGCCCCTCCCTTTTAGCGAATTGTTGTCCCGACGAGAAGACCTGTTGCCCCTTAGGGAAACTTTGTGTAACTTCTGGTGGTAAAGATTACTGTGAATAGGGATTGAGTAAATATTATGCTATTTTTTTTACCTATTATGCTATGTTCTGATTCCTGAACTTTTACCTATTATGCTTTCTATTATTCCTCAATTATGCTGCAATAAACCATAATTATATATAATATAATACAAATCATCGGGAGTTGTATTGTAGTTGTATAATGGAGGCTTCAACCTAATAATAATAATAATAGATAGATTCAGAATAATTGTCACTCACTCCCTTCCATAATAAAATATTTGATTACTCTTCTGCTTTTCAGAGGTATAAAATGAATGTGCCACTCCCATCCTCTTCAAAACCAGACAATTAACAGTCTTAATACCTGTTACAGTTTTAAGTACTTTGTGACAAAAGGTCCTGCATGATTATTTTCAGGACAAGTGGTCTGTCCTGATGGTGGAAATATAACTCTTAGTGGAGAGTCCTAACTCCAATGAGTAAAGAAGGTCCTGAATTATTATGGGGTTAAATGTCCATCAGAGGATATTTCTGATAGAGTTTCAGCAAAGTACATCACAGAATGGCAGAAACATCTTCCTTAGCAATGATCATCATAATGTTGAATAGTCACTTCTCTTCTTTTGTAAATTATCCATAAGCATTTTCATCATTTACTGCATGAAGCTATGGGTTAGTATTTAATATCAATATCTGGACTTAATGGAGCTATGCTGAATATAGCTTGCACAGTTCTGTTATATTCAATGGAGTGACCACTACGTGTACAGGATGTACTGAAGTTGCAACATCTTTAGTTTTTACAAAAATAATAAATTTTGTAGCTGTAATTACACAAGGTTAGAAAGGCATGGAAGCTAGAGGTGATTGGTAGGTCATCTTGTTAGCTGCACATTGCTTCTCAACCTAAAGAAACGACATAGTACTGACATGAACAAGTCACAGAGTGTATGGTAAATCTACTCCAACGAACTGGCAGGTACAATACATACAGACACTTCGGGACAGTCTCCTAATTTAAGAATTAAAAGTCAAACTCAAGTTTGGCAGATACCAACCTAGTTAATGTCCCACAGCTGAAATAATTCTACAACCAGCAGCCCCAGAAGTGTAGTAATTACTACATATATTGTGTTCAGATTCACTCCACGACAGTTACAGATGTTTTACCCACTAGCGGTACCTAGAATTATTATCTACATGGTGGTCTCCTATTTCTAGGAATGTCACCACCACAAGGTGGCTGATAGGCACCGGCATATTTTGGGAATAATAAATAGGTTAAGGTCTTCAGGATTCTAAATTGTGTTCCTCCAGCATGACTTGTTTTACTAGCATGGAAGGGGGTGGTATATCTTGTGAGGGAGACAATGAAGTAGAAGCAATAGTATAATACCAAGTCTTTTGAAAGTGTTGAAGTCACCTGCACCTGCTACAGTTGGTAGGAAGAGTGTTCCTACAAATCATACACTCAGTGCTCATTTGTACATTTAAAAGTGCCAAATTTTAAGAACAATACTGGGAATAATAATGAATAATAGATGAAAATTTGAGCATAATATGCTGGTGCCTAGAGTCCAGTAAATTATGCTTAAATTTTTTCCCATTATGCTTTGGAGCATTGCTCAAAATCTAACCCTATTATGCTCTGAATTCTACCCATTATGCCCTACTTTTTTAGAACAAATTGAGTCAGTATCTTCCTTTTTTTAAAACACAAATCAGACTTAGTGGGGGCTCTTGATCTACTTAGCAATGAAGCAGTCCTATTTTTTTGCTAAATAAAGAGCTCTTACTCTATGATTCACTGCTGCTACTACTCTAAATCTCAGGATTAGAAGTACTAGAACAGGAAAACTCCATTAGGACTAATTCAGCTAACTTGCTACAACATGCACTTAGGCCATGTACTAGTCAGTAATGATCAATTCCAAACTATGCCAACCATAATGGTTGAAGCTCCCTATTATGCTCCATTACATCCATCATAATGGTTGAGCCTATTATGCTCCAATTATGCCTGGAGTAATTTACTGGAGTAATTTACTGGAGTCTACTGGTGCCTAGTGGCCGACATATGTGGTGGTAATTACTATATTGTAGAGCACACCTCTTTACCCACAAGGTTTTTTTATTTTTTATTTTCTACATGGTGGTCTCCTATTTCTAGGGATGTCACCACAAGGTGGTTGACATATATGTGGGGTGTTATGTCTGTGGGCATGTGTCCTAACCTCAGAGAACTGACCTGTTGTGGAGTTCTGGTATATGGCCTGTGTAATCCTTTCCTGTTCAAAGTGACTCCAAACCCAGCTCTATAATACATACACATGATAATGCACCATGGCAACTAGTCATGTAATCATTACAGAATTAGCTTGTAGTGAATTCTTCTAAATCATCCAATTCTCAAGTACCTTAACACCAGAGTTAGGTACAGTGTAATAGCACTCATGAATTACTCAGACGTCACAAGGTGATATCCAAGATGGCACAAATTTTTTTCTAATGTTGTATACCTGACCCCATAACTCCAGAATGCAACTCCCTATAAGTTGATTTGTGAACCTAAATGTAGCTAATGATATCACTTTCAGGGGATGAAGTACCATTAAAGTGATACTATGTCACTATATGGGAAACCTAACCAAGACTGAGGGAAATACTCTCCCACTGATATTTCTGTCTCTCTGTTAGTATTGCTGGACACTGAAACCAGCCACAAAAACTTCCCATAGCCACCATCCATCCATCCATAACACACAGGCTAGGAGTTAGACTGGTCTAGGAGACTGACTATACTTGTCAGGGAGGTCTATGTAGCCATTAGTTGGTAATGGTTCATCCATGAACAGGTCACCAAAATATGGTACTATACTGTCAGCCTACATAAAATATGAAAACTCAGTATACTAATAGGATATCAGTATACTAATAGGATATCAGTATTCTGTAGAAACAGACGTACTTTAGGACTGAGGTTGATGTACTCTGCCAGAGGGCAGTTGGTGAAAGCATATTGAAGGTGATAGGAGTAGACACTAGACCCATGGGGAATCACATGCAAGTCATGTGCTGTAGCCATGGCAACCACTCTCCTCGCCTTTTTTGTAGAGAGTTCGAACATAGTGTATTATAACCAGTTCACAACACATACCTCAATAAGCACCACACAGACTAGCAGGTAAAACATGAGAACAGCTGACATCCAAACATTATTCATAGAGACAGAGTTACCTTCTAAACCTTCTTACTAAAGAGACAGAAAGGAGGGGAGAGAGTTACCTTGGCAACATTAGGTCTAGCAGTGGTGCAGTACACGGGACAATTTCTCCTGAAATACAAAGTTAGAATAAATATTTAATAACTGTATACACTAGGGACAGCTGTATACACTATAGGGACAGCTGTATACACTAGGGGATCAGTGTTATTGCTTTCAACCTCAAAATCCAAAGTTGAACAAGTAGAAAGAATAATTTCTACAATCCCTTTCATTGCAGCATAGCTACTGGTAAGTACTGAATATACACAACTATTGTATGTATACAGAACTTGATCCATGTCCCCCCAAACCACTGTACTTCATGGTCCCCCCAAACCACTGTACTTCATGGTCCCCCCCAAACCACTGTACTTCATGGCCCCCCCAAACCACTGTACTTCATGGCCCCCCCCCCCCAAACCACTGTACTTCATGGTCCCCCCCTCCTCCCCCCAGAACTACTTTACCTTTGTCTTTCCTCCTAGCAGAGCATAAACTGGTTCATTCCTCAATTTGCCCAGCAAATCCCACAGAGCCAAATCCACAGCACTTATAGCCTGGCTGCATTGTACAGAGAGAGAGAGAGAGAGAGAGGAGTCAGGTGTTGCATGTTGGCATGGGCTAGGGCTAGGGCTAGTGAATAACACTATTCATAATAGGTCCTGACATTCATAATCTATAACATTCAGTTTTAAATAATTCATATCCAAGTTTATAATGATATTCATAGTTTTTGAATAATGATAGCATTCATGATGCAATCTAATTGAAAATTGAAGCCAGCAATTGAGTATGTGACTCAATTCTAGCTGAACTGACACTTACCATCGGTTCATAAGGTGTGCCCATTATATAAGGTGTGCCCATTATATAAGGTGTGGCTTTCTATTAATTGCCTTGGGTAAAAACTTCACCACCCCCTTCTTAGTACTGACTCACTAGCAAGGACTTTGCAGCATCAGAGTTGACTCACTAGCAAGGACTAGAGGTGACTCACTTCACATAAACAATATTCTACTTTGCTAACATGGGAAGTTCTTTTCGTCCATAGTTGAGAGTGCTTCGGAACATTTGGTCCCAGATCAGCTCCACATCTACTGGGTTTTGTCCCTCAACAAATCAGCTCAGGTGGTGCTCAACTATGTAGCATGCTGGCTCACCTCCAATAGAAACACCTATTGAATGCACAGATCTGGTTTTGGCAGTTTTTCCAGACTTCAATAAAAGTTACCCTTTACCAGATATGCCAACTCGCCCATGCCGGCCACACACCCACTTCCACAACCACACCTCCCATGGCACCCAGGACTTTCTGTAGACATGGGGTTAGTTATGGGCGTTGGGTAGCAATGCTCGTCCACTACATCATGACAGTAGCACCTGAGAGGTCAAAGTTGATAGTGGTGGTTGCAGCATCACCTTGATCAGCTGCTGCAGCTTTCTTGACTTAAGCATTTACCTCTTTGATTCTAGGTAACTTAGGGGGTCTGGAGGCATGCCCCCCCCCCCCCCCCCCCAGGAAATTTTTGCATTTTAGACCTCTGATTCAATCTGGTGGCATTTCAGGTTGTCTAATAGGCACCTGCAAGTACTGTGTTAAGAACTTGATGACATTACTTGACTATAGCTAAGATGTCCAATTCTATGGTTCTCAGCTGAGCTGAAGAATATTCTCCTTAGAAACATCCATATCTTGAATAAAAAGAAGAGCAAGACTACATAACCTTTCTCCACTCATAGTTGATCTACTAACTCCAAGACTTCAGTCTATGCATTGCAGAAAATGAACGTTCACAGAACCAACAAGCAATGTGAAAACAAATCTAAAAACTGTGTGCAGATTTGAAAAATCTTTATCTATTAGTTTTAGGGAATTTAACTCAGAAAATTCGTTGACACAATGTTAATAAAAGGATAACTATCTTGAAGTATGCTTCAGCACTGTGACTACAGACAGAATTGCCAGTTAACTGTTGCATCAAAATTTAATGCATTAGTTATACAATAGCAAAAATATACTGAGGCAAGTGCCTCAGTTGCCTAAGCTACTCCTATGTTGTGGTGATATGATTTAGGTGCAAAAATTAATGTTCCAGAAAGTGAGGTAGGAAGTCCTTCAGATAGAACTACAACACAGAGGTGTTACACCCTCAGTCTGTAGCTGCTTCTCAACAACTAAACTTTTGTTTGAATGATCTAACAAATGGTCTATGTCATTATTGGGATGCTTTTCAAGTCGAATAGGCTCTGTTTACAAAGTACAGCTACACTATAGCTCTGACTGTCCAACTGTCCCGATTTCAGCGGGACAGTCCCGATAATGTATGGGAGGTGGAAACCGCCAAAATTACCTCTCTTTTTTTGAGAGGGGGTGCTTTTTTTTGAGAGGGGGTGCTTTTTTTTTGAGAGGGGGTGCTTTTCGAGCAGAGGGGGTACTTTCGACGTGCAACAGGGGTGACTTTTTTTGAGAGGGGGTGCTTTTCGAGCAGAGGGGGTACTTCTGACGTGCAACAGGGGTAGCTTTTTTGAGAGGGGGTGCTTCTGACATGCAACAGTGGTGGCTGTTGTTTTTTTTTTGAGAGGGGTGCTTTTCGAGCAAAGAGGGGGTAGTTCGCAGACAGCCATCAGGAAAGGGAACGTTATTATTGTAAAGCTAATTACGCATGCGCACTATACTAAGCACGTGGAGTAAATTCAGTTTATTTCTGACCATGATGGAGCAGGACACAAACCTAAGGAGTCAGGTTATACAAGCCACAGATCTTCTGTTAAAAGCTGTTGAGAGGTTAGAGGGCAGGCCTGCCTGTCCTGTCTCTAGGGCGATGAGTGGACCTTCTGACTCTTTATCAATCTGCAGCCCTTATAGAGCAAGTACATCTGAAATGAATAAGCTGTTTAACTGGACAGCCACTAAAAGGCGTCCTCCAGAAGGGAGCAGAAGGAAGAATAATAAGAAGAAAAAGCTCCAAATGTGGACCCACAATTTTTGCTGTTTGGCAAGAAAAATGCAAAGGTATGGTATTGAATGATCATGGTAATTATAAGTTTTGATTGTGATTATTAATAGTTATGTTCCGGATCATGGACAAAAGACTGCTCTGGCCTTAGCAGGCCTTGGAGAAAAGAAACTTTCTCTCTATTTTCATTCAGATGCCAAGGAGCTCTGTGATCAGCTGTTAGATTATTTTCCAAAGCTATTAAAAGCTGGAGAGTATGGATTATTAAGATGTGGTGACAAGGGGGAAAGGAACCTTGTTTTAATTGATGTTCCTCCTGCTGGATATACAGTCGAATACTTGAAGGCAGTGGTTAGTTCCGCAAAAATTTATATTCGGCCATTACAGAAAAATTTGGACCTTTCTATTATTGAGAGTGTAAGTAGTTTTAGGTATTTGTATGCATGTGACACATGAATGGGGTGGGAGAGTTGACAGGATGAATGATTGCAATTAATATTTTATTCCATGGTATGTATCATGTAGGAATCCAGTAAGAATATTCAGCAAGAGTGTCTTGACTGTGGCGAAGTTTTCTCCATGAATCTCCTCAAGGATCATTTGGCTAAATGTGTATCAGCAAAAAGGTATTATGACACTAGCTAATTCTTGTAATTGTCACTTTTTGTTTAATTCAGGAGTGGTTGGGACCCAGACCCTGATTTTATAAACGAGTGGGGACCCAGTAAACCTACTCCTGATGACAGTAGCAATTCGAAAACAAATCCAATTTTGATAGACGAAAAAATATGTGACATTACTGATGTAAGGCACATCTGCTTATATTTAACCTACAATAACATTTTTTTTACAACTCTACAGTCAGATAGTGATATTGAAAAGGCAATTATTGAATCTATAAAACTGTCTAGTAAAGATTCAATACCACAACGAGTCAACCTAGGTATTTAATAGTCTCATTTTGAAACTAACATTAGTACTTTTCATTTCTAGTTGTAGTGAAATTATCCAGAACCTACAGAGGTTTCTTAATAAAAATGAGAGCTTCACATTTGTAATAAGAAGAGGATATTGCATAAAGGATGCAATAAAAGGACAACGAGTATTAATTTCTCTCCAGCTAAAAATATCCAGGTATAGTGATCTTGCAAGACTAAAGCATGACAGTTGACTAAGTACAATGAAACTGGGGCAATTTCAAAGGTAGCTTGTAAATTTTTTGTTTTTCTTTTCTGATTAATATTGCTGCAAGTTATCTTTGCAATTGTGATCAAAAATGTTAAGTTTATTTTAAATTCTTATAGGTGGAATTTTTGGGAGAAGGAGGACAAGATACAGGTGGCCTTACCAGGGAGTTTTTTACTCTGGTCTCTAAAGATGTAGCTGGTGAATACATGGCATGTGGTACATTCAGACACAATTCAGTTGCATTGCAGGTAATAAACTAATGTGACCATGACCTAAAATATAAACCATTAACTGGGATGTATTAAGGAAGCTATTCTTTTAGCATAATAGGCTACATTGGAGCATAATCCCTTTCAGGGCATAATTGAGCATGATAGGCTTTTTTTTTTTCATTGGCAAATGGTGTGTAGTCTATAATACTGTTTAGTGTTTACCAAGGTATCTTGTTCAGCCAATCAATTATTATAGTCTGCATGTGTCAAGTGTGCTGTGGGTCAGGGTGCTGTGGTCCTACTACTGCACCACATAGACTGAATGGGTTTTAATTAAATTTAATAATTAACAGGTTGGAAAATGGTTGTGGTCAGCAAAATACTTTAGAGGTAGCCCTGAGTAGAGTCCAGTAAATTATGCTCAAATTTTTGCCCATTATGCTTTGGAGCATTGCTCAAAATCTAACCTTATTATGCTCTGAATTCTACCCATTATGCCCTACTTTTTATGAACAAATTGAGTCCTTTTTCAACACAAATCAGACTTAGTTGAGACTCTTAATCTACTTAGCAATGAAGCAGTCCTTTTTTTGTTGAACTAAAGAGCTCTCACTCTATGATTCACTGCTGCTACTACTCTCAATCTCAGGATTAGAAGTAGTAGAGCAGGAAAACTCCACAGGATTAATTCAGCTAACTAGCTACAACATGCACTTAGGTCATGTATTAGTCAGTAAAATGATCAATTCCAAACTATGCCAACCATAATGGTTGAAGCTCCCTATTATGCTCCATTATGCCCAGCATAATGGTTGAGCCTATTATGCCCGGCATGATTTACTGGAGCCTAGGCCTGAGTACAACTTTTGGCATAATAAGCTCCATTTGGGCATAATCTTAAAAGGGGCATAATTGAAGCATAATAGGTCAGAAGTTTCAACTATTGCTCTCAGCTCAGGGCAGGCAGCATGTTGATGTCATACATGACTGGTCACCTACACACCTAGTACATATAGCTAGCTATCTCAGCTCAATAGTCACATCACATGTGACATGCCAGTCGCATAGATAATGATTTAGAAGTTCAAGAACCTAGAGTGGTCTCACTTTTAAGGCAGTTTTCACCCATCAGAATACATGAAATTCAGCCAACAGTGTCTGACCTTGATAAACTGAAAGTTTTCCCTTTTGTAGATAATTCTGTTATCCAATCTGAAAGATGAATTAGCTAGCTATCTTGCTAAAGCTTCCCAGCTCAATTCTGATAACTCTAACTATAAAGTGTTGGAGTGTGCATGCTGGTGAGCACCCTCACTGGTCCAGAATGATTTTACTGATAAAGCCTTCATCAGCTGCTTCAGAAAGAGTATTTTTACTTTTGAACAACACTTTTAATGAACAGCAGCAAGGCTGCTTAGAAGACTATGTAGAGACATGCTACAGTACAACACTCCTAATGTAAGAATAATGGGGAATTTTAGGGAATAATGGGAAAGAATAATAGGCAATATAAGGAGAATAGGAGCATAGCATAATTAAAAGCATATTGTACTCAGGCCTATTTAGAGGACTATGTTGAAGCCTCCATTATACTACAATACAACTCCCACTGATTTGTATTATATATATATAATTATAGTTTATTGCAGCATAATTGAGGAATAATAGGCACATTTTAAAAAGCATAATAGGTAAAAGTTCAGGAATCAGAGCATAGGTAAAAAAAAGCATAATTTACTCATCCCTAGTCACTTCGCACATTGTTTTAATTAATTCTTATTACAAGTGTGAGGCCATATAGGCAGGTGTCTTTGTGGTTTTGTCTTTGTGATTTTTGTCTTTGTGGTTTTGTCTTTGTGATTTTTGTCTTTGTGGTTTTGTCTTTGTGATTTTTGTCTTTGTGGTTTTGTCATTGTGTACACTAGGCTTAGGTAGATTATGCTCAAAATTTCCCCCATTATTCTATTCTGCAATGCTAAAAAAGTTGCCCATTATTCTTGTTAATTCACCCATTATTCTCACAACATTATTGATTATTCTCCTTTAAAAGAACAGTTATAGTTTGTTAAACTGATGTTTCTACATAGTCCTGTAAAGTTTGTCCCTGCTGATCTCCAAAAGTAGTGAACTAGAAGCCATTTTTGACACTACCAAAAAACTGAAACATGCCACATGGCTGATCACATGCTCAATCACTGTACAGTCACCAATAGTTCATGAAACCACTAATGGAATTAATGGAGTAGATCCATTTCCATCAGGACCACTCCGAGGACTTCAAAATTAGCTGTACAATGACCAGGTGCAAAAAGAGCTCAAATTATTCCCAAAATGTGTCCCATTATTCTAGCATTATGCTTGATTCCAGGCAGTCCCTATTATTCCTAAAATTATGCCAGCATAATCTACCTAAGCCTAGAATGTGCATGTGGAAATGACAGTTTACATAAGCCTATTCTTCTATTGTGATCTCAGACTCAGAAACCTTAAAACCCTCCACCTCCAGCACTGAATAGACTACTATTATGTTCATGTATCAATATCCAAAATCTATGTGAGCAATTACCTCCCTGCTTCTTACCCTTATGTAAGGGGATCCCTAGCCCTATGCAATGATAATTTAACAATAATAATGTTTTATATTTTTAGAATGGTGTATTTATCAAGATTGGAAATTTAGCTGCTATGGCTCTAGTTCAGGGTGGTGCTGGGTTCCACATTTTATCTCAGTCAATATTTAATTACGTTAGTGGCATGTCCATATCTGAAATTGTGGCCAGTGTGGATGAGGTTCCAGATTTAGCCGTAAGGGAAGCTATTAGTGAGGTATTATAAATAATATAATTGTCAGTTAATTATTATTATTATTATTATTATTATTATTATTATTATTATTATTATTATTATTAACATTATTAACTGTAGATAACTAATGCTAAAACCAATGAAGTTCAAGAAATTGCTCAAAAACATTTTGGATTACTGGAAGGGAGTGGATTCATTAAACCTTTTGCAGCTGATGATATAACAGACATGGTTCAAGCTATTACTTTGCAACATACACTGCTACAGTGCAAAGCAGAGCTAGATCAATTTATTGAGGGATTGAAGGCTCTAGGTGTGCTAAGTGCTATTAGAGAACATCCCAACATTTTGAGGCCATTCTTTAGTCAAACAGCAAAAAAGCTCAGCTCTGGTAATAATCCTCTTGCTGTTCAACAGAGCTGTTTAAGTCATTTTGTGTGAGAATGTCTATAGTGTTATTTATGCATCATCTGCTTAGAGATTTAATGGTTCTATTGTGTTCTTATAGTTGTCTACCATGCAGCATAGACTCACAAAATTCAACTTACTCACACATTCATTGCTGATTAAGCAAGTACACAGTAGATACACTTATTGCTGAAAAGTATCTAAAAATGGATTCTTGACAATACCAGTAGTACCATAGTCTATTTACCATAGATCAGTTGTCTCTGAGCATAATTTGTAGTCTGTTTTATTATTTTCTCACACAGATGACATCCGTAAGATATTTTCAGTTGCATTTTCTGAGAAAGGCTCATCTGCTCGCCAGAAGGAGGAGGCAACATACATGCACTTTATTGAATACTTAGATGAATGTGAAAGAGGTACAATACTTAGTGTGTCTGTGTTACTTTAATTATGAAATGAAATATTCTTTATTCAGTAAGATGTACTGAAGAAGATTCAGATGAAGGTAAATGGTGCTTGTATACTAACAATTCTCAGGATGTTCAATCAATACTGTTTTCAAAACTTTGATTTCATTCTTTGCTATAGGAGTTGTGACACTTTCCAGCATACTTAGTTTTTTCTCGGGATCAGAGGAAGTGCCGCCTTTAGGATTTCCACCCCCTCCTGAAATCAATTTTAATTCAACAAATATTTACCCAACCTCCTCTACATGTGCTGTACAATTGACCTTGCCCACCATGTATCATTCAGACTATAAATCATTCAAAAATGCTATGGAAATTGGTTTCCTCTGTCATGGTGGATTTGGATTGTCATGATTCATTAAGGCCGTTATCATTCTGTATGTATGTACCATTCATCATTTGATTTTCAACGTTCAGGTACAAAAAAAAAATGTTCATGGTAAAGTTTAATTACAAATGAGCACACACATATGAGAGTGTAGCAAGATATATGTCTATTCCATGGTTATGACTGTCTCCTAAAGGTGATATTGTTTGAGACAGCTCAGAATAATCTTCTGATAGGGTATAATAAGGTGGTTGAACTATAACAGAATCTGGTTCATCAGGATCAATTGAAATGGGACCATCCCAATCAATACCATATAGCTGAGCATCATCCTAAAAACAATAGATGTGTAATAAGGAACAGCTAAATATCCAAACATCTGTGTGTAAAAAAGCTATTTTCCTCCCTTAAAAGACTTCTATCAGATGCATACAAGTAGGGTTGGTTTGCATTTTTTGTTGGAGCATTTTAGGTAGGGTAAAGTATCAAAATCTATAATGCTGTCAAACTGGAAGTATTTTGGGGGTTGGATTGCTGAGTATTTGTCATTGACTAGTTTTGTCAAAGACTAAACACTCAGCATAGAGCTGCAAACTATAAATGACTTGCATATAATAATGGACATGCACTATATATATCACTTAGCACTAACTCAACAATGAGTCAATGTTAACAGGACGTGATGCACAGACTTATATACTTATTTTTAACAAGAATTTTGGGCTGAATTTCACGCAATATAGAAGATTATGTATGAGAATTACAGAATAGCATTATAGGGAACTCTACATACAAATATAGATACCTCAGTTTGCAGTTCATCTCTTATATTTGACCTTGCCAAACCAATTATCCACAGTTGATTAGGAGAAAGGGAACCTTGAGTTGATAATGGATGGTTGTTCCATGCAGACTTAAATCCAGCCAGAGCTCGATTGATACGTGCAATGAAAGTGTAATGGAGACAAAACATGTGAATTTCATTATCCACATCAAGAATACCATTGGCTTCCATGTAAGAAAATAAGTGATAAAAAGAACTATGCATTGAGAGAATACATCTCGCCATAGCCTTTCAATTCGTTAATTGTGCACACTTCGTCCAGTGATAAAGCTCCCACGATTAGGGCCTCTAAATGGATGTTCCAACATATATTGAGCTATTTTGACATTTTCTCCTCCTCTGTCTGAACGCACTCTACTGGGTAGCCCAAATTCCTGTACTCCCTCCAAAAACAGGTTCAAAACTGTTTGGGATCTGTTGTTATCATGACATGAAACAATATAACACATCTACTATAACCATCAATGCAACCATGTATGACCAACTTCCACCTAAAATGTAGAATTATGGATTATAATAAATGATATATACCTCTGGCACCTACCTTATAAGCTTATGGTTACTATCAACATGCCACAGTGATCGAGGTGAAGGAACATTGTAGGTTCGTCTATTGATGACATGTAACTGTCTCATTATACAACCTTCAGGATCTACTGTACGTTGAGCCTCACGAATTCTATGTTGCTGAATTCGATATCCACGAGAAAGGAGATGTCCTCTCATCTGTTGGTTACCGCAAGAAGGATACTCTTCCTGAATCTCAGAAACAATTCTATGTAGTTCAGCATCTGTGAGATCAGCATATCTGGCTCTAATATAAATTCCATTTTCACTCAGCCTTCTTTCTATAGTTCTACTTGAAACACCAAGTATCAGAGACATTTGTGGCACTGTAAAGTTATTTTCAACCAGGAACTCTAATTGTTGCCTGGAGATGACAAATCGTGGTCGGCCAACTGTTCTTAAACACATCATTGGAGGGTGGTAGTCAGACAATGAATTTTCAGTAATTTCTTTCATGTGTGACAACTTTCTGAGGGCAGTCAACACATACTGGGAAGCTTCCTCCTCAAAGTCAGCTAAACCAGAAGAGTAGTTCTTCACCAAAAATTCTCTATAAACTAACTCTAGTGTTAGTACACAATAGTCTAGTAATTCAGGAGAGTACCTCCCGTCATGAAGTACATGAATGCGAGTAATAACTCTTCTTAGTGCTTGCATACACCACAAACTCATCTTCCCGACTCTAAGTGCTTGCATGGAAACTCGTCATTCTTCCCATGGTGGATGATGAACAGCTTAAAACCACACCTCCCAAACGTGCTGTTTAAAACCACGCCCCATACCCAATCAATAATAATACTTAGGCAGTATAATTATAGCACAAGCTGTTGCATGCATGTAAGAACACCCCCCCCCCCGTTGCATGTCGAAAGTACCCCCTCTGCTCGCAAAGCACCCCCTCTCAAAAAAAAGTCATCCCTGTTGCACGTCGAAAGTACCCCCTCTGCTCGCAAAGCACCCCCTCTCAAAAAAAAGTCACCCCTGTTGCACGTCGAAAGTACCCCCTCTGCTCGCAAAGCACCCCCTCTCAAAAAAAAGTCACCCCTGTTGCACGTCGAAAGTACCCCCTCTGCTCGCAAAGCACCCCCTCTCAAAAAAAAGTCACCCCTGTTGCACGTCGAAAGTACCCCCTCTGCTCGCAAAGCACCCCCTCTCAAAAAAAAGTCACCCCTGTTGCACGTCGAAAGTACCCCCTCTGCTCGAAAAGCACCCCCTCTCAAAAAAAAGTCACCCCTGTTGCACGTCGAAAGTACCCCCTCTGCTCGAAAAGCACCCCCTCTCAAAAAAAGTCACCCCTGTTGCACGACGAAAGTACCCCCTCTGCTCGAAAAGCACCCCCTCTCAAAAAAAGTACCCCCTCTGCTCGAAAAGCACCCCTTCTCAAAAAAAGAGAGGTAATTTTGGCGGTTTCCACCTCCCATAATAATGAAGCTCATGTCCCGAGTCCCGCCTCACCTATGGTCGGGACAATAGATGTCCCGACATCAGCCCTCTACAGACAGCTCCGGACTTTGTATGAAACCGCACCCGATCAGATTTTTTGCGTGATGATCTTTACCTTCTAGCCCTAGGACTCCGTCTTGATCGTGAATAATTATAGGTAACAAGAATAATGGTAGAATAAAGGTAACATTTCTACAAGAAAGAACTAACTTTTTATACTGTTGCTTTTGTCATCATAAAAGCTGCTATGACTATTAGCTAGTAATGAAACAGATAGCTAGCAGCAGGACTTAACGCCAGTTAGCTATTGGTGATTTAAAATTATAACTATACTCATGTACTTGGCTACTGCGGAGGATGTTTCTCATCAAGTAGTAGACCAGAGGCGTATGAGGGTCAAAAATATTTGGGGTGGGGCTGAGTACCACGTGGCTGTTAGGCCACGGCAAGGCGGAGGGTGTGGGAAGGGGGATGTGCTCCCTCCCACGCAGAGCACGAAGAAAATTTTGCTGGCATATGCATAAAATGGAAACAATACTGTATAACAAATTAAGGACTTTTTGTGAAGCAAAGACATAGCAACTTTTTCCATATCACAGGAGTCAGTAAGGTTCTTATGAATGTGAAGCAAATGAGTCTTTGCTCAGACATGGACGAGTGTAAATATACTTTGCAGAAAATGACCCTTCAGAAGTAGCTGATGTGATTGGCACGTTAAATATAACCTAGAATGTTATGCACCTCTGACAGCATTGACTTGTATACAACTTGGCTATTCATAGCTTCACATATGGTACAAATGGATGTCACCTTAATAAAAGTGGGCAGGGCTTGCCTAATCAAAGTAACAAGAAGAGGAAGTTCCTGATGAAGCTTCTCAAAGCTAATATCACTACTAGTTGGCTGATAAAACTCTGTAGGATCCACACAGCAAAGTGATTCACACAGTTACCTGGGCATTAGATTGATCACAAGTAGCTACTAGCAGTAGAAGCTTCAGCTTGAACAGGGGGGTAGGAAAGGGGGGTTCAAAGGGTGCTGTAGCACCCCTAGTTTTTTGTGGCTGTACCAATGGCATACATTATTTTTTGACAGCACCCTTTTATTCACGTTTGTTCCAGTTGACTTGTGTTCTTGTGGTTCTTTCTCCATGTAACAGATTACATCATTGAATTGTGTATTGTTATTGTACTATACCTAACCCTAGTATATAGCCCATAGCAATAGTACAATTGACAATGATTTAATCTGTTACATGGAAAAGGAGCCGTCCATCCCTTTAATCTGTTAACATGATATACATGTGTAAATTAATGTAACACCCTGGTATCATGATCATGAAGCAACCATGATCAGATGCCATGTCTAAGCTATAGCTAGCTATGTCTCAGAAGAGGCTGACCAGCTTTTTGGCCAAGGTCACAGTAAATGAATCAAGTTCAGCCAACTGTGAAGCAACCAGTGTGTGTCCTGATGATCAAATTTAAGTGTAGACAACTTTCTTAGCAGTAAAACAAAAATTGAATCCCCAGGGCCATGAAGTTAAAATTCTATAATAATAATGAAAGGAAAAAATCTGCTCCATGTGAATGTCCTTGTTGCATTGTTCCCTGCAAATATCCAGATTTATGATTAACTAGAGCAGTCAAAGACAAGGCAAACATGTCCAAATACAGCCTGGATGGTATACTAAATATCCTTGAATAAGTGTGCACACCACTTAAGACAGAATATTCTGCTCTATAGTTATGCCAACATGCTGAATTTGCTGACTTTCAGTAAATCAAAATTTTATTAATGGAAAACTTAATTGTATATGCCCAAGTCATACACAACTGTCATTGCATTGTGCAGTGATTTTCCTCAAAATGGCTTTCCCTTTTGATAATTTGGGAAAGGAAATATCTATCCAATACCATTAAAGGTATTGAAAACTTGGTATTTTGTTTGGGAAAGGAAATATCTATCCAATACCATTAAAGGTATTGAAAACTTGGTATTTTGATAATTTGGGAAAGGAAGTATCTATCCAATACCATTAAAGATATTAAAAACTTGGTAGCAACAGCAGAGAGGTCTTTTTCTTTTTTATGGATGCTTAAAACATACCCAGAAGCATAATGATATTATAGGTTGAATAATTATTTTTGTTGTATATTCAAAAGGACAAACTTGATTTATATAGCTGCATATTGTCTTATGAAAGCTTTCATATTTTTGTTGGTCTTTTTATGATAATTATCTTAAATAATTGCCCCCCCCCCCTTCCCACCCATTATAATTGCAGCAGCCCTACCTAAAATCATCTTCCTACCCCCCCCCTGTTGAACTTGTAGATCCTCTGAATCTTCTACATCCACGGCAAGGCTCTCTAATGAGAGACTGGCCTGTCTAAACCTCTTGGTTATGTTGACTCAACAAGCATAGAGACTAGGCAAAGTGCATGCAGGTGTAGCTGCTTTGTTTGTGGTTTGGGTTATTACAAATCGATGATGGCAGTGTGAATTCTATTATAGCTATGTGTGTGTCCACAATAATTTTGGCCAAAATATTGGGGGGCTCCAGCCTCCCCTTCCTACGCCCCTGTAGACCCACTTGAATGGTGGAAGGCACATGCATGTGATCTGAAAAATTGGGCGAAAACCTCCAGACAGTCCAACCACCATCTGCAGCAGCAGAAGGGGTATTTTCTATACTTTCACAGTCTTTTTGCAACAGCAGAGATCATTAGAAGACTATATTCCACTATCTGTAATGTTACAGTAGACCTAGCTATCAGTATGCTACGAGAATAATAGTTGAGGAAAAAAAGAATAATAGGTAGCAAAAAATAAGAATAATGTTTTGAGAATACAAGAATAGAAAAAATTGAGAATAATCCATGAAGGCCTACTCTTGTGGGCAGCAGTCAACAAGTTGTTCCAGCTCTGCAGCCTGTCATGTCTTCCCATCAATTTCACCTGCTGATGTGACAATTTTTTTTAGATTACTGAACATAGGGAGTGACACAGTGACAGGATCAGTCTCACACAGTTCAAACTATTCACAATCTTCAATGGCAAATAAACAAATGGTGAATCATCACCTGACATCCTCCACATTTCTTGAATACCCACCAATACAGCAGGCAAGAGGCTGCACAACCATCCACAGGCACTGTTCAGCTGGATTTAAAGAAAATGAGTTTCACTTAGCTACCTAGATAACTTGCAGTGTTGTACACACTATGAGTTCAATGTTGTACTGTGTGTCCCTACTTAGGGCACCCCCAAGGTTGGACAGTCTGTGGTTGAGCAGTTTCCACTGATTTTATTCTGTAATGTTATATTTGGACGTTTCGGGTTTTTAAGCTGAGCAGAATGGTGTTTGAATCATATTCATAGCTAAAAGTACCAGGAAGTTATTCGAGGTCAAAGTGGTGCAAGGTGAACGTGAACAGACTATAATTATACAAATACCTCAGATACTGATTTTAATATCTGTCTTGGTGAGTTGAGTGATTCTCAATCATTTGATCAGTTATTGATCAGTGGTGACTTCAACACTCTGATTCATTTAGATGTAACCTTTTAAATGATTTCATGTTGGAGTTTGATCTTGTTAGTGTGGACTTGCATACTGTTACAGACTATTATTATTATTATTATTATTTTATCATCATTAGAGTACTGGTAAAGTATCATCATTATCGTTTATTTATTTTACATCATGTATCACATGATTAGTTGTGCAAAAGTTGAAATTATTGTGCATTGCTGTTGCGCATTAGTTTCGCATAAACAGGTTTTAAGATAGCGAGAATAGCCTTTAAGGTTTCGTTACCAGTTCACAAGAACAAGAAAAGAGTCCGTCACACATACTTCTATTAGCCGGAGAGACGATGGTCTTGTGACTTCTTGGCCTGATCATTTTTTTTTGGCCAGTTCTTCTTTGGCTTGCAACATTTCTTCAGTGAAGACCAGGTTCTATTCTATCTGATCATTATGCTGAACTTAACCTCCATATTCAGTTCCTTTTCTCCCATAAAACTACACTCACAAACACTATCAACAAAGTTAATTGGAACTATGTCACTAACTCTGAGTTATTAAACTTCAGACAATACCAATCACCCTTCAATTGCCACAGATATTTTGGCATGTTGTGATGATGTGTCTTGTACTTTTCACCTCTCTCAAATTGACCAATTAGCCATTTCCCTCCTACAATGCATCTCTGAAGCTTCTTCTTTGTTCCTTCCTACAGTCAGACCCTCACAAAGGCAGTAGGAATGATCATGTTCGTGAAATTTAAGCTTAAAGCTGATTTCTGGTATTGGGTCTGGACTGAAGCTGGCTCACCTAAGTCTGGTGTACTCTTTAAGAAGCATGCTAAATCAAGATATAAGTATCAGATTAGAAAACTCAAAAGAAGAGAGGAATAATTATTATCTACATTCTCCAAATCTTCCACGATCAATTCTGGAAAGAAGTTAAGCGTATAAGAAACTCTGGTAACATCACCTCAGCAGCTTCAGTTATCGATGGAGTGAGTGATCCGGAGTCAGTCTGTAATTGTCTATCATCTAAATTCTCACAACAATGACACATTTGATGAATCATGCCTGCACATCAGTGAATTTGATGTTGATAGTTTTGAATTTACCATTGACTAGCATTCAGCCACTTAAAGTCCAAGAAGTCAGATGTGAATTCTTCTCACTTTATTATGGCACTGCCATTAATCAATGAATTTCTTTGTTCTTTATTTACTACTATTGCCCATCATAGTCATCTCCCTTCCTGTCTGAGGGACTGTATTTCTTTACCTGTTCTTAAGCCAAAGATTCCTCCTGTGGAGATAGTTACAGGCCTATTGCCCTTGCCTCTACATTAAGTAAGATTCTTGAGTGGTGTATTCTGCTTAAGTTTAATAATTACTTGCAAACTTCAGAACTTCAGTTTGGCTTTAAACCTGGCCTATCTACTACTTTTTGTACTGGTGTTTTGAAAGGTGTGAATCATTTGCTACATCCCATGGTCTTCTCTTTAATCCCACAAAGACACAATTCTTACATCATTCACATTTGAAAACTGATCCACACATCTTCTTCTGTGGACATAGACTGCCTGTTGTTACTCAAGTCATTCATCTAGGACATATTCTCACCTACAATCTCTCAGATGACAAAGATATACAATCTAAATGCAGAGATATGGTTCGTAAGGCAAACTCCCTTTTCTGCTCCTTTCCAAACATTTCTCCTGGAATTTTAACATTTCTATTTCGCTCATTCTGTCTAGGACTTAGTTCCCTATGGTCTCTCTCTTCCAGTGCTCTGTCTGCCCTAGAAATAAGTGTTATGATGTACAGTATATTGAAACTTCCCTATAATTCCCACACAAGAATTGTTTACTGCAGTGCCAAGCTACAAAGCCTGTTTAACTTAATATTCCATCTTCTTCAGCTCTCTACAAATCTTCTCAGACTTGTCCCTCTAACTTGGTCAAACATATATTCCACAAATCTGCTAATTGTTGTTTTATATTCCTATAGGCTTCAATTTGAAATATGGCAAACAATTTTGTAAAGACTATTCTAACCATCACATTTTCTGTTCCAATGTTATCAGAGATCTTAGAATTGCACAACCATAATTATTTATCCATTAGTAAAAAGTTTGAATTCCCAGAGTGCTCTCTGACCCCAGTCTCTAGCAGGCCCTAAAAGTTAGGTGTGCAGTTACTCAAGCTGGGAAACATAGCTTATACAGTTAGGTGTGGCTCTACTCCTCTCCCTTTGTGGGTACTTTCTTCTCTGTGTCTCTTTCAGCTTCAGACATGTCTGTTCTCCTTCTCCTCTCCCCTTTGTCTTGCTCTTTCTCTCTGTCTCTCTTTCAGCTTCCGACATGTCTGCTCTCTTTCTCTGCCTTTGTCTTGCTTGAGAATCTATGCTCACTGATGCATGCCTACTGTGCTAGGGTCAACTAACTGCTTACCTCATGAATTTTTTTCCCCACCTTAATCTATTTACAGTGCCAGTGGAAAAAAAAAAAAGAGGACAAAAGGTCAAAAGTAAAAAAAAGAGAAAAGAAAGAAAAGAAAGAGAAAAATGTGGGTGCCTATCCCGGGGATCGAACCCGGTACTTTTGGAATTGCGTTAAGTACAGCTCATGAAATATTCATGAATACGTACGGACGGACAGACGTGTAAGTACTGTTGATTTTGCGAAATTAATTATGCGTAACGTGGGCGTGAGCGTGGAAATTGAGTATTGTGGAATGCTGGCCCTCGTAGTAGTGTGTCAGTGCTGCCTTTAGGACCAGCTGATCTGAATGCACGTAACAGAAACTCGTCATTCCTATCACTATATAATCACGCACCTACGGCCATCCCACGCAAATTCGAAGAAGGGAAGCAAAATCAACAATACGTACGGACAAACATACAAGCGCTCGTATTAGAACTAGCAAATACCCGCCACACAGTGGCACTTGGTATAATTATAGTGTAGCTAATAATCCAAAAGGACAAATCAATTTAAATGGAGTAAAGGAGAAGGTACTGTTGTATTGCCTGATATTGCCCTGGAAGTTGCTAGTCTGCAGTATTGCTGCCAGTGAACAGGTCCTTCAGTAGTGAAAGGTAGTCACCAAGTTGGTGGCAGGCTGACCTTCCCATTGTGACAGCAATTGAGGGGTTCACTGAGAGATCTCAATGCCTTGCAATATTGAGAAACCCTTGTCATAGGCCCAAGGTAGACTCTGCCACTTGTAGTAGCTGCTCCCTCTTCTCCTCCTCACACTTTCTCTTCCCCTATTCCTCTCTTCTTCTCCTATGTGTTCTCTCTTCCCTTATCCCCCTCTTCTTTTTCCATTTGTTCTCTCCTTCTCCTCAACTCATCTCTTTCCCTGCTCCTTCTCTCTCCCTTGCAGCTAGCTTAGAAACACGAAACATAGTTCCAGAAGGTTCACTGCCCCTGTATAGGTATTTGCTCATTAGCTCACTCCCCCTCCCCCAAGATGTATGAGAGCTTCTTAATTCATTCTGGAGCTTTTATACCCTCTTTGAAGAGCTGAGTTGAATTAAAATTACCTTTCAAAAAAACCTTAAGAGGTGTCAAGTTACCTGCGGTTGTGAAACACACAACATAGCTTCCAGAATATCCTCTTACAGTTTTAGGTGTAAAAAAAGTGCAGCTTATGAATTATTATTCACAAATACGTAAGTGTGTCGTCGTCGGTCAAGCGTATTATGTAGTAGGTAGATAATAATGATTATTAATAATAGCTTGCGCTCTAGCGCCATGTGTGCTGAGAGTTTGTGTGTGCGTGCGTGTGTGCATCTCAGCAGGTATAAATCAGAGTCGAATAGTCTGAATTCACATACTATAAGTTCTGTACCCTGAGCTACTGGTAAAGGCGTTGAGATGGCCGTAATGCTAGTGCTAGCCTCCTTTATATTACTACTCGGCTCGGCAGCCCCTTCTCACGCTCACCTACTCAAAAATCCTCAGCAGCGTAAGGGCCTAAAAACAGAGAAGACTCCGCTCAGCATCATCCCTCCTAAATCTAAAGTTGAAGTTATTAATTGTCCTGGTGGCGTCCACGTGTGCCTAGATAATCAAACGTGTTGTTTAACGCAGGATGGTAAATCCTACGGCTGTTGTCCGATATTTGGTGCTGTGTGTTGTAGCGATGGGCTGCATTGCTGTCCTAGTGGGGACACCTGCGACCTAGATCATACTGTGTGTTTAGAATCTGGTATCCGTCATCCGATCCTGAAGTTAGCTGGCCCTCCTAAATTAGAGTCTGTTATGTGTCCTGATGGTGGAAGCTGTCCCAACAAAAACACCTGCTGCAAATTGTTGGGTGGTCAGTGGGGCTGTTGTCCAATACAGAATGCAGTGTGTTGTAGTGACATGGAGCACTGCTGTCCTGCAGGGTACAGCTGTAATAGCAATGGAGCTTGTTTTCGATCAACCTTCTCATTCTAGCATTGACTATGAAGAAGGAACCCTCTGTCCAGAGAACTAACTATAGCTAGCATTACATTTGATTTAGTGTTTACCCCTTAAATACATGTAATTTTGTAATGTATATTGTGTATATTGCTTTAGCTTGACCAATTATGTATTTCAGTTTGAAGTTTGTCTTGTATCCTGCAGATCAACAATAAGTTACAACTACCCTGAACACTGGATAGGGCTTTCCTAAATCAACTTGAGTACAGATTACAGTAGGCAAACATCCTTACTGATAACTTATAGATATTACTACATTCCATCCTCTCACCTACACCTTGATGTCAAATGAGCCAGTATGTGGTCTCTAATAGAGTTCAGTAAATTATGCTCAAATTTTTGTCCATTATGCTTTGGAGCATTGCTCAAAATCTAACCCTATTTCTACCCATTATGCCCTACTTTTTTAGAACAAATTGAGTCGTATCTTCCTTTTTCGACACAAATCAGACTTAGTAGGGGCTCTTAATCTACTTAGCAATGAAGCAGTCCTATTTTTTTTGTTGAACTAAAGAGCTCTCACTCTATGCTTCACTGCTGCTACTACTCTCAATCTCAGGATTATAGAAATAGTAGAGCAGGAAAACTCCATTAGGACTAATTCAGCTAACTAGCTACAATATGAGCTTAGGCCATGTGCTAGTCAGTCATGATCAATATGCCAACCATAATGGTTGAAGCTCCCTATTATGCTCAATTATGCCCAGCATAATCTATTATGCTCCAATTATGCCCGCCATAATTTACTGGAGTCTAGGTCTTTATATAACAAGTGACAGAAGATGTTTTATAAAGTAGAGTAGGGAGGCTAACAGATCAATGTGTAGCCAGAAGATGTTTGCTAAAACATCTATAACCTACAGGACATTAACCAGAATAGGTTTTTGAACCCTGACCATAAGGTCTCTGGTTGCTCACAAAAAAACTTCAAAGCAACCTATTATGCATACACATTTACTAAAGTTTCTCCTTTAAAATCACTTGGCATGGTTTCATATAATTCTTCATGGTAGGCAAGGGTTTCATACATGATACTGATCCATTTTATATTAAGAGTGACCACCAGGTTGCACAGTTCTCTGTGGCATCTAACGGAGTGACCACTGTGTGCAGTATACAGTCACTAATTGTCTACTTTTGATTGGCCCAAAATGCTAAGCACTTTGGAATTTTGCATGGAAAATAGCCAAGAATCAG